>CAUOFW020002358.1:197031-541546 GCA_963454935.2 Ilex paraguariensis
CACTCTGACTGTCACAATGCAATTGAACTCCACCTTGCTGGGCACCCAGCTCCTTGACTAAACCTGTAAGCCACAAAGCCTCTTTGGCAGCCTCAGCTACTGCCATATACTCTGACTCAGTAGTAGATAGTGCAATTATAGGCTGTACCATGGACTTCCAACAAATAGGTCCTCCCACAAGAGTAAACACATAACCTGTGGTAGACCTCCTGTCATCCAAGTCCCCTGCATAGTCTGCATCCACATATCCCATAACTGAAGGGTCACTCTGTTGTCTGCTAAACCTGATGCCATAGTCTGTAGTGCCCCTCAAGTATCTGAAAATCCACTTGATTGCATCCTAATACTGTCGACCCGGATTTGAAAGAAACTTGCTAACCACACTGACAGCTTGTGCCAAATCTGGTATTGTACAAACCATAGCATACATCAAACACCCCACTGCACTAGCATATGAGACCTTTGACATGTCATGAACTTCATCATCTGTCTTCGGGCACTGAGCGGTAGACAATCTGAAATGATTCGCCAAAGGTGTACTTACTGATTTTGCATAACTCATGCTGAACCTGTCCAACACCTTCTCAACATAGCTATGCTGAGATAGCCATAATCTCCTGGAAGCTCTGTCCCTGCGAATCTCCATCCCAAGAATCTTCTTGGCCGCACCCAAATCCTTCATGTCAAATTCTCTACTCAACAAAGTCTTCAACTTGTTGACCTCACTCATACTCTTGGCAGCAATCAACATATCATCCACATAAAGTAACAGAAAAATAAATGAATCATCATCAAGCCTTTTTACATAGACACAACAATCATACTCACACCTTTTGTAGCCAATTCGGATCATGTAAGAGTCAAATCGTTTGTACCACTGCCTCGGAGACTGCTTCAGCCCATAAAGTGATTTCTTCAAATTACAGACCAAATGTTCCTCTCCAGGGAGACTGAACCCTTCTGGCTGTACCATGTAAATCCGTTCCTCCAAGTCGCCATGAAGGAAAGCTGTCTTTACATCCATCTGCTCCAACTGCATATCTGAATGTGCTACTAGTGCCAACACTGTCCTGATGGAAGTGTGTCTGACCACGGGGGAGAAGATCTCATCATAGTCAACCCCTTTTCTCTGTGAGTAACCCTTTGCTACTAGACGAGCCTTGAATTTTTCTCCCTCATTTTCTGATACTGCTTCTTTCTTCTTATACACCCATTTGCACCCTATTGCTCTCTTCCCCTCGGGAAGTTCCACCAACTCCCACGTCTGGTTCTTATGCAGAGACTCCATCTCCTCCACCATAGCACCCATCCATCTACTTTTCTCTTGGCTTTGTACTGCCTCCTGAAAAGTTGTAGGATCCCCGCTACTAGTAATAAGCGCATAAGAAACCAAATCTTCAAAACCATACCTGGTAGGTGGCTTGATATTGCGTTTGGGCCTGTCTGTGGCTATACTATGATGTTGTTGATCACCTGAGATAGAATGCTCTACATGCTGAGCATCCTCTTCTCTACCATGATTCTCTAGCTCCACCTGCACCACATGGTCATTAGTGCTGCAGTTTTCTAGTACTTGTTTCTCTTCTTACTGAGTACGCTGCAACATGGCTTTTTCATCAAAAACCACATCTCTACTGATCACCATTTTGTTTGCCTTCGGATCCCAGAAAGATACATTGTCTAGACTTCGCATCAAGCTTCGACCTCTCCTCACTAGAAACATGTACATAGGCTGGACATCCAAACACTCTCAAACCAGAGTAGTCTACCTCACTGCCTGTCCACACCTCCTCTAATACTTTCCCATCTAGTGCTGCCCTCGGTGATCTGTTAATCAAGAAACATGTCATATTCACTACCTCTGCCCAGAAATTCTTTGCAAGCCCTGCATTCAACCTGAGACACCGAGCTTTCTCGGCTATCGTTCTGTTCATCCTTTCCGCTACACCATTTTGTTGTGGTGTCTTGCGGACTGTGAAGTGTCTCTTGATCCCATGCTGCTCACACAACTCCTGGAACTTTGAATCTGTGTACTCAGTACCATTATCTGACCTGAGGCATTTAATCTTCCTCCCTGTCTGGTTCTCTACTTCAGCTTTCCACAGCTTGAACTTGGCAAACGCTTCTGACTTGTGCCGCATGAAGTACACCCAGACCTTTCGTGAGTAATCATCAATGAAACTCACGAAATACATGTATCCTCCCCGTGATAGTACGCTAACTGGTCCCCAAACATCTGTATGGACATAGTCGAGAACCCCCTCTGTCTTGTGTGTGGCTGTCTTGAACTGCACCCTATTCTGTTTTCCAAGAACACAATATTTGCAAAAATTGAGCTTGCATGTCTTGACACCCTTCAATAGATTTTTCTTATGAAGCTCTATCATCCCACGCTCACTCATATGACCCAGCCGCATATGCCACAAGACTGTATTATCTGATTCAGACTCTACAGCAGCAACTCCACCTACAATTGTAGTACCCAGCAGTCTGTAAATGTTTCCTACTACTTTCTGTCCCTTCATCACTGTCAGCATGCCTTTACTTACTTTCATTACTCCACTTATAGATTTGTAACTATAACCATTACAATCCAAAGTGCCCAATGAAATCAAATTCTTCCTTAGATCCGGTACATGTCTAACATCACACAACGTTCTAACCATACCATCAAACATCTTAATTCTAATATTTCCTATTCCAACAACTTTGCAAGATGCATCATTACCCATCAGAACGGAACCAAAATTTACTGAACTGTAGGTGTCAAACCAATCTTTGTTGGGTGTCATGTGATAGGAACATGCTAAATCCATAATCCAAGAATCTGTTAAACGATCTGAACTAGATAAAACAGAAAGCATATCTCCGTCACCACTCTCTGAATCTTCTTCTTCCACTACGTTTGCAGACTTTGATGCACCCTCTTTGTTCTCTGAATCCCCTTTCTTTTTCTCTGGACAGTCCCGTTTAAAGTGCCCCTTTTTCCCGCACTTGTAACACGAGACAGAGACGTCCTTCTTCTTCTTCCTCGACTTGGACCGGGCTTTATTGTTACCCGATCCATTCCGAGATTTGCTTCTTCCACGTTCCTGGTTACCTTTCACCACAAGCCCTTCACCTTGTGAAGCCTCATCACTGGCTTTCTTCCGCTGATGAAAACCTAACAGAGCACCTGTGACATCCTCCAATTCGAGGGTTTCTTTCCCCCACATCAGAGTTGTAACCAAATTCTCGTACGTAGGAGACGCCGGTAAGGAATTCAGCAACATCAGCGCCTTGTCTTCGTCTTCGAACTTCACATCAACTCGCTTCAGATCGCTGATGATCTGATTGAACACGTTGATGTGTTGGGTCAAATCTGAGCCCTCTGACATCTTAAGACCATATAGTTTCTGCTTAAGATAGAGTTTGTTCGTCAACGACTTGGACATATACCGACTTTCCAGTTTCAACCAAACTTCCACCGGTGATTCCTCATCCATGACGTGATACATCACTTCATCAGCCAGACAAAGCCTAATAGTTGCCACAGCCTTCGCTTCCAATTCTTTCCAATCCATGTCGTCCATTCCTGCCGGTTGTTTTTCGTATAATGCCTTCACCATGCCCTGATGCACTAACAGGTCCTTCACCCTCCTCTGCCATAATCCGAAATTCCCAGTTTCGTCAAACTTCATGATGTCGAATTTTGTAAAGGAAATCTCAGACATCGTAGTTTAGCTCTGATACCAATTGTTGTGATCGTGCAGCAATTATGGTGAATAGTAAGGAATCAAACAATTAAGAAAGCAGGAGAAAATAACACACAGAGATTTACGTGGTTCGGCAATGTGCCTATATCCACGAGAGTGAGCAACTGTTCTTTTCCATTATTGAAGTAGGGTTACATATTAAGTATTTATATAACCCTAATATGGACGTATTTACAAAAATACCCCTGTATCGTACCGCAGGGGCGTTGCCCTCGCACCCCCAACTAATCAGCGTCCCCTTTATATAAATCCCGCTCCGGCATCTGCTTCCTTGCCATTATGCACACAGCAAATATGAGTCACACATACTCTAACACTATCCTTGGTGGAGAGCCTTTGCTTGATGCCCAACCAAAGAATGAAGCTCATTCTCGGGATGGACTGACTGTACCAGGGGAGCTTGGACCCAGAGGTTTTTGGACTAGTTCCCTTGATATGGTTCCAAGCAGAAGCAGTGGAGAAAAGGCCATTTATTGCAATTCTCGTACATATATAAATGTTGTTAAAATCTCTTTCATACCTTGTAGGTGAATAGATCCATTCAAGTTGTTCCAGCTTATAGCTAGTCTCTTAAGTGGTGAAAGCACTCCAAGAGATGATAGGATGCTGTTATTGTAGCCATTCTCATCCAACAGAAGGACCTCCAGCTTGTTCAACCCAGATAATCTTTCAAAACCTGCCAAGAATTTCATATTTCAGAGAAAAAAACCCCTAAATCATATATATTCATAGCTCCACATGCTTGTTAGCTTGTTAAAAAATAAAAGCTAGACCTTCGTTTGCGGCCCAATCAACAAGCTGGTTATTAGATAAGTCAAGCTTCCGGAGCTCTTTAAAGGGAAGAAACAAAGAGGCATTGAAATACCAATCTCCTAAACGCCGGTTCCTTGTAGAGTCAAGGGAAAGCTTAGTTACATGAGCTGTGGTCTCGTTGCATTCAATTCCTTCCCAAAAACAACAGGCGCTCTCCATACTGTTATAACCTTCCACTCTGTCCTCCCAAGAAGGCAAAGAATTTCCATTTGGGTAGTTTATGGAAGCTTTGAATTGCAATAGAGCAACCCTCTCTTCCTCCCAACATCCAAAACACCCAACACCACAAAATCACATAAGACCTAACATTACCACCCAACACTGCAAACCCTTTGATTCCTTCATATTTAACTTCTGCTACTGTAGCTGTGTAGTTATTATGATTCTGATATATATACTTCTTCTTTTTTCTATTTCATGGCAAAGTGGTGCCAGATTAAATAGAGGGTTAAGGCCTTTGGATGGTTTACAAGTCGAGCCTTCAAAATCATGACTATTCAATTTGATCTAGAAATGCACAAGCTAGTCAACTATCCACCTAACACGGCTGACTTAATTTCTCGTATCATTATTATGTATAAATTACACTTGACTCCATGGCCCCGACCTCACTTTATCCCCTGATAAACTATTGGGAGTTTCTTATGTTACCTCCTCATAGACCATCACATTTTTCGTAAGTGATTTTACCAATCGCAATATGTTTGTTTACATTGGAACAATGGAGTCAGATTTTGATGTAGTATTAATTAAGGTTTAATAACCACTTTTGATCCCTGAAATATGCATTTTTTTTTTTATTAATTTAGTCATCTTGGTATTAATTTTATCAATTTGGTCCTTAAAATATTTAATCTGTGTCACTTTGGTCCCTAATCAGACAATCTGTCTATTGTTTTGACATAAGTAACCACGTGTTCTTTTTTTAGACTGTATCACATTCTCAACACGTGATCATTCCATTAAAAACTTAACGGGTCCGTCTATGTAGGGACAAAAAAAACACGAATTTAATACTTTAGGGACTAAATTGATAAAATAAGAATTAAATTGTTAAAAAATATATATTTTAGGGACCAAAAATGTTATTAAGCTATTAATTAAATTGGGCTCTCATGTATAAAAACAAGGGAAAATTGGGTTTGGGTACACTTTTTAAGTCTTATTTGGATATAAGTTTCAAGTTTTAACATGTAAGTATTTAAATTCAAAATAAGTATAAAAAATTATAAGTACACTTTTCAGTTTTTTTTTTAATATTACCTAGTTATCCATGTCTTGATTCATGTATAAATGATATGAAAATATTTGGAAAGATTTTTTATAGTGTTATTGTGAAATATACAATCGTTTGAATTTTAAAAAATTGATATTAATTTATTTGATATTATCCTTTTGAACCAAAGTAAGCATTTGCTTTTCACACCTTAATTTCTATCACTTATCTCTCTTTGACATTAGTCGACAAATCGTCTTGATTAAATAATTCAAATCTCTGGTTATATAGGGTATTTTTTTTTCTTTTTTTCAGTTCAGGGCATTATTCAGATTATAGCAGTTGTTGCAACATACAACCATATTACAAAAAAAAATGTTTAGTTTTCAGTTTCTTTTTACTAGGGTTTAGTACTACAAGATAATCTAGAGTACGTGTCCCTTCTTTTAAATTCTTCTGACTAACTTACCAATTAAAGTGTCCTAACATCTCAGGAAATCCACGGTAATATCTCATTGTATAATTGTTTCTGCTGACTAAAAAATTGACTAGAGGAGCCCGACCTTCTTAAAAGAAAACAAAAACAGAAGAGCGTTCTAATACGATGATATCATTATGAGATCCGGATAACCCAAAAAAGGCATGTCAACTCCAAAGATCATATAAAACCACCGCCTTCAAAATAATTGTTGGTTCATGTACGTGACCAGAATATATACATTTTTATGCTATTGGACAATTCTTCCATTTTCAATGCATACAATCAATGCTACCCAACATCCCAAGAAACCCACGGTTGATACTCATTACTAATAATCTAGCAATGTCATCGTTGTTTGGTGACCTGAGGTATTCATTGAAAAAAATTACTACTATTGCCCTCACAAATTTTTTTAAACTTTCTATTGTGATGTTTTCGCCAATCGTCATATAATTATCAACAACATCTGCTGTAATCCCATAAGCAAGCATCCTTGTGACGGCTGTCATCTTTTGAAGGAAAGACAAGCTAGTAGTTTCAGCAGCATTTTTTTTTTGGACAAAATATGGATCACAATCTTCCACCTTAGATAGAATACGAAAGAAAAAGGCTCGATTCATTCGAAACCTTCTTCGAAATAAATTTGAGGGATAGATAGAAAGTTCATCAAAATAATCACTATACAGTCTTTCGTGGCCTTAAACTCGATTGCAAAAAATAATTGAATGACCTTGAATGGAACCATGACGTATGACAGAGCTTTCCTCGCTATTGAGTTTGTTCATTTCAATAGCACAAATTGTTACTATCTCCAATTCATCATCGGAGCTAGAATCGTTAAGAATCATGTTCATTACAGAATGCCGAACCATAACATAAACACAAAGAAGAGTTTATAGAGAAGAAATAGATTTGAGGTGTATGACAATGAGAGATTAAAGATCCTATTTATACATATCCAAAAATATGACCGTTATAAATATAACCGTTAAAAAACTCAAATTTTAAAATTTTGAATTTCGCGACCGTTGTAAATATGATCATTATTAATAAAAATTAAAATTTTAAAATTTTGATAACGTGGCGTAATACGTCAGCATATGATGTTATAAATATGATGATGACATGGCATACTAAATAATATTTTAGATATTATTATTAAAATTTAGTTAAATTTAGTTGAAGTGATTAGATAAAATAGATGACGTTGTTGGAATGAATTTAAAAAAATGATTGATTAAAACAGATAATATAATATTTAAATATATTTTGAACAACAGATATCCTTCTTAAAAATGCCCTTAGAGCATCCAAGACCTACCTTTCGCGTCACACTTTTATGTTAACGTCTACTCCATGAACATCACACTGTTAACTTGGAACTCCAACAAGACTTAAAGAGTTAAGGGTTTGCCTTCGGAAATCGTTTGAAGAATCTGTAATTGCGTCTCAATGTATCCAATTTTGAGTATATCATAAATGAAGAGCAAAATGAAATGCGTAGGACTGATGACTAGCAGAGAAAAAGAAATGTAAACTTTCTTGAGCCCATGATGACGAAATTGAAGCTTGTATCATAACCAGGAAGCTACCATTTTATAATGTAGTTACTTAAAACATGTCCATTTATTTATTTACATTAGTATGTTCTCTCATAGGAATGCCTTTTGTGCAATGTCATAAGAGATTAAGAGTAGGTTTATGTTGGCAAGAGTATTTATGGGTTTCAGTATTTCACAAAGAATGAGATATATGACTTTTGGAATTGGTTTGATGATCGGACCTGGTAATGGAAATTACAACTCGTGGAAAAATTCTCAGAAATCTTCCGGCTTACTTATTCTCCTGTTTTGGTTTTCAATTGACAAATATAAGTCATGCTGTTTATTTTACTTGTCCTAAGGTATCCGCTTGGGCATGTGATTGGTGGAACTGTTTACCCTGGATTGACGTTGATGGCAGGCACCTTGTGGTGGTGTGTATTATAGTCATGTTACATCCTAGAATAATAAATTTTCTCCAGTAGCGATTTACTGGTCTGTCAGACTTAGTTTATTCTGTTTATTTGGTTTTCCAACTATAACAGCTTATAATCTGACCTGGGGTCATACTTTATTATGGCAGGATACAGAATTCTTTAAACATTCCTCTATCTGTGGAGACTGTTTGTGTATTTACTGCTCCAACATTCTCTGGTATTGCTGCTTGCGCTACTTTCCTTTTGACGAAGGTTTGTTTTCTGGCCAGCTTAATCTTTTTTTTTTTTTAGTTGTAGTTATTATCATTAGGTTAGCTGATATCTTTTAATATATTTCTTTGAGCTGAGGTTTCTCAGTCTAGTTTTGTAGGCCCTTGTAATAGGAAGGTAAGGGCACCGGTGCTGGACTGACTGCAGCAGCTCTTTTGGCCATGGTAAATTTTGTATTGGGTATCTGTAACTTCATTTCTTATTCTTTTTGATGCTGTTTTAAAATTTTAAACAGTAGTTTCTCATGTGTCCTTTTCCTTGCAGCATTATTGTCAAAAATATATGAGCATATCTTTCTAATATTTTTAATCATATTCGAATGATACCCAACAATTTGAGTTGAGCTACCGCATTTGTATTTCTCTTTCTTTCTTTCATCCCTTTTTTCCTTCCCTGTTTTTTTTTACTGTTTCTCTTAGACATAGTTGTCAGTCAGTAATGACATATTGGAGCATCAGGTGTACATCTTGTTATGGTAGGCTTTTGTTGTGAGAAGGTCATCAATTGTGTGTTTGATTTTAACAGTAAACCTGTCGACAAGCTTGTCTGTCTTACTTTTGTTTTTGTTCTTTTCTTGGTGATAGTAATACAAACTTTAATATTAAGTTTGTTGCTCTATGTGTTTGTGGTACTCCATTCTATGTGAATGTAGACAGTAAACCTCTCAATCAAGGTTGTCTTACTTTTGTTTTTGTTCTTTTCTTGGTTCTAGCTAATATTAAAAACATTAATATTAAGTATGCTGCTCTATGTTTTTGTGGTACTCTATTCTGTGTGATAATCATACTCTCTGTTTTCTATGTGATCTTTTTTAGGTTCCATCCTATATATCTCGCTCTGTGGCTGGCAGTTATGACAATGAAGCTGTTGCTATATTTGCTTTGATCTTCACTTTTTATCTCTATATAAAGGTCAGATTTGATAAGAGTTGTGNTATTATAGTCATGTTACATCCTAGAATAATAAATTTTCTCCAGTAGCGATTTACTGGTCTGTCAGACTTAGTTTATTCTGTTTATTTGGTTTTCCAACTATAACAGCTTATAATCTGACCTGGGGTCATACTTTATTATGGCAGGATACAGAATTCTTTAAACATTCCTCTATCTGTGGAGACTGTTTGTGTATTTACTGCTCCAACATTCTCTGGTATTGCTGCTTGCGCTACTTTCCTTTTGACGAAGGTTTGTTTTCTGGCCAGCTTAATCTTTTTTTTTTTTTAGTTGTAGTTATTATCATTAGGTTAGCTGATATCTTTTAATATATTTCTTTGAGCTGAGGTTTCTCAGTCTAGTTTTGTAGGCCCTTGTAATAGGAAGGTAAGGGCACCGGTGCTGGACTGACTGCAGCAGCTCTTTTGGCCATGGTAAATTTTGTATTGGGTATCTGTAACTTCATTTCTTATTCTTTTTGATGCTGTTTTAAAATTTTAAACAGTAGTTTCTCATGTGTCCTTTTCCTTGCAGCATTATTGTCAAAAATATATGAGCATATCTTTCTAATATTTTTAATCATATTCGAATGATACCCAACAATTTGAGTTGAGCTACCGCATTTGTATTTCTCTTTCTTTCTTTCATCCCTTTTTTCCTTCCCTGTTTTTTTTTACTGTTTCTCTTAGACATAGTTGTCAGTCAGTAATGACATATTGGAGCATCAGGTGTACATCTTGTTATGGTAGGCTTTTGTTGTGAGAAGGTCATCAATTGTGTGTTTGATTTTAACAGTAAACCTGTCGACAAGCTTGTCTGTCTTACTTTTGTTTTTGTTCTTTTCTTGGTGATAGTAATACAAACTTTAATATTAAGTTTGTTGCTCTATGTGTTTGTGGTACTCCATTCTATGTGAATGTAGACAGTAAACCTCTCAATCAAGGTTGTCTTACTTTTGTTTTTGTTCTTTTCTTGGTTCTAGCTAATATTAAAAACATTAATATTAAGTATGCTGCTCTATGTTTTTGTGGTACTCTATTCTGTGTGATAATCATACTCTCTGTTTTCTATGTGATCTTTTTTAGGTTCCATCCTATATATCTCGCTCTGTGGCTGGCAGTTATGACAATGAAGCTGTTGCTATATTTGCTTTGATCTTCACTTTTTATCTCTATATAAAGGTCAGATTTGATAAGAGTTGTGTTAGGTGTCCCTACTGTGCTATATTTAGTACTAAAACTAAACTTTGTTAATATCTTTGTTACTGTACTATAGGTTGATCATTTTTTATGGATCTTTATTGAAATTTTACTGATGGATTGTGATTTGTATAACGAACCATTTCCTGACTATGATTACTCATTATCTGCGGACACTGAACACTGGATCCCTCTTTTATGCTACTTTAAATGCGATAGAATACTTTTACTGGTCACTATTCCTCTCGGCTGTACATTGCATATGCTCCACTTGTAAGTATGTGGTGCATTGAAGGATGTTGAATTATATTCTAAAACAGTTTTAGAGTATCCATTTATCATGAAAGATTAGAAAATACTTGGGATTACTTTTTAGAATCTTGGCTATATAAGGATAGACTTTAAACATGTTTACTTTTTATTAAAAACTTTAAACATGTTTACTTTTTATTACCATTACTACTTTACATAGACATTGGAAATGGAAAGAATTTATTTCACAATCCCATGCATAGCAATCCCCCAAACAAACACAGGTAAGGGTACTTTGGAAATTACTTCCCAATGACAAAATTATGCTATTGCCCCGTATATTTAAACTAATATAGTATCTATTCTAAAATACTATACTATCCAATACAAAGCTTTTGGTTGGCTTCTAAGTTTTTGATAATTTATCTCTAATTCAAAGATTAACTATTCTTAAGTTAAATAAAGTTGTTGGTCATGATTCTAGTTCATGTTTTTGTTTTTCTAATGTTTTGATCTCCCTTTCTAATGTATTCAGATTATGCTAAAGCTCAAATCTAATATTAACATGAAAATAATCAAAATCACATATTGATTGTATAGTCCACCTCGCTTCCTCCTCATTTGTCATTCCTTCCTGAAGCCTGCTTTCTGTTCCCGTGTCTCAAGCTAGATTATAAGACTCGTCTTTGAGCTACTAGAACAATCTTCATGGCACCTCCTGGCTTTCATAGTTCCTTTTACTCTCACTATAACCTAATATCCTTCACCTCTCTTTTTGGCATTGAGGAAAGACAGACTAAGGTTTTAGGAAATGACAATTGAAGAAAGATATCAATAAAGATGCAATATTAAAGATTTTATTCAATATCTGAAAGATTACAAGGACCTTACTGACTCTACAATGGATATTCAAATTAGAGATGGTTGTGTCTCTGCCCCACCTCTACGAAAGACACAAATAGCCTTAGAAATGATGCCATATAGCAGAAGTATATCTTGATTCTATAGTTGATCTCTTTCTTCCTGCAAGACACATAATGAAGTTGTGCCTAGGAATGGTAACATGAAACCATACAATATGTGACCATCTTTGTTGTTTCTGCTTGAATCTAAAGCATTCCCATGCAGATTTGGTGCAAAAAATGGTTGAGGACATCCATTTCACACTATCTATAGCAACCAGACCAAGCCTAAAAGTTGATGGAATGGTGTTAAGAACTTCCTTAATTTCAGCATTCTCGTGCTTACGCCATACCCATCCATAAGTTCCCACTATGCTACAAACTTTTGCTTCTCTCTCAAGGCTTGAATTTTTCACCATGTTCAAAACCCCAGACCTACTGAATGATCCCCCTAGAGTACCAAGGGTCCAACAAGGGAAATGTGTTTAAGCCATTTCCAACTTTATACCCAGTTTCCTTTATTTTCCCCATAGCTAAAACTTGAACATATATTTGCCATTGTCTTAGGTAATTAGCAGTGATGTTTGTAAGTCATTTATAATTGACAATGTTAAAGAGGAATGTGAAGTAGTACAAATGTAAAAGCATTGACAACTAACTTTTTGGCATTCAAGCGCTTGGCCACACCATTGTGGAAATTGATACAGACTATCAAAATGGGAAATCTCCATGAGTTCTTTTGTAATGCATAAGACACTACGCATTATTTTGCTTAAGTTTTGTGCAAAGATTTTTTTTAGGTAAGATTTCTACCAAGAGTCGGTTATGAAGTATTGTGCACTATTTTTGATGATCTTTATTTGCATTCTTGGTTTGTTTTTGAAGTCCTGGGGGTATAAATTCATTTAGTTTGTTTTTGGGTAGTTTAATTGGTATTAACTCATTTAGTGTTTTTTTTTTTTAAATAATACAATTTTTACCAGGGAAAAATTTTCATAGGGAAAGATTATGTTGAAGGCAACCCTTTTTACCTTAGAATATATTTTCTTAGGCAAAAGTTGCCACCAGCAAAAATTTTCCATGAAAAAACTCAACTTTAACCTATGATTAAATTTCGCCGGCACTTAGCTAGGGGCTCCCTCCAACAAACATTGCAACAAAAAAATTTGTAGCAAAGTTCTTTTAGTGATGAATTTCGGATTGTTACCTAGTAAAATTTTTAGTGGAATGTGCTTTCTGTGGTAGGGGAATACCAATATATATAGGATGACAGAACATTCATATTCCTCAATAATAGGATTGAGATAAATCGAAGGTCAAATCATGCTAATGATTATGACTAATTGACTGACTCATCACACAAGAAAATTTGATTTTTGTTTTGACAAATAGGGTGACAAAAAAGGGGCAATGCAAAAAGTTAGTTTCGGTCTATTGTCGAAATAAAAATGTATTAACTTTGGAAAATATGTGTTTGCACTATGTACTTGGAACTAAAATTAGGATTAAAGAAGGCATTGGTTTTATATATTTATAGAAAGTAAATCAAATGACTTTTACCTATTTCACTTCGGGAATCAATTATATGTTGGTCCAAAAACACAAAGTATGAGTATATTTTTGAACTTTACGAAAGTAAAGTGTTTTTGAACATTACTACTTGGGATTAAAAGGTAATGTAGGCAAGCTATACAATAACTTAAATTTTCATTTAAGTTATCCATTGGTTTATTGAGGGAACACATTGAACTCTTTTGGAGCTCTTCCTTTTACTCTCATGACTACATAAGTAAAATGCATAACATAACCTAATGATAGAAGTACATAAACTGAAACCATTATCTACTGAAAACTTTAAAATAGTACAGTGCTTTTATTGAAAGAGTACACATAAAAATCTAGCTAATGGGTCACACAATGTTGCGGTTGAACAACTTATGAAAACTGTCAACAACAAAATAGTAGCAAGAGGTCATACATGCTTCAACCAAATGGAGCCATGCCCTTTGCCAAGGAGGGTTCACATAAAGAACTGCTAAAGTTCCTAATAACAACATGATATAAGACACTAAAAAGCTCACATGAAATACATCCATGTCAGTGAAACCACCATCATTTTGCTCATCCTCTGAATCTTTTGGAATTGACGATGGTGCTCGGACATCAGTACAATTGTTATGTGATGGAGGTCCACAAATATAAGGATTTCCCTCGTAACTACTCTCGCTGAAGGTAGCAAACTGAGCTTTCAAATCTGGAGTTTTACCTGATAAATTGTTGTAGGCGACACTGAAGACCTCCAAGAAGTTCAACTTAATCAATTCGGAGGGGATACTCCCGGTCAATTTGTTATAGGAAAGATCTAAACTCTCAATATGACTTAGGTTGGACAATGATGCCGGAATGGATCCAAGGAGATTGTTATGGGACAGATTTAACATGAAGAGCTCACTTAAGTTCCCAATTTCTGGTGGTATAGTACCAGTTAATTGGTTGCAAGAGAAATCAATTCCTGAAATCAAATCTAGGACAGCGCCCTGATATGGATAAGTACTATTCTTTGTTGTGAACTCCACATTTTCTTTGGCATTCTACATTTCAATAGAATAGGAATTAGATTGATATGGAAAATCAAAAGGTCTATTAATTCCCATGATTGAAAATGATAATTCCCTTGGTTCAGGAAATCCTGCTCCTGGTGTAAGAGATTTGTCAATGCTCGACTCCTAAGTGATGTCAGACAGGCAATGAGGAATAGGACCAGAAAGTCTATTCTGAGAAAGATCAATCATGCTTAATTCTTGCAACTGGCATAATTGACTGGGAATGTTGCCTCCAAAATTGTTACGTTTCAAGATAAGAACCCTCAATCTAGAAAGTTGGCATATCCAATTCGGGATTTCACCAGTAAACCTGTTGTCTCCAAGGTCTAATGTCACCAATTGGGAGATGTCATAGAATGCAAGAGTCAATGGACCACTCAATCTATTTTTATTCAGATGGATATGCATTATGGATGAAGGGTTGAAGCAAGCTGGCACAGAGCCTGACAAGTTATTCTCAGATAAATCCAAAAACGGAAGATAATTAAGTTTGCAAAATCCCAATGGAATGGGGCCTTCAAAGTGATTTTTGGCCAAACTTATTTGCGATAAAGCCGATACATTCCCGAACCACTTGGGAAGGAAGCCAGACAAACGGTTATTAGAAATATCCACCGCCGTCAACGTAGAGGCATTTGATAAGCAGTCTGATATGTTTCCAAGAAAGTGATTGTTGTCCAAATATAACGCCCCCAATTGAACCAGGTTGAGAAGATTGCCAAATATTTGACCATGCAAGTAATTATTTGATAGTTTGAGCAACTCCAAGGAGGAAAGACCCATTTGCAGATGTTCTGGTATTCCTCCATCTAAACGATTGTTAGATAGGTCTATCATCCGTAAAGAACTGATATTGCCAAAACCAAGAGGAATACGACCATCAATCATATTATTGGACATGTCGACAAACTCCAAGCTTGGAAAGATCATATCTAAATTTGTAGGAATTTGACCAGTTAAGTAATTGTCAGAAACATCTAATTGTGAAATGTGAGGATAAGGATAAGAAGGCATTTGAAAAGGCCCCCTTAAAGAGTTATTTCGTAGTTGAAGTAATTCCAATCTCGTATTATTCTCTAACAACCAGGTGGGGAACTTCCCCAATAAGTTGTTGTGGGAGAGATCAACAGCTATCATCTGATTTTGGTAATACAAGAAAGAAGGTAGTGTTTTAATGGCACAATTTGACAAACTAAAAAACTTCAGTTGAAATCTCGGGATCCATGATTGAGATTCATTTTCAATCGTTGCTACGTTATTATCACTTAAAATGACCTCAAGCTTTGAATGGTTAGAAAATGAGGCAAATGAGAATGGAATCATGAAGTGATTATCTGAAAGGGAAAGGTATTCAAGTGAAGTGAGAATAGTAAGGGGAGAGTGGGCAACACTTCCATGCAAGTTATTGGAAGAGAGATCCAATGCTCGAAGCGATGTCAAGTTTCCCATACATGAAGGAAATATCCCCTCAAAATCATTGTCATCAAGGTATAGCTCTTCAAGGTTCTTAAGATCGCAAAATCCTGTAAAATAAAAGAAGTAATGCCGCCNCAAAAGGTCTATTAATTCCCATGATTGAAAATGATAATTCCCTTGGTTCAGGAAATCCTGCTCCTGGTGTAAGAGATTTGTCAATGCTCGACTCCTAAGTGATGTCAGACAGGCAATGAGGAATAGGACCAGAAAGTCTATTCTGAGAAAGATCAATCATGCTTAATTCTTGCAACTGGCATAATTGACTGGGAATGTTGCCTCCAAAATTGTTACGTTTCAAGATAAGAACCCTCAATCTAGAAAGTTGGCATATCCAATTCGGGATTTCACCAGTAAACCTGTTGTCTCCAAGGTCTAATGTCACCAATTGGGAGATGTCATAGAATGCAAGAGTCAATGGACCACTCAATCTATTTTTATTCAGATGGATATGCATTATGGATGAAGGGTTGAAGCAAGCTGGCACAGAGCCTGACAAGTTATTCTCAGATAAATCCAAAAACGGAAGATAATTAAGTTTGCAAAATCCCAATGGAATGGGGCCTTCAAAGTGATTTTTGGCCAAACTTATTTGCGATAAAGCCGATACATTCCCGAACCACTTGGGAAGGAAGCCAGACAAACGGTTATTAGAAATATCCACCGCCGTCAACGTAGAGGCATTTGATAAGCAGTCTGATATGTTTCCAAGAAAGTGATTGTTGTCCAAATATAACGCCCCCAATTGAACCAGGTTGAGAAGATTGCCAAATATTTGACCATGCAAGTAATTATTTGATAGTTTGAGCAACTCCAAGGAGGAAAGACCCATTTGCAGATGTTCTGGTATTCCTCCATCTAAACGATTGTTAGATAGGTCTATCATCCGTAAAGAACTGATATTGCCAAAACCAAGAGGAATACGACCATCAATCATATTATTGGACATGTCGACAAACTCCAAGCTTGGAAAGATCATATCTAAATTTGTAGGAATTTGACCAGTTAAGTAATTGTCAGAAACATCTAATTGTGAAATGTGAGGATAAGGATAAGAAGGCATTTGAAAAGGCCCCCTTAAAGAGTTATTTCGTAGTTGAAGTAATTCCAATCTCGTATTATTCTCTAACAACCAGGTGGGGAACTTCCCCAATAAGTTGTTGTGGGAGAGATCAACAGCTATCATCTGATTTTGGTAATACAAGAAAGAAGGTAGTGTTTTAATGGCACAATTTGACAAACTAAAAAACTTCAGTTGAAATCTCGGGATCCATGATTGAGATTCATTTTCAATCGTTGCTACGTTATTATCACTTAAAATGACCTCAAGCTTTGAATGGTTAGAAAATGAGGCAAATGAGAATGGAATCATGAAGTGATTATCTGAAAGGGAAAGGTATTCAAGTGAAGTGAGAATAGTAAGGGGAGAGTGGGCAACACTTCCATGCAAGTTATTGGAAGAGAGATCCAATGCTCGAAGCGATGTCAAGTTTCCCATACATGAAGGAAATATCCCCTCAAAATCATTGTCATCAAGGTATAGCTCTTCAAGGTTCTTAAGATCGCAAAATCCTGTAAAATAAAAGAAGTAATGCCGCCGCCTAGCATGAGTTGTTGTGATTCATATAAATTAAAAATTAATTTTGTTAGTGACATGTAAAAAAATTTGAGGATCCTATTTTAAAGATTCAACATCGAAGCAACAATTCATGAATAAACTCATATATATACCTTGAGCAGGTAGACTGCCACGAAGTCCACATTTAGACAATGATAAAATCCTTAGAGAAGTCATCACTCCAGCGTTATGAAGAAAACTCCCATTGATGGATGAAGAATCCAAATATAAGTGCTCCAAGTTGTTCAGACCACTCAACTCTGTTTTGAAAATAAGAAGAAACAAAATTAAGAAATCAAAATACATAATGCCTTAGAGTTTCTACGTTAAGAGTGTTTTGTATCAAATCAAACATTTTACTCAAATGTTGACCTAAATTTGAGTCAAAGTTAGAGATGTTCTAATAGGATTAATTTCACTTTTCAACCCGAGGATTACCATGTTTAAATTTTAAACTAATATTGAACTCGAGTTCTTGAATTGAATTTGAGTTTAACTCTGCTTTAGTTCCAGGGTTATATAATTGGAGTACTATTCAAGTTCAATTTGGGTTGAATAAAGTTAAGAGATACTCAATTTTTTACTTAAATCAAGGAAGACTCAAATCTTTAAATTTGGGTTTATCTTCTTTTAAATTTGAGTTTCTCCATTAGACTATTTTGTATTAAATCAAACTTTTTACTCAAATATTGACCCAAATTTAAGTCAAAATTGGAAATGCTCTAATAGGAGTAATTTCTAAATTTATCAATAGTATTGTTGTAATTATAACTTTTAGACTTTTCCATTTGGACTAAATCTCTTGACACATCATTATGCAGTTCAGTTATTTATGTCTCAATAGTATTAATCAAAAAAAGAGCAACGATATTGAGACCTAATTTTGTAAAACCCAAGGTGATTAATTTGTAATTTAACATAAATTTTATTTCATACTTTATTCATACACAATAGTGTACACGTGTTAAAAAAAAATTTCCGAGTTCTACAAAATTTTGACGCTATTTTAAAAAAAATAATAGGTAAAAATTANATTTGCAGATGTTCTGGTATTCCTCCATCTAAACGATTGTTAGATAGGTCTATCATCCGTAAAGAACTGATATTGCCAAAACCAAGAGGAATACGACCATCAATCATATTATTGGACATGTCGACAAACTCCAAGCTTGGAAAGATCATATCTAAATTTGTAGGAATTTGACCAGTTAAGTAATTGTCAGAAACATCTAATTGTGAAATGTGAGGATAAGGATAAGAAGGCATTTGAAAAGGCCCCCTTAAAGAGTTATTTCGTAGTTGAAGTAATTCCAATCTCGTATTATTCTCTAACAACCAGGTGGGGAACTTCCCCAATAAGTTGTTGTGGGAGAGATCAACAGCTATCATCTGATTTTGGTAATACAAGAAAGAAGGTAGTGTTTTAATGGCACAATTTGACAAACTAAAAAACTTCAGTTGAAATCTCGGGATCCATGATTGAGATTCATTTTCAATCGTTGCTACGTTATTATCACTTAAAATGACCTCAAGCTTTGAATGGTTAGAAAATGAGGCAAATGAGAATGGAATCATGAAGTGATTATCTGAAAGGGAAAGGTATTCAAGTGAAGTGAGAATAGTAAGGGGAGAGTGGGCAACACTTCCATGCAAGTTATTGGAAGAGAGATCCAATGCTCGAAGCGATGTCAAGTTTCCCATACATGAAGGAAATATCCCCTCAAAATCATTGTCATCAAGGTATAGCTCTTCAAGGTTCTTAAGATCGCAAAATCCTGTAAAATAAAAGAAGTAATGCCGCCGCCTAGCATGAGTTGTTGTGATTCATATAAATTAAAAATTAATTTTGTTAGTGACATGTAAAAAAATTTGAGGATCCTATTTTAAAGATTCAACATCGAAGCAACAATTCATGAATAAACTCATATATATACCTTGAGCAGGTAGACTGCCACGAAGTCCACATTTAGACAATGATAAAATCCTTAGAGAAGTCATCACTCCAGCGTTATGAAGAAAACTCCCATTGATGGATGAAGAATCCAAATATAAGTGCTCCAAGTTGTTCAGACCACTCAACTCTGTTTTGAAAATAAGAAGAAACAAAATTAAGAAATCAAAATACATAATGCCTTAGAGTTTCTACGTTAAGAGTGTTTTGTATCAAATCAAACATTTTACTCAAATGTTGACCTAAATTTGAGTCAAAGTTAGAGATGTTCTAATAGGATTAATTTCACTTTTCAACCCGAGGATTACCATGTTTAAATTTTAAACTAATATTGAACTCGAGTTCTTGAATTGAATTTGAGTTTAACTCTGCTTTAGTTCCAGGGTTATATAATTGGAGTACTATTCAAGTTCAATTTGGGTTGAATAAAGTTAAGAGATACTCAATTTTTTACTTAAATCAAGGAAGACTCAAATCTTTAAATTTGGGTTTATCTTCTTTTAAATTTGAGTTTCTCCATTAGACTATTTTGTATTAAATCAAACTTTTTACTCAAATATTGACCCAAATTTAAGTCAAAATTGGAAATGCTCTAATAGGAGTAATTTCTAAATTTATCAATAGTATTGTTGTAATTATAACTTTTAGACTTTTCCATTTGGACTAAATCTCTTGACACATCATTATGCAGTTCAGTTATTTATGTCTCAATAGTATTAATCAAAAAAAGAGCAACGATATTGAGACCTAATTTTGTAAAACCCAAGGTGATTAATTTGTAATTTAACATAAATTTTATTTCATACTTTATTCATACACAATAGTGTACACGTGTTAAAAAAAAATTTCCGAGTTCTACAAAATTTTGACGCTATTTTAAAAAAAATAATAGGTAAAAATTAATTTTAATTGATGTAATAAAAGAAACAAAGAAATAAAAAATTATTATTTTGTATAGTGGGATCAATTTTTTGAATGCTTGATACTTGTGTTTTATCATGTCTTCATGCACGAGTTATAACTGATACATATATACAATACCTCGTTAATTTTAGAAGTTATTAAGCAGAATTTAAATTTATAGTTGTTTAGAATTGGATAGCGTTTAATCCAATTTAAGCCCAATTTTATCACATGATTGCTCGAGTAGCAGTAAATCACGTTATGTCTTTTTAAATTATGAAAACTAAACAAAACAAGACGAATAATACGTATCTCTCTTAAATTCATATTATATTTGATTTGAATCTTATACATGTAATATATCGATAAATTATGACTCTTATATCATTTTATTCATCGACTATTGAATTTAACACATAACATAACTAATCATTTAATTTATCAATTTTTTTACAACTTATTTAAATTTGATTTTTCATACACTGTTATTTTTTCGACAAAAATAATCCACAGAATTGCCTTGAATGTTCAATGGTACAATATATAAGATGGCCACAATTTAAGGGGGTGAGGTATAATTGTGAAAACTTGGGAGGGCCATATAAAGTGGAGTCAAACATGGTTCCTTGTTTTGCTCAAAAAAAAAAAAAAACATGGTTCCGTGGAAAAATAGGGGCAGTTTGATTTGCGTCTCTAAAAATAATATCTAAAAATAATTTTTAAAAAGTATTTCGGAGACGAAGAACTTGTTTGGTTAGATGATTTCAAAAATAACTATAAATTTAAATTGTGTTGGAAAGAAAAAAAAAAGGGAGGTTGGACTTTTGCATTTGTAGAATATGAGAATCTGGGAATCTCATGGAGGAAGAAAATGAAAACTCAAAAATTACAGGACACCCCATTTAATTTCAATGCATTATATATTAACCCCTAGATTCTTATAAATTTAATTCTGCCCACCTTTTAGTTGGTAAGTTAGAACAATAAAATGCTGGAAAATTGTATGGTCGCACCAAAATAGAAAATTCGGTTTTCAAGGAAAATATATTTTGACCTAAAAAAATTTCAAAAATTATGATTTGACCCCAAAACTTTTAAATTTTTTTTAAATTACCTATACTACTTGCATACCCTATTATCTCATATTAAAATGTTATTTATATGCAAATGATATATAAAGATATGTCAATGGGTAAGAAGTATAAAAATTAAATATAGAATCGCAAAATTATGAATTTAGAAATAGTGATTAATCATTACATGTTATTTTGGATTAGGTAGTAATTACATTGAGATTGGGAGAGAGGGGTTTGAATTGGAATATGAGAATCAATGTGAGTACTTTATTACTTCTTTTGGAAGAATTTTCTATATTAAACTTGTGGGTGTATGTGTGTATGGATATTTCAAATATATGCTATATATGTTGATATTTGGGGTTGGAACTAAATTTTTTATAATTAATTATTCCAATTGTGATTTGTTACACATGTTAACTTTGAAAATGTGTGGGATAATTTTATGTGCGTTGGGACTTAAACAATAGTTCTGGTGTGTGTATGTTAAAATCATGTTTTGTGATATGAGAACTGGGTTACTAGGTCTAAATAGTAATGATATTGAAGGAATACTGGTGTGATCGGTAGAAGGATGTACACATAGAGGTCTTTCATCAGACTAACGATGACAAACGATTGGGCCAATTATCAAACTAGTGGTAACAAACATGAGACGAAGCTTAACTATCGGGCTAAAGATAACAAATGTATTTGAAATTGAGTGTGTGTGGGTGTTTGAGCTATAAATATATTTTCTTTTGTATAGATATTTGTGAATATGATATCATTTTGTGTAAATGATTATGTAAGAAGGGCTGTGGTACAATTTGTTGTACTTAAGTATGTATAAAAATTTATTTCTTTTATATAAACAGTGAGACATATTTTCACTCCTCATTAGAAGTGATTTCTATTCAAGGGTTCCTGTGCTCATACAAAAATTTTTCTAGGTGAGCATCAGGGTGAAGAGTAAGTCTATTGACAAACAAGGACTTAGGGGACTTGAAGATTTATTCTATTGTAAGTCTTTAAGAATAAGTATCGTTTATGATTTTAAAACAATTATTTAATTATTTTAGGAATAATGTTGTTTATGTTTGGAGTTTGTAAATCTTATAGTTTGATTATGGTTTTACATGGCTTTAATAATGATATTGGATAATTTTTAGTTTATTTTTTTGGTATTCATTAGATGTGTGGAATGAATCATTTTAATATATGTCTTCCATTATACTTTACATTTATTATGCACATGGTTAGTTGGTTAAGAATTTGGTGGCTGGTTCGTTTTCCACCCTACGTGATCCGGGGCAGGGGCGTGACAAATTTATTGACCTAATTTACTGGCATAATTTATTATAGCTATTGGATTTATGGTGGGTTCTAAGAAATACTGAAATTTTGTATTAATCCAATGGTTACAATAAAACCATAGCATTAAGCTAGATTTGATTTTTATTTCTCTCTAGCTTTCCTCCTAAAAAAATACTTGAATCTTAACTTTCATCCGAATTAAAGAAATTTGCACAAATTTCACTTCTGAATCATGCACTAGCTAGGTTTTGGTCTCTTTAAGTTTACGAGTTCTCAGTTAAAATTCAAGGAAATTAAGCACTAGAAATTAGGTTTTGAACCACTACATCTCAAGGGATCTACAAATTTTAGTTGAGTTATAGAAAGAGAGAGAGAGATAAAAAAAATTATGTGTGCATGTGTTTGTAAGATTATGTCCAGGTGTTCTTCTCTCAGTGTCTATGAACAACTGCAACAAAATGAGCAACAAGAGGCGGATGCTGTAGAAGAAGAAGAAGATGGTGGGAGGACAGTGTGTTAGAGAGAGGACAGTGGTGTATGTGTGTGCTCAAGTGCCTATGTGTAGTTGCGTCTGTGGTTATGTTATGTGCGCGTGTATTGATAATGATACAGGTGTTTGGGTTCAAGTTTAAGTTTGTTTAAATAAGAAATAAAGGGCTAAATTCTGAAATTAAGAGCTTCAATATGATGATATACACCTTTTTTCTTTTGTTTTTGTTTTGAAGCAATCTGATTATACATTAGTGGTATAAAAGTGTAACAAAGTATTTTTTTTTTTTAAACCAATGCTCCTGAGTATCCATCACGTCACATATACCAACTGGACTGATTAGTGTATAAGTTACTGCAGATAATGCCTTAATGTAAATATTTTAATTAACCGTAACAAAAGGGAGGAAGGAACTGCAGAAAATATTATTAAGTCGTCGTCATTACCTTTTTTGGTGACCAATCCTTCTACTGCAAGGATTAACTTCCTAAGAGATGGCAATGCACCTAGTGAATGTAAAACACTTGCATTAAATCTGATGCCTTCCATGCGAAGAACTTGAAGCTTGTTTAAGCTCTTCATACCTGAATGCAAAATATTACACTGCCATGATCTATACTGTAGTTCCAATTCAATCCTGCACATGAAGAGAACGAAAACAACATATCCTTCGACAAATCATCTATACCTATCATGGTAGTGAGGCTGGCAATATTTCTGTTATAACTCAAGTCCAACTCTTCCAGGTTGCTCGTAGCAGGAAAGTCTACCCATAAAACAACAAGTATTTCAGATCTGTAAGAATGTATGTCCATTAGTATTTTATTACTTCAGTCTGTAAGCTTACTGATTTCTTTGTCTACTGCATTCTTTCATTGGATTTTAGGTTGAGAAATAATTATTGTCAAAAGTCTTGTTTGGTTTGCATATGTAAAACAATTTTTTTATTTTCGGATATGAAAAAAAATAAGAAAAGTTGTTTGGATGATAGAACTTTGTATCCAATTTTCCAAAAATTAGGAATAAGAAATTAGAATTTTAGAGAGCACTAATAACATGTCTTCGTCAATTTTGAAACACAGTTTAAAAAAATAAATTAAATACACGGGATGCAATCTACTATGCACTTAAAGCCATCAATTAAAAGGAATAGACACGTTCAAAGAAGAGGTGAAAGTGGGATTCAGGGTGACGCCTCCAAACCATGCATTCCAAGCTAGTCTAGTTATAAGGATCATGAATTCTATTCTTGGTAGAGAGCCTTTGCTTGATGGCCAACCAAAGAATGAAGCTCATTCTCGGGATGGATTGACTGTACCAGGGAAGCTTGGACCAAGAGGTTTTTGGACTGGTTCCCTTGATATGGTTCCAAGCAGAAGCAGTGGAGAAAAGGCCATTTATTGCAATTCTCGTACATAAATAAATGTTGTTAAAATCTCTTTCATACCTTGCAGGTGAATAGATCCATTCAAATAGTTGTGTCTTATGTATAGTCTCTGAAGTGACGAAACCAATCCTAGAGATGATAGGATGCTGTTATTGAAATAATTGGAATCCAACCGAAGAACCTCCAGCTTGCTCAACACAAATAATCTTTCGAAACCTGTTAAGAATTTTACTTTTGGATAAAATAAAAAAAAATTCCCTAATTAACATATTAAGAACACCACATGCTTATTATTTTGCTAAGCAGGAAAATCTGGACCTTCATTTGCGACCCAACCAACAAGCTGGTTATCAGATAAGTCAAGATTTCAGAGCTCTTTAAAGGGAAGAAACAAAGAGGCATTGAAATACCAATCTCCTAAAGACCCATCCCTTGTAGAGTTAAGGAAAAGCTTAATTACATGAGATGTGGTCTCGTTGCATTCAACTCCTTCCCAATAACAATAGTCGCTCTCCATACTGTTATAAACTTCCACTCTATCCTCCCAAGATGGCAAAGAAGGTCCATTTGGGTAGTTTATGGAAGCTTTGAGTTGCAAGAGAGCAACCCTCTCTTCCTCCCAAAAACCAAAACACCCAACACCACAAAGCCATATCAAAGCTAACATTACCACCCACCACTCCAAACCCTTTGATTCCTTCATATTTATTTGCTGATATGTTTTTGCTTGTGTTTCTTGGCAAAGTGCTATCAGATTAAATAGAGGGGTGATGCCTTTGGAGAAGTAGCAGGCCAAGCTCTCAAAATCTTGACTCAGGACCAGTCATGCACAAGTCAGTCCACAACCCCCCTAACACGGAAAAGCTAAATTCGAGGCCAGTATGCACAGTGAAACATGAAAGAAAAAAAGAACAAGAAAAAGATATAACCAAATTATAATGTTTGCATAGTGAAAATGGGAGTGAGGTTTAGTTTTGTTAAATTGACTAAATTTTAAACACTTTCCAACAATAAAAATGAGACCTGAGACCTTATTAGTAGATTTTATTCAAATGGCTCATTCATCAACATTAGTGATCTAAAGTTGAAAAAACTAATTAAATATATTTTTGGCTCCACTGGCAATTCTAGTTTTCTCCCACAACAAAAGTAGACGTCAATTACATCTCCAAATTTTTTGATATCTTTTTGAAGAATAATACTATTTGGACATAAAAATTTGACTTAATTTGTTAACATAATGATGTGGTTTCAGTAGAACCATTGGATCAGTACTAAGTTCTAATGTTTAATGGGCTCCACAGTCAATCCAAAGATCATAGTGAATTAGGTCAGCAAATTAAGTCACAATAACATTACTCCTTTTTAAATGGTTAGTTAGTCATGTTACTAATCATAATACTCGTTAATTTATATAGCTGAAAATGAAATTCAAATTTTTAGTATTAAATGTGCTCAAAATTAAATATTTATCATGAATCTAAATGAGACTCCATATATTCAAATATATCATAAATGAGACCCAATACTTTGGATCCAAACTAAAATTCTTAATTTTTGGATCCCAAATGGATAGGACCTTTGTGTGAATGGATCCCATCAAAAAAAAATATTAAGAAGACCCGGTGGTCCATTGAGAGTATCAAGTTATGACATACTCATCCACTAGACTTTCAAGGCCATCAATATTATTACTAATTTCACCTTGGGTAATGAACAAGTCAAGTCTATAGCCTCTCTCACCCTCTAGTCAAGTCTATTGCCTCCTTGGCACGGCTTGCCTAAATTCTTGTACGTGGAGCCATTGCAAAGACCGGATGCAGTAAACCAACAATCAGCAAACAACTTTTATAGCATGACACACCTAAATTCACGTGTACGGGGCCACTTGACCTTACTTATGGTTTAAATTAGTTTACATAATTACTGATTATTATTGTTTTGATTCAATAATACATTAGGCAATTTATTACTTTCATAGCACGATATAACAAAATTCACATATGCGGGATCAATTGACTCCCTAAATGGTTTAGATCGTTCTAGATCATTGTTAATTACTAATTCATTCGCCTCAATAAAGCAACAGTTAGCCAATTGTTTTAATAGCATAACAAAGTTAAATTAATGTACGTGACTTCACTGGACTATACGAAAGAATGGTTAAGATCAACTTGCATTATTACTAAATTACTATTCTACTCGACTTAATAATGCAATAGTCAACTCACTAATTCCATAGAAAGACGGGGTTAAAAATGTTATATGCAGCCCACATGCGATTAGGTTGATTTGCATTAAAGCTAATTATTATTCTATTCGACTTAATAATGCAATAATTAGTTCACTAATTTCATAGCACGACGGAGTCACATTCAATAATGCAATAATTATTATTGTTTTCTCCTACCAGCATGCTGAATCCATGGCATGCTTGAGTTGAGATCCATTTTATGCCCAACATCAAATTTTAGTGAAAAGAACATTCATTTTGAATGAAACCAACATGGCCATCCATGGATCAACATGATACTTAAACATCAAGATGGCACCTACGGCATGGCTTCTGTGGTTAATAACTAGAAATCCTAAGTTCAAGTCTCATAAAAAAAAAACCTTGATTGAACAGATGCACCTAATTTGTAGGTGCTTGTGTCAAGTTTAATTTGGAAGCACAAGTCCAAATAACACATTCTCTGTCATAAAAAATAAACATGGTACTAGAAATTCTTCATAGTATTCTCTGATCTTCAACGAAGATGCATAAAGTAGATTGAATGGTTATGAATTTAAATTCAAATCTACAAACCAACTTGATCTTAATGTTCCTTATTGCTGAGGCATTGTATCCATAAGCGGATTTCATTGCTTAGTTCTGTCACTGCCAGCANGACATAAAAATTTGACTTAATTTGTTAACATAATGATGTGGTTTCAGTAGAACCATTGGATCAGTACTAAGTTCTAATGTTTAATGGGCTCCACAGTCAATCCAAAGATCATAGTGAATTAGGTCAGCAAATTAAGTCACAATAACATTACTCCTTTTTAAATGGTTAGTTAGTCATGTTACTAATCATAATACTCGTTAATTTATATAGCTGAAAATGAAATTCAAATTTTTAGTATTAAATGTGCTCAAAATTAAATATTTATCATGAATCTAAATGAGACTCCATATATTCAAATATATCATAAATGAGACCCAATACTTTGGATCCAAACTAAAATTCTTAATTTTTGGATCCCAAATGGATAGGACCTTTGTGTGAATGGATCCCATCAAAAAAAAATATTAAGAAGACCCGGTGGTCCATTGAGAGTATCAAGTTATGACATACTCATCCACTAGACTTTCAAGGCCATCAATATTATTACTAATTTCACCTTGGGTAATGAACAAGTCAAGTCTATAGCCTCTCTCACCCTCTAGTCAAGTCTATTGCCTCCTTGGCACGGCTTGCCTAAATTCTTGTACGTGGAGCCATTGCAAAGACCGGATGCAGTAAACCAACAATCAGCAAACAACTTTTATAGCATGACACACCTAAATTCACGTGTACGGGGCCACTTGACCTTACTTATGGTTTAAATTAGTTTACATAATTACTGATTATTATTGTTTTGATTCAATAATACATTAGGCAATTTATTACTTTCATAGCACGATATAACAAAATTCACATATGCGGGATCAATTGACTCCCTAAATGGTTTAGATCGTTCTAGATCATTGTTAATTACTAATTCATTCGCCTCAATAAAGCAACAGTTAGCCAATTGTTTTAATAGCATAACAAAGTTAAATTAATGTACGTGACTTCACTGGACTATACGAAAGAATGGTTAAGATCAACTTGCATTATTACTAAATTACTATTCTACTCGACTTAATAATGCAATAGTCAACTCACTAATTCCATAGAAAGACGGGGTTAAAAATGTTATATGCAGCCCACATGCGATTAGGTTGATTTGCATTAAAGCTAATTATTATTCTATTCGACTTAATAATGCAATAATTAGTTCACTAATTTCATAGCACGACGGAGTCACATTCAATAATGCAATAATTATTATTGTTTTCTCCTACCAGCATGCTGAATCCATGGCATGCTTGAGTTGAGATCCATTTTATGCCCAACATCAAATTTTAGTGAAAAGAACATTCATTTTGAATGAAACCAACATGGCCATCCATGGATCAACATGATACTTAAACATCAAGATGGCACCTACGGCATGGCTTCTGTGGTTAATAACTAGAAATCCTAAGTTCAAGTCTCATAAAAAAAAAACCTTGATTGAACAGATGCACCTAATTTGTAGGTGCTTGTGTCAAGTTTAATTTGGAAGCACAAGTCCAAATAACACATTCTCTGTCATAAAAAATAAACATGGTACTAGAAATTCTTCATAGTATTCTCTGATCTTCAACGAAGATGCATAAAGTAGATTGAATGGTTATGAATTTAAATTCAAATCTACAAACCAACTTGATCTTAATGTTCCTTATTGCTGAGGCATTGTATCCATAAGCGGATTTCATTGCTTAGTTCTGTCACTGCCAGCAATAGTTATTCACCATTGTTAATGAGATTTTTTATTTATCATTGACCGTCTCAAACACACGCGCAAGGCTGTTTTCCCATATCCATTCGAAGATAATCTCACTTAAAAATCTTTAAATTGTCAAATTCACATGGGAAGGTTAAGAGATACAGAATTGGGACAAAATTCAATTACATGTACCATAAATTCAATTAAGACCCACAGTGAAATCTATAGTTGTAATTATCAAGTATAATTTTTAAATTTATTTTTTAAATCCATATAATATTGCTATTCAATTAATTATTTCTTGATAATATTACACAACCCTTGAATACGAGTACAGAATTTTAAGTCAGTATATACTCACAATTTAATATCGTCCAATGTCTATAAGGTAGAGCATAATATTGTATATTAAAATTAATCTCAACAAGGGTTATGCAACTAACGAAAATATTTACTATTGGAATATTATATTAAAAGCGAGCTTACATCGAAACATCTAGTAATCTAGCTAAAGAATTATACAATCTTGCAATTGAACAACTTACGAAAATTGTCAATAACAAAATAGTAGATAGGGGTTACACACATTTCAACGAAATTGAACCGTGCCCTTCGCCAGTGAGGGTTCACATAAAGAACTGCTATAGTTTCTAACAACACCATAATGTACCACATTGAAAAACTTAAATGAAAAACATCCATATCAATGAACCCATAATCATGATGTACGTCCTTTGAAGCCTTTTGCATTGGTGAAGGAGCTCCAGTGTCGACGCATTTGTTATGTGATGGAGGTCCACAGAGATAAGGATTTTTCTCGTAGCTGCTCTCATTAAAGGTAGCAAACTGAGCTTTCAAATTTGGAGTTTTATCTAATAAGTTGTTGTGTGCTATACTGAAGGCCGCCATAGAGTTCAACTGAGTCATTTCAGTGGGGATACTCCCAGTCAGATGTTATAGGACAGATTGTTAGGTCTTTGTGGAGTCTAATTTGTGTGTTGATCCGGATGATGACCCGACCGAAAATAATGTTGCGTGACTTTCAATAAAAAATTTTCTAAGACTTGATCCATGGAGTGAAGACTTGGTACTGGGGGTCTGGGGGCAACGCACCCCAAGAAAATTTTTTGGGCTTGTTTTATAACCCGGTGCGTAGAACATATAAAACTGCTACTTTTGTGTTTTGGGTTTCATTGGAATTGTATAGCTGCCCTCTGTATTCTTCTATTTCAATAGTGAAATTTCTACAGTTTCGTAGACGCAGGTAAATTGTCAAACCGCGTAAAATCTGTGTGTCTATTTCTTTCTTGTTTCTTATTGTTTTATGTTCTTGATTTTTTCTTCGATTGTGTGTGTTTGTCTGTGGGTTTAAATACCAACACAAATCTAGACTCTCAATTTGCCTTAGGTTGGAGAATATTGTTGGACGTCAGGTTGTGATAGGAAAGAGCTAGACTCTCAATTTGCCTTAGGTTGGAGAATATTGTTGGAATTGATTCAGTGAGATTGTTATGGGACAAACTTAAGGAATGAAGCTCACTTAAGTTCCCCAATTTTTGGGTATTTTACTTAAGTTCAACTGAGATTGTTTGTTTTAAGTAGCATAGTTCAGTAGGAATGTTAACTTCAAAATTGTTAGCTTTCAAGAAGATTAAACTCAATTCAGAAAGGTTCCCTATTCAACCTGGATTTTTACCATTTAACTTGCAATCACAAGGTCTAACGTCACCAAAGAAGAGATGTTGTAGAATGCATGAGTCAATGGACCATTCAATCTATTTTTATTCAGATGGACATGAACAATTGCCGAAGGATTAAAACAAATTGACAAAGAACCTCACATATCTTTTTCATTAATGTCCATAAATTCGAGAGATTCTGATATACTTCTTTTTTTATGTTTTCATGGCAAAGTGGTGTCAAATTAAATAGAGGGCCGCAGCTTTTGGATAGTTTACGAGTCAAGCATTCAAAATCATCATGACTACTCAGTTTGATTTTGAAATGCACAAGTCAGTCCACTGCCCACCCATCACGGCAGACCTAATTTCTTCTATTATTACTATGGGTGAATTACGCCTTCACCTCGGTTCAAAAAAAATTTACACCTTGACCCCGATCTTATTTTACCTGTCAACTATTGAGAGTTTCTTTCAGCATCTTCAATCCTTATCTTTTTTTAAACTTAAATTTAAATTTTAGTAAAACATACATAAAAATATTCTCTAATGTTATATCTAAACTCTTACCAAAGCAAGGAAGACTCAAAATTTTATTCAAATCAAAGAAAACTCAAATTTTTACTCAAATCATCAATTGTTAGATCTCATCCACATTTAAAGATTTAATGGGCATATTTTGTCCTCTTTTAAATTTAAGTTTGTTTTCACTTAAATTTGGGTTTGTCCTCTTATATCTTTGAATTTCTCCATTAGAGTGTTTTATATCAAATCAAACTTTTTATCCATTTTTTTACTCAAATTTGGCTTAGTTTGGATTTCCATTGGAAATGGTCTTATATTACCTTCTCAACTCTTGAAATCGATTTCATAGACCACCACTTCTATTCTATCCACTGATAAGCCAAAGTTGGAGATCCAAGTTAAGAAGGTTATAATTCCTCCAACATATTGTTAGATCGATATCCAAATGTATGTGGCTCAGTGTCAAACTGACAAACCCTTGATGATAGAGTAAAGAATACATTTATACACAATTTTGAGAATAGATGGTAGATGATGTTGAAGTAAATTTAGGGTTCCATATCGAAAGAAAAGAAAAAGAAATAGTGAAAAATGGAGCCAAATTTACTTCTGTATAAATGGAGTGAAAAAGATGAATTTTTTAGTTTAGCGATGAAAAATACCACATGAAATTTGGAGTGTTAATTAAATTGGGCTCTCATGTGTAAAAACAATTATAATGAAATTAAGTTGGGACCCAATATATTCAAATGAATCATATTACTTGTCGATATTAGGATGTGGAATTTTTCCTTTGATAGATACATGAAACTTTAATTACATAAATATCCAACAACTCTACCAATTACATGACTGCAAATCCTTTGATGCGATCAAGTTTTTCTATTGATCTATAGCTGTATAGTTATTAAGATAATTATATATACTTTTACTTTTACTTTTTGATAATTTACAGGCCACACCTTGTCATCCACTGGAATTTAGAAGCCATCAATATCATCACTATTCCACTTGACCTGGTAATGCACAAGTCAGTCCACTGCCTTACTAGCACGGCAGGACTAAATTCACATATGTATTGTGACAACCCATATATTAATTAATCGTTGACACGCTAATTAGGTTATTAATTATAATTTTATATAATTGAGATTTAATTTTTTTTTGGAACAAATGGATCTCAAATATAGACTCTTCATGCGAAAACAAGTCAAATGACTATAATTTAGGTCAAATTTCGTAATTATATAATGAATAAACATATAAATATCTATATATGTATATATACATATATATTTATATATACGTGTGTGTGTGTGTGTGTTGTGAAAGGATAATCCTATTTTAGATTATTTTTAGATTTGAAAACGTGCAAGTAGGAAGAAAAAAAAAAAAGAAAGAGGGGAGAGAGATTATGTGGACAAGTGTCCATAACAATGCTCGGGGACCAAGTAAGATTTTGCTATAAATAGCCAATGCCAGGCTATTTGATCGGCACAAAGAGAAGGAAAAAGAGAGAGAAAGGAAGAGAAGAAGGAGAGAGAGAAAGAATGAGAGAGATAGATGAAATGGAAGAAAAAAAAATTATGAGATCTTAAGGTACAAAATTGAGCAGTGATTTTATTTTAGATTGCTATCAAATTTGACTATTTGATTTGGGGTATTTCGAATTTCGCATATATTGAAGTCATTGATGGATTTGAGGTACGTGGTAGTATACAATATGCTCCTATCTTTTAAATCTCTTTGCAAAGAATGTCATTTCATTATCTGAAATNTACCTCACGACTGCAAATCCTTTGATGCGATCAAGTTTTTCTATTGATCTATAGCTGTATAGTTATTAAGATAATGATATATACTTTTACTTTTACTTTTTGATAATTTACAGGCCACACCTTGTCATCCACTGGAATTTAGAAGCCATCAATATCATCACTATTCCACTTGACCTGGTAATGCACAAGTCAGTCCACTGCCTTACTAGCACGGCAGGACTAAATTCACATATGTATTGTGACAACCCATATATTAATTAATCGTTGACACGCTAATTAGGTTATTAATTATAATTTTATATAATTGAGATTTAATTTTTTTTTGGAACAAATGGATCTCAAATATAGACTCTTCATGCGAAAACAAGTCAAATGACTATAATTTAGGTCAAATTTCGTAATTATATAATGAATAAACATATAAATATCTATATATGTATATATACATATATATTTATATATACGTGTGTGTGTGTGTGTGTTGTGAAAGGATAATCCTATTTTAGATTATTTTTAGATTTGAAAACGTGCAAGTAGGAAGAAAAAAAAAAAAAAAAAGAGGGGAGAGAGATTATGTGGACAAGTGTCCATAACAATGCTCGGGGACCAAGTAAGATTTTGCTATAAATAGCCGATGCCAGGCTATTTGATCGGCACAAAGAGAAGGAAAAAGAGAGAGAAAGGAAGAGAAGAAGGAGAGAGAGAAAGAATGAGAGAGATAGATGAAATGGAAGAAAAAAAAATTATGAGATCTTAAGGTACAAAATTGAGCAGTGATTTTATTTTAGATTGCTATCAAATTTGACTATTTGATTTGGGGTATTTCGAATTTCGCATATATTGAAGTCATTGATGGATTTGAGGTACGTGGTAGTATACAATATGCTCCTATCTTTTAAATCTCTTTGCAAAGAATGTCATTTCATTATCTGAAATTTTGTATTCTTATTGATTATTCTGATTTATATGAAATTCTGTCAATGTTATCGGTTGACCTATACGTGTACGTTGAGCTAAATACTTTGTGGTTGATTGGTACATGTACGAAATGTATTTGGGGACATAATTGGCAAAATGTGATTATGGCTCTACGGGGTGTGATTGTGATTACAACCCTGAGGGGTGTAATGTTTCGATATGAGTATGGATTTTATATGCCCAAATGTCACTTGTCATGTCACCAAGAGGACCCGAGTATGAGGTTATGTTTGATAGATATTGAGTTATGTGACTTATTGAATTGGATTCTGGATTCTTTTATCTATGATCGTCTATCGATTGAATTATTTAGTATTTGATCATTCATATTCTTTTCTCGTTGAACATATTGTTTCCTGTTATATTGTATACTTCCCCGCCTTTAATATTTTTTCTAGATTATCTCGGAGAGAAGGACCAGAGTTAATATTTGAGGAATAGAAAACAGATGAATCTTGATATAATTTTTAACTTTGTATGATGAGGAGATTATTTATATTATTTGGAGATCAAAATTGTGATTATAAATTTATTGAGGCAAATAGAGCTATGACCCTATATTCGGAGATTTATTTGTGATTTATTATTGATCGATTGATTTAATTAAGTGACGCATTCCAAAAAATCGGGGCGTTACATGTATTTGGAATTATTTCCAAGGCCAACTGCATCATTACTATTCCACTCAAGAATGCAACAATCAATCCACAATTTTCATAGCATAGCGGAGTTAAATTCTTGTACGTAGGGTTAATTGACCCCACTCATGGTTAGATTAGTCTGCATAACTGACTGCTAATCAATGTTAACTCAATAATGCAATAGTCAGTCCACTACTTCCTTACCATGGCCGAACTAAATTCACATATATGGGGTGATGACTGTCACACCCCCACCCCGGATCATATAAGGTGGACGGCGGACCAATCAATATCTTTTACATAGTATTAATGATTTATTTGATCAGTTGAGGGGGGTTAGAGAATTTAGTAAGATTAATTTTAAGTTGGGTTATCTTTAGTTAAAAGAAAGAAATAGTGATGTTCTAAAAAAAAATAGTCTATCCAACTGGGATAGTCATCTATTTTTGGTGAAGTCATTGAGGTTCAAAAATGATACATCTATTTTTATGGATTGACTAAATTGAGTATCTCAACTTTATCTAGATTCATATGTTACTATATTCATTGATGTTACACTTGTGTATTCTCGTAATAAGGAATGAATTACACAACTCATGATTTTGAGTTAGAAGTAATTGTTTTGGCTTTGAAGTCATGGAGAGATTATTTATATAGTAAAACATTTGAGATTTATTTAGATTATCAATGTTAGAAATATTTATTTATTGAGAAGGAGTTGAATTTGAGAAAAAGGAGATTGATAGAAAGTCTATGGACCATGATTATTCTATCATTATCATGTAGATAAAGCTTTTTGTAGTGGTTGAGCAAGAAATCATTAAGAAGTTTGTATTGTATCTAGTGCACTTGAATAAGTAATTTTGTTGATTTCAGATTGACAGGGGTACATGTGATATTGACTGGTACATAGATATTATTAGCTCAATTGCAAGTTAGACTTTTATTGGTAGATCATATCAGTTAGCTATAATAAAAAAAGAGTGAGGACTCACATGTACGAAGAAAGAGAAAGGGGTTGTAACATTGTAGCAGGATCGATTTTGTATTTTAGAGTAATGTCATGTTATATTTTGATAGTTGATGTTTTTATTACTATGCATTTAGGGATTACACTTTTTTTTTTAGATTGAGAAGTTATTATTGGTGAAATAGAATGAAAAGAGAAATTGCTAAGTTTGTAGCTAAATGTGTAGTTTTATTTTTATAGGAATAAAGACGGAATATAAATATCCTACAAGTTTATTACAATTCTTTGAATCTTTGAGTAGAGATGGAAGAATGTTAATATGAATTTTCTATGCATACTTTCACGGTATAGATTGGGCATGAACCAATTTTGGGTTATTGTGGATTAACTAACGAAGTTATTTTGTAAATATGTTTCATTTTCACGACATACTTTGTGTTGTTATGCTTATGAAGTATGTATACCTGATTCTCGTTGTATATTGGCGAAAGCAGTCTCTTGAGTTTAAGAAAATTCTTAATTATGTTGAGGAGTAAATAAAATTTGGGTAACAGGATGATTCCATTAGTCAAGGTATTATGGAAGAGTCACTCAAGCGAGAAAGTTATTTGTGAAGTAGATAAAATGATGGAAATTGAATATTCTCATTTGTTCTCACAAGGTATATAAATTTTGAGGACAAAATTCTTTCAAGAGGGAGATAATGTAATACCAAGGTTAAAAAAAAAATGAAATAATAATCATAAAAGTGAATAAGTTGAATTTGATAAGTTTTAGATTTTTGTTTGGCTTGGGGTCTGTCCTTATGGGCTTTTGGCTATGATTTGAAAATCAATGGAGATAATTTATCCTTTTTTGGTGTTGGGGGGGGGATATCAGATAATTATAGATGTTTAGTTGGATAGAATTTTAGAATTGTAGAATTTGTTGTACACTAATTCCTTATTGCTAAAGGGACTTTAGTGTTGTTAATAATAATTGACTGCTGCACCTTATAAGTAATTGAACGGCTACCCTAGGTTGCCTCATATTTTATTAATATTATTTGGGCCGGAAGGAATACAATAAGCGTATAACACACACAGAGAGAAAGAGATAGAGATAGAGAGAAGAACGAGAAAAAAAAAAAGAAGGGATTGCACCCATTGAAGGTAAGAATTCATTAATTATTTGATGGGTTTGGTAATTTATAGTGTTAGGTTTATCAAAAATAGTGATAATGTGTGTGTGGGTGTGTGTTCATGGTGAAGAATATTGATGAATATGTAAATGAATTTTTATTGGAAGTTGTTAAGTTAGGTGTTTATAGATATAATTTAGATTTGTTGGTCTTGAAGTTGTTTAAAGAATTTAATCAATGTGTCCAAAGAGGGGGGGCGGGGGGAAGGAAGTTACTGGTTTTAGAGTTTAGTGAAAAAGTATAAAATTATGAAAAGTTTATCTTTAGTTTCAAAGAACTTTACTTTGACCTTATATTATTCTAAACTTAATTTTAGCTACTGTTTTACTTGATAAGTTGGAAGAATAGAATATTTGAAGATGTATGGCAGTCCAGAAANGAACTTAATTTTAACTACTGTTTTACTTGATAAGTTGGAAGAATAGAATATTTGAAGATTTATGGCAGTCCAGAAAACAAAAGTTTGTTTTTCAAAGAAATTATATTTTGACCCCAAAAGTTTCAAAAAGTATGATTTAACCCCAAAACTTTAAAAACTTTTTTGAAACAGCTCAGACTACTTCTATACCCTATTACCTCGCATTATAAAGGATAGTTATATGTAAAGGATATATTAAGTATATATCAATGCGTAAGAAGTACGTAAATTAAATATATAATCGCAAAATGACAAAGTTAGGAATAGGGATTGATTGTTATATGTTATTTTGGAATAAATGGTGATTGCATTGAGGTTGGGAAAGAGTGCTTTGAATTGAATTTTGGGAATGAAGGTAAATAGTTTACTACTTCTTTTGAGAGTATTTTCTATATTAAATATGTGAGTGTGTGCGTGTGAATTTTTCATATATATGATATATGTGTTAATGTTTGGGGTTGCAATTAAATATTTTGCAATTGGGAACTGTTATACATGTGAACTTTGAAAAACTTGTAGGATGATTTTATGTAATTGCTTTGGTGATGAAAGTGAAATTTTGTGTGTTCCGACTAAAACGATAGTTTTGGTGTGCGTGAAAATCATGTTTTGTGAGATGAGGACTGAGTTACCAAGTCTAAATGGCAACAAGATTGTATACCAGTGTGATCGGTATAGGGATGTGCATATAAGGGGCAGTTATCAGGCTAGTGATGACAAGAGATGGGACCAGTTACCTGGCTAGCGGTAACAAGAGACGGGATTAGTTACGAGGCTAGTGGTAACAAATATGATTTGATAAATATATTTAGGACTGAATGTGTGTGTGTATATTTTGAGTTATAAATGTCTTTTCATTTATAAAGTTATTTGTGATCATGAGATCATTTTTTAAAAAATTATGTGAGAGGGGTTGGGGTATAATTTGTTGTACTTATATATGTATCAAAATTTATTTTTGTATATAAACTGTGAGATTTATTTTCACACCTTATTAGAGGTGGTTGCTATTCATAGGTCATTGTGCTCATCATTATTTAGGTAGAAGGATCAAAGTGAAGAGTAAGTCCACAGATAGACAAGAGATTAGAGGACTTGAAGATTTATTTTACTGTAGGTCTTTAAAAAGTAAATGTCTTTTATAGTTTTGAGATAAATATTCAATTGTTTTGGGAACAATATTGCTTATGCTTAGAGTAGTGAATCTTATGGTTTAATTATTATTTTACATGAGTTTAATAATGATGTTGATGATGTTTAGTTTATTCTTTTGGTATTTATTAGGTCGATCGATTTGATCACTTTATTATTTATCTTTCGCTGTATTTTACATTTATTATGCATAGGATTTATTGGTTAGGGCCTTGGTGGCTGGTCCACCGCCCACCCAATGTGATTCGGGGTGGGAGTGTGACAATGACCCCATTGACAGTTTAGATCGGTCTTTATCATTACTAATTGTTATTCGATTTGACTCAATAATGCAAGAGTTAATCCATGGCTTCCATAGCCTGACGGACGTAAAAGTCATATATGTGAGATCCATATACGATTCATGAAATCACTGCAATATTCTTTTGAACCACACCTTGACATCATCCTTCCTCTAAATTCTGAAAAGGGCAGGACATTTGAAATAAAAGCATGAGGGTTACAAATGGCCGGAACTCCTCTCTATTCAAAAGATGTCAGAACTCAAATATGTACACAGGCAGCTCTTCTTATCTCCTTCAATTGCCGGTATCACCAATTAGCAAATGGCCATTTCCATGGCCTTTATCTAATTTGAGTAATTTCCGCAGGTTGAGGTCCTTTCAAATATGTTGACAATTAGTGAAGCAAGGATTTATTAATTTTGCTGCACCCTCTCTAATAGCTTAAGCTTTTAGATGTTTTGGTGGTTTAACAATAAATTTATTATATTTGATCAGTGGTAAGTTGTTACAAATTCTTCACGAAATGGAAGAAAACAACATTTAAGCACAATGAATGTCAATTTCATCGCTGAAGTAAGAAGCACATATTGTTCTATTTTTTGCATAGAAAGCGAAACATATAATGTTTTTACTCGATGATTATATAGACAAATTCATAGCAAAGGGAAAAACCAAGGGATGAACATGGACCAATAATAGAACTCTAGAGAGTGTCCTACATTCTTCAAGTGCAAAGTAAATGTAACAGATTGAAAACTCTTTGGCAAAAAACAAAAAGAAAAGAAAAGAAAAGAAAAAGTGTAGACAATTTTTCACAAATGCCGCAAAGCCCACCAAATTTACAACAGAAAAGACAACTCAGGATAGCAAATAAACCCTCTTTTTGAAAAAATAAAAAATAAAATAGGCAAACCATTGCTGGATCAAGAGATTGGTGCAAATTGGCAATTTTTGGGTTTGATGAGGCAATGTCGAGATGAGCATCAAACAATCCCAACAAATAATGGCAAGACCAGATTTAAATAATGTCCAAATTCAACAGGAAATTGCAAGCTGATCATAAAGAGAATCATATGGCTTAACCAAAAAAATTTAAATATCTACTGGCACAGGTAAAGTACAAAACCAAAATTGAGGCATCACCACAGTGGTGGCCTTTCTTACAATTCAAATATTGACGTAATAAGCCTTCACAGCTTCAGTTCAGCAGGCCAACATGGCGCATTCTGGATTGAATCATGATTGAAAATGCACCTCAGCAAAGCCAAGCATGACGATTTCGTGTATAGACAAGCCCAAATACCCCCACACATAAACACGAGAGAGAGAGAGAGAGAGAGAGAGAGAGAGAGAGAGAGAGAGAGAGAGAGAGAGAGAGAGACGAACCTGCGCTACGAGCCCACAAGCTGCACCTTCTAACATCAAGCGGCTGAGGTAACACAGATTTATAGATATAGAGGTTTTCTAGAGTGAATTGCACTTTGCGCCCCAAAAAAATTTAAGATTTCTCATTTTGTACCTTTAATAACTAGATTTTCTATATTGCACCTTTAATATATTAAGAATTTAAGAGTGTTATAAATTTTCACATTGTACCTTTTGCAAATTTTACAATTACATTGTATATATTGTAATAAAGTAGATGTCCCATATCCTTTCAATTAGTACCCCAAGTAAATAAGAATTAGTGGTCATTAGTTCATTAGCTTATCAGGGGAGAATTTCATCGCCATCAATGCTCAAAAAATTGGTATGTGACATCAGAATGCATTGGGTTTATGACTAATCTAGTTGATATCTTATCAGGGGTGTCAAAAAGAGTATCCACTTCATTATACAGGACAATTTGGATGTTGCATTGTTGTTTCTTCGTCTAGGTTTTGTCTCATTAGATTTTCCTAATAAGATTTTAATAGGTAGCATAGTGCGTCTAACGTTATTATAAGATTCATGTAAATTTGTTCTCTTACAAACCATTTGTCAAAAATAAAAAGAAGTCTAGGGTACATTGAGTATACAAATTGAGAAACTCTATTCTATAGTATTTTTGTATTCTCTCTTGTCCTTTTACAATTATATTATCTATATTTCTTTAGTTTTACAACATCCTCATATATTAAGAGTGTTGAAATTTGGTACTGTCTTTAGCTTTTGTTGCTCATTTAGGTAGAAGGATTTGGTCTAATTGAGCGATTTCTTCTCCACATGATCTCTCTTTGCTCAAGCTTCACAGGTCACAGCTTTTGTCAGCGGTCTTTTAGGCTTCACAGTTTCAGTCCTTTAGGCTTCTTCACTCCTCCTTCGAGCTTCAACTGAGTGCAGGCCTTCTTTTCTCTCTCTCTCTCTCTCTCTCTCTCTTGTATCATAATATGTTGTTAGTTAAGTTAATTGTTTTTTTTTTTGACCAGAATTGTTAACTATTGTTAAGAAGTATTTTTTTTAGTATTATTGTCGACTAATGTTAAGAACAAAATTTTCTTAACAATGTTTTTCATTTTTAACACAGGTATTTTTTTTATACTTAATTAATTTATGGTAAATTATATGTATTAGGGACATGTTTTATATTTTTTTTTAGCTAAATTATTAGATTTTATACATTTTTTATTTTTTTATTATTCGACTGGTCCAACCAGTTGAGCCAATGGTTGAACCACTAAACCATTGACCCGCTCTTTTTGCCAGTTCGATGTCCGGTCCAGTTCTGATAACTATGCTTATATTTATTACCACTACCGCTATAATCCCATTACCATTGTCGCCCATTGTTAGCACCCGCCACCACCATTGTTGCCCACCATCCACCCACCGCCACCTAGTACCATAACCCACCACCTGTCATCCCCTATAATTGCCGCCAGCCATTGTCACCTACCCTTACCACACCTACCACCACCACCTATCACTGCCCACCACAGTCGCCACCCACTGTCACCCACCCCCACCACACCTACCACCACCACCCATCCTACTGTCACCCAGAAGCACATGTCATCGTCCACCACCATCATCGTTACCACCCACCGCTACAACCTACCACTGCCACCACTATTGTCGTCACCGCACCACCATCACTGTCACCTACCACCACCCATGCCCACCACCACCGCCGCTGTCACCCATGGCTGCTATTACCACCGTCACTCAAAATTCACCACCATCATTATTGTTGCCACCCACGACTGTCACTACCTACCACAACCATCACTGTCTCCCACCACTACCACTGCCACCCACCATCACTACCACCGCTCACTCCCACTACAACCAGTACTTAAATTCTTTTATCTCTCTTTTATGTTTGTCATTTAATTTGGATATGAATACAAATATATTTATTGTTGATCATTTTTTTACTACTTTGTGTCTTCCAGTACATACAATAACTAATTTTTTTTGATATAATAACATAAATAGTTTCCGGGTACTTTAACCTTGCCCAATAGTCATACGTTTTTTGGAGTCCACCAAGAAGAAAAAGGGAGTCTAGGTTGTCAACGAGGAATCTAATGTCAATGCAGTTTATATAAGTTTCACAAGCAATTGAGGAGATTTGAAAATTTTGATGATGAATGATTATTTTGACTAAAATTCATAAAATTTTAGATTGAGCAAATCCAATTTTTATTTACAACTATTTTAATTCAATGTTTGTATAGATCACAATCTTGAACGGAAAGAAAGATTGTGTTAACAATTTTACTAGTCTGAGACAATATGATTCGCTTTTTTCAAAAATAAAGAGATATCCAAGAATTTTACAACACCATACTATTCGCTAGAATATCTATATAATAAGATACAATACAATTTAAATATCAAAAGATAAACAAAATGACTTTTATTTTTTGCAGTTTAGATCTCTTTAAATTTTTCTTTAAAATTAATTTGACGGCTAATATTAACACTCCAAATTTAATAGAAAAAATAGTCCACCAAGGGTATATTTAGGGTGACTTTTTAAAAGTGTTTCATGAACTTATAACTTCTCATAAGTACTTTTAAAAAGAAAGTATTATTTGAAACCGCGCCACCGCCACCGCCACCACCACCACCTAACCACTATAACCAACCCCCCAACCCCTATCACCATTACCATCAGCACCACCACTTCTGCCATCATACTACTACCTCTGCCACCACCACCACAGCCCCACCATCACCACGCCGCCNGTTTCCGGGTACTTTAACCTTGCCCAATAGTCATACGTTTTTTGGAGTCCACCAAGAAGAAAAAGGGAGTCTAGGTTGTCAACGAGGAATCTAATGTCAATGCAGTTTATATAAGTTTCACAAGCAATTGAGGAGATTTGAAAATTTTGATGATGAATGATTATTTTGACTAAAATTCATAAAATTTTAGATTGAGCAAATCCAATTTTTATTTACAACTATTTTAATTCAATGTTTGTATAGATCACAATCTTGAACGGAAAGAAAGATTGTGTTAACAATTTTACTAGTCTGAGACAATATGATTCGCTTTTTTCAAAAATAAAGAGATATCCAAGAATTTTACAACACCATACTATTCGCTAGAATATCTATATAATAAGATACAATACAATTTAAATATCAAAAGATAAACAAAATGACTTTTATTTTTTGCAGTTTAGATCTCTTTAAATTTTTCTTTAAAATTAATTTGACGGCTAATATTAACACTCCAAATTTAATAGAAAAAATAGTCCACCAAGGGTATATTTAGGGTGACTTTTTAAAAGTGTTTCATGAACTTATAACTTCTCATAAGTACTTTTAAAAAGAAAGTATTATTTGAAACCGCGCCACCGCCACCGCCACCACCACCACCTAACCACTATAACCAACCCCCCAACCCCTATCACCATTACCATCAGCACCACCACTTCTGCCATCATACTACTACCTCTGCCACCACCACCACAGCCCCACCATCACCACGCCGCCGCCACCACAACTAACGTCAGCCCACTACCACCCCCACCCTCATTGCCCCATTGCCACCACCTCCCACCACCACCACCACCCCTATCACCCTACTACTATCACCCCCACCACAACCACCACTACTACTGACACCCTACAACCACCGCCAGTGTCCCACTGTCACCCCTACTACTACCAACTCCATGATCATCACCATTACCACCACCATTACCGCCACCCAACCACCATCGTCGTCGTCACCTCACTACCATCACCGCTGCCACTCTCACCATCGCGACCATTACCCCACGGCCACTGCCCCACAATCACCACACCCTACCCCCACTGCCACCCCCCACCACTACCATCGTCACCCACCATTGATTGCTACCACCATCGTCCATCGCCACTACCCATCACCATTGTCATCTCTTTCTTATATTTATTACCACTATCACCATTATACCATTACCACCGTCACCCACCGTTAGCACACACCGTCTCCCATTACCACAACTCACCACCACACATCGTGGCCTACCATTGTTGCCAACCACTGTCACCCACCCTCTACCATAGCTACAACCACCACCTATCACCCACCACTACTGCCCCCCCTATTGTCACCCATCCCCACCACACTTACCACCACTTCCACCACTGCCATTCACCACCACTATTACACTATTACGTAGGAGCACCCACCATCACCCACTACCATAACAAACCATCGCCACCACCATCATCATTGCCCCACCATCACCGTCACTCACTAGTACCACCACCATTGTTATCCATAGCTACCACTACCACAATTGTCACCCAAAACCCACCACCACCATCACCGTTATCACCCATGGTTGCCACCATCACCACAGTCACTGCTACCATCCATAACCTTCACTGTCTCCCACCAATACCACCACTCACCCCCACTGTAACTGGTGCTTAAATTCATTTCTCTCACCTTTATGTTTGTGATTTAATTTTAGGAGTGAATAAAAATATGTTTATTATTAATGATTTTTTATTCCTTTGTTCCAACAAATGAATATATGTTAAGTAATTATTTGAGTAATTTTTTGAGATAGTCTCAAAAGATTCCAACTGAGGGCCTACAACATATAGCATGGTTCAATGATGACTAGTCCATCTACAGGGGCAATTTGGCATAGAATTGATTCAACTATGATATTTTTGTATTTTTTTTTATACTAGACATGCATAAATTGACACACAAGTATTTTTCATACAACAAAATATGTAAAATGTGACAACTACGTTGAACTACCACACATATAGATAGAGAAGACTGACATCTATATATATATATATATACACTAAAATTTGTTGGGATGAAGGAAAATCTCATAATTGATAGACAGTTTTCAAGCGATTATTTGGAATGAGTTCAAATGCCTTGTTTCAAGGCTTCCTTAGATGAAAATAATGGAGATTTTTTACTTTGGAAAGAAGATGTTAAAATAGAGAACTAATAAAAAGGAATTTTTGTACTAATACAATCGCAAGGACTTCGGTTATAAGAGATTGAATAAAACATCCTTGGCACAACACTAACTGCTCCTAAACTAGCCTAAAACTACTCCTAATGATGCCTTGATAGTGGGTCTTTTGGGGTTTTGAACGTGTCTCTCCTCTTTCATTGAATTTCTTTTTATAGCAATATTCTTCGACGATTTTGCTCTCATCGACAATTACCTAATGGTAACTCCCAGTTGGTTACTTCCTCCTTTTCGAATGAGGCTACAAATGATCTTCTCTCATATTTTCTTTAAATTTTGTCATATGGTACCTTCTTAGCAGATTTGGGGGATTCCAAGTGTCAATACACTAAATATTCATGAGATTTTATAATTTAGTCCCAAACAATGCCCCCTTCATTTATTTGAGTTTGAGTAATAACTCAGATAAATGAACAGTCACAACCGATTAGCTTCTGAACACCTATTTAAAGGTCTGGCTACTATGTTGTTCACTTAACCCTATTTTCACGCTTCATATTATCATCTGTTTTTTACTTTTAATGATCTTTCTTCTTCTTGCTCTTAGTCCTTGATTCTCTCAAATGGCATCCAAATGAAAGAAGGATCAATCGTCCTCCTCTGTACCTTCCATCCCTCGTTTTCCTACTAGCATTAGATACGTAGTTTGGGATTCAATAGATGACAATGTCTTGATCCCTTATTTGGATTCCAGTTCAAACTTTGTATTGGGCACTACTTTTAAGTTAGATATCTTCCTAGAGTTATCTAAGTTCTATCTCATTTCAAAAGGGGAAACCCTGACACTTGATTGTCCTCACCTATAGTGGAAAATCTTAGAATCAATGGATTAATTCTTTGAATTCTTGGGTTGATCCAGACCAACAATGGGTTGATTGGGTAGACTGAATGAAGATGAATTTCTCTAACCAATGGAGGCGACAAAAGATCTATGAGTAGATAAAGTTCTCAACGAATCCATTGTACATGAATTGTTGACTCATAGGTACAACTATTTGTTTTTGTTCGCAGTCTTGCAATGCTATGTTTCTTTCTCTTGGCATAATGTCTCCATTTATTCTAGATGGTATGCATCTGACGAAATTCTCATCAACTGGAATAGAGATAACTACATTTCTAAAGCCTGAACATGTTTTACCTAACTTTCCAAATAACTTCAATTACTCAGACCATATTTCCTTCTTTTGCTAGTCAAATTATGTTCCTCCCTCATATGAGGAACGCATGGTTTTTCTTTTTCATTGGTTCTATTGCTTTGTTCTTTGTGTCCCCTGTCTCAAGATTACTAGGGAATACTTTAACATTGTTGTGCTCTTGGTTGATTAGAAAGTTTTGGCCTTAGTTCCTTTTGGTTTGGGAGCTCCTTTTAGAGGACTTTTTACCCTGGCCGAAAGAGGAATCAACACAAATTGTGGAGGTCCTTTCTGGCTATTCCAAGCCTGACTATATGCCTATGTTCTTGAGATTTGGACTATCAAATATCTTCCTCTTTCCAAATTTAGACCAATTAATTATGCACATTTATTTATTATGTCAATCTCTCTAACCCTGCACAAGAAATATGATTTTTTTTACTTCAAGGCATTCTTTGATATAGACTTCGAGAGATGCTCATCGCTTTTCTTGCCTTTTTATGAATTCCTCTACTCATCCTTATGCCTTACAACATTTTTGATGACTCCATCAATTATACTAATGAACACGCTGACTTTTTCCATATATTACGGGGGCAGTATTCTCCTCCCTTGCTCCCTTCACGTGGACGACAAAATTTGTGATTTTAAATACTCACGATATGGTTTTGAGATAATCTATTAGTCAAATAGTAAATGGCTTCACTTAGCGCATTCTAGTGCTTGAGTGCTTTTCATGCACTCTTTCATTGATGAACCTAAAGCACAAAGGCTCAAGCTCACAGATTCCTACTCGATCTATCAGATCTCGTTGACCTATAGTAAATCATTGAAGGCCTTTCATTTCAGACATCTTCATGGGTTCTCTCCTCTTTTTGTTAACTGGTGGAAAAATGTATCAGATCTGATTTTTTAGGATGATCTAGAAAGTTGCATATCCAGACTATGTTTTGCCAATCAAAAACCAGATGACTTATCTTTTCTGCCAAAAGACTTGCTTGGCGAACTTGAAGCAAGGTCATCCATGGTTAATCTCTTATAGTTCAACATTTCTATCGAAGGTCAGTTTGTAATAGATCCTCTTAATGGTCATGCTATTGAAAATACTTATCCTTCAAAGAAAACGTCCAAATAACAACCAATGGGGTCTGCCTTCGAAAGACAAGATGTTTCTTCTTCTAAACAACTTGTCCATGTGGCACAAGAGTATGCTTCAAGTGACACTAGATCAAAATTTTCTCCAATCTCCTAGGGGATGCCTTTTGACATAATGTTTCCATTACCAATGCCATGCCTTGAAGTGGAAAGTTATACACCTAAAATTTCTTCTATTGAATCTTCTTTTAATAGGGCATGATAGGATTTTGTCAAGGAAAATTAAAAGGGAATGTAAGCCAATTAGTGGCTATCATTTTACTTTTGTAGCCCCTTTTCCCCTTTATATATTGGTCAAATTCTTATGGCCCCCCAATCATCTATAAATGTTATATGAATATAAGAATTTCTTTTTCTAATATCTAACTTTGGTTTTTCTTTGTTTCTTTATAATCAAAACCATTGTAATGTGCATGGCCAAATCTAGTGGCCTTTTGATGTCTCTTCTTAAACTACACTATAGGATTCCCACATAGTTGGATGATATTTCTCTAAATGCCTTCCATTTATGGGTTTCTTATGTCATTCTCCTTCTAGAGACTACAGATGACAGGCCCCACCTTGTAATACTCTGTCTATTTTAAAGGGTTCTTCCCAGTTTAGGGAACATTTGTCATGTTTTTTGTCTTTACTACCCAAAGGTAGAATGGATTTCCAAACCAAATTTATTTCAACAAAGTTCTTAAATCTAACCTTCTTATTGTAGGTCTTTCTATTTTATTTTTCTAAATTTGAATATGGTTTATGGTTTCTATTCGCACTTCTCCCAAGTCCTCTAATTCAAGGAACATTGGCTAAGTGTAAACATCTGTTGGCAAATCATAGTATTTTGTTAGCCTCCTTGATTTTTATAGTAACTTCCATAGGTATCACAATATCATGTCCATACACCAATTCAAATTGTGTCATTCCTATTCTTGTTTTCTTAGAAGTTTTGTAGGCCCATAAGACTTTTGACAATAACTCATGTCACTGACTTGGGTTTTCTTCTATAATTTTTTTTTTCTAGAATCAACTTCAAAGTCTTGTTGGTTGATTCTTCTTGTCCACTGGCTTGTGCATAATAAGGTGATGAATTCAACATCTGAATCCCATGGTCAGATACAAATTATGTCATTTCTGCCTCTGTGAACATAGTACCTCAATCGACTATAATAGTTTGAGGCAAACCAAACCTGCAAATGATGTGTTCTTTAATAAAACCAATCTCCTGTTGTTGGTCTACAACCTTCATTGGTACAACCTCTATCATGGCTTTCATGACTGGCTAGTAATATCTATGAACCAACAATCTCATCTTTTCACCTAATTAGTGAGATCCCCAGATTCCTTCTTGAACTACTATCATGACTTTCATGGCAACCAACTTGCCTTCTAGAGTTTTCCTAAACTACTGTTCTTCTATTAATACATAATTCATTTCTTGATTCCTAATAAGCCTTTATGTTCTTTGAGATGGATCTTGAAAATATTTTATAACGGAGAATCTCCAATCGAACTCCTCTATTTCTATGGCTAGTATGTCCACTGGCCATGGTACTACTGTTGATACTCCAATCATAACCTTAACCATTGGTTTGTGGGTGATAGGTTGTGGATACTTTGTGTTTGATTTCATATTTGGTCATGAGGTTAGCAAAGGGTCTACTACAAAAATGTAAACCACCATCACTGATTATTATCCTAGACATTCCAACTCTAGACAAAATATTCTCTTTCAAAAACTTGATCACAACCTTCTGATCATTGGTCCTAGTTGGGATAGCCTTTACCCACTTGGATATATAGTCAACTTCCAAAAAAATATAAGCATATCCAAAAGATATAGAGAAAGGACTCATAAAATAAATGTCCCAACAATAAAAAATTTTCATCACATACATAGGTGTGAGGGGCATCATGTTTCTATGGGTCACTCCTCCTAATCATTGACATTTATCACAATGCTTGCAAAATGTAAAACAATCCTTAAATAAAGTAGGCCAATAAAGACTACATTGTAAAATCTTTGTTGTGTTTTCTTTGAGGAAAAATGGCCTCCACAAGCTTCTAAATGACAAAAAACAATCAAGTCCTTCTACTCTTCATCGGACACACATCTCCTCACCACTTGATTGGGACATTATTTCAACAAATACGGATGTCAAAGTAAAACTGTTTCACCTCGACCAGGAATCACTTCTTGTCCCTTAGACTCCAATGACTTGGTAAGTGCCCTGTAACAAGATAATTCATAATATCAGTGTACCATGACACATTCATATTCAAATTAAATAATTGCTCATCAAAAAAAAAAAAATCAAGAATAGGAATATGAGCATTTGTGTCTTCGATTATAAGCCTCGATAAATGGTCGGCTACCACATTTTTCACTCCTTTCTTATCTTTAATAATGATATGAAACTCTTGGAGTAAGAGGATCCACCGAATCAACCTTAGCTTGGCATCTTCCTTTGTCAACAAATACTTCAAAGTAGCATGGTCAGTGTAAAGAACAATAAGTGACCCTATAATGTATGACCTAAACTTATCAAGTGCAAAAATAATTGCTAATAGCTCCTTCTTGGTGGTAGTATAATTCATATGAGCCTTATTCAATGTCTTACTAGCATAGTAGATGACATGGGGTTTCTTGTCATGTCGTTGACCTAGCATTGCACCAACTGTAAAATCACTTGCGTTGCACATAAAGTCGAAAAGAAGTTCCCAATTGGGTGGTCGCATGATTGTGGGTGAGATGAGAACGCTTTTCAGGGCTTTAAAAACTGCCTCACAATCCACTATCCACTGAAAGAAAATATCTTTGGCCAAAAGATTACATTAAGGTCGTGCTATGACACTAAAACTTTTTATGAATAGCCTGTAGAAACCAGCATGACCAACAAATGACTGGAAATCTTTAACAAATTTAGAAATAGTGAGGTTAGAAATCAACTCGACCTTGGCTTTATCTACCTATATCCCCTTCTTGGACAGAATGTGACCGAAGACTATCCCTTGAGTCACCATAAAATGACATTTTTTCCAATTAAGCACCAATCCTTGTTCTTCACATCACTGCAGTACCAACTCCAAATTCTTCAAGCAACCCTCAAACGAATCACTTAATACAGAGAAATTATGTATAAAAAATTCGGCAATCTTCTCCACCATATCACTAAAAATTCCCATTATATTACTTGTAATGTGCCTGGTGCATTACAAAGACCAAATAACATCCTTCTGCAGGCAAACGTTCCAAAGAGACATGTGAATGTTGTCTTTTCTTGATCTTCCAAGGTTATCTCAATTTGGTTGTATCTCGAATATCCATCCAAAAAGCAATAGAATGCATGCCCGAAAACTCATTCCAAGACTTGATTAAGGAATGGTAATGGGAAATTGTCCTTTCAGGTACATAAATTCAGCTTTTTGTAGTCAATACAAACCCTCCACCTAGTCACTGTTCTTGTAGGAATCAACTCATTTTTTTCATTAGCAACCACGATGAATCCCAAATTTTTAGGGACTACTTGTATATGACTCACCCATAGGCTATCGACAATAGGGAAGATAATTCCTACATCAAGTAGCTTTAAAACTTCAACTCGAACCACATCCTTCATTATAGGATTCAATGGCCATTGCGGTTAGAGGGAAGGCTTTGCATCATCTTCTAGTACATCCTATGGGTGCTTATGAGAAGAAGAATTCCCTTTAAATCTATCATAGTCAACCCAATAACTCTCCTATGTGTCTTCAACAATTGTAGTGGCCTTAATTCTTGCTTAGATAATAAAGACAAATTGATCACCACTAAAAAAGTACTATCACTTCCCAAATAAGCATACTTCAAGGTGGATGGAAGTGACTTAAAATCAGGCTTTGGTGGTTGAACAGTTAATGGTAGAGCATGCTTCTCTATAGGTGGTCATTCTTCAAACTAAAGCTCCAATGTAGAACAAATACTTTTCTTCTTGAACTATTATTTCCTCGGACAGGTTTTCCAAGTATTTGTCAGTTGACTCTTCTGATTGTTGCTCCATGATAGTGTCAATAAAATTTACTTGATGCAATTCCACATCATCCCTGTGCTGCCTTGTAATATTAAACATATTCAACTCCAAAGTCATATTCCCGAAGGTCAACTTCATAAATTCATTCTTGTAATTAATTAAGGCATTAGAAGTTGTATGAAATGATTGTGCCAATATAACAGGGATTAGAGCAGACAGGTTAACAGCATGACATGTATCAAGAACAAAAAAATCATCTAGAAAGTAAAATTTTTCCACTTGGACTAGAACATCCTCCACCTCGCGACATCTTCACTCTTCTGTCAACAAACTAGAATATGATAGGTGTCAGCTTCAATCCCCCTAATCCAAGTTGCACATAAACTAAATAGGGAAGGAGGTTCACACTTGCNCAAATCAGGCTTTGGTGGATGAACAGTTAATGGTAGAGCATGCTTCTCTATAGGTGGTCATTCTTCAAACTAAAGCTCCAATGTAGAACAAATATTTTTCTTCTCGAACTATTATTTCCTCGGACAGGTTCTCCAAGTATTTGTCAGTTGACTCTTCTGATTGTTGCTCCATGATAGTGTCAATAAAATTTACTTGATGCAATTCCACATCATCCCTGTGCTGCCTTGTAATATTAAACATATTCANGACCAACAAATGACTGGAAATCTTTAACAAATTTAGAAATAGTGAGGTTAGAAATCAACTCGACCTTGGCTTTATCTACCTATATCCCCTTCTTGGACAGAATGTGACCGAAGACTATCCCTTGAGTCACCATAAAATGACATTTTTTCCAATTAAGCACCAATCCTTGTTCTTCACATCACTGCAGTACCAACTCCAAATTCTTCAAGCAACCCTCAAACGAATCACTTAATACAGAGAAATTATGTATAAAAAATTCGGCAATCTTCTCCACCATATCACTAAAAATTTCCATTATATTACTTGTAATGTGCCTGGTGCATTACAAAGACCAAATAACATCCTTCTGCAGGCAAACGTTCCAAAGAGACATGTGAATGTTGTCTTTTCTTGATCTTCCAAGGTTATCTCAATTTGGTTGTATCTCGAATATCCATCCAAAAAGCAATAGAATGCATGCCCGAAAACTCATTCCAAGACTTGATTAAGGAATGGTAATGGGAAATTGTCCTTTCAGGTACATAAATTCAGCTTTTTGTAGTCAATACAAACCCTCCACCTAGTCACTGTTCTTGTAGGAATCAACTCATTTTTTTCATTAGCAACCACGATGAATCCCAAATTTTTAGGGACTACTTGTATATGACTCACCCATAGGCTATCGACAATAGGGAAGATAATTCCTACATCAAGTAGCTTTAAAACTTCAACTCGAACCACATCCTTCATTATAGGATTCAATGGCCATTGCGGTTAGAGGGAAGGCTTTGCATCATCTTCTAGTACATCCTATGGGTGCTTATGAGAAGAAGAATTCCCTTTAAATCTATCATAGTCAACCCAATAACTCTCCTATGTGTCTTCAACAATTGTAGTGGCCTTAATTCTTGCTTAGATAATAAAGACAAATTGATCACCACTAAAAAAGTACTATCACTTCCCAAATAAGCATACTTCAAGGTGGATGGAAGTGACTTCAAATCAGGCTTTGGTGGATGAACAGTTAATGGTAGAGCATGCTTCTCTATAGGTGGTCATTCTTCAAACTAAAGCTCCAATGTAGAACAAATATTTTTCTTCTCGAACTATTATTTCCTCGGACAGGTTCTCCAAGTATTTGTCAGTTGACTCTTCTGATTGTTGCTCCATGATAGTGTCAATAAAATTTACTTGATGCAATTCCACATCATCCCTGTGCTGCCTTGTAATATTAAACATATTCAACTCCAAAGTCATATTAACGAAGGTCAACTTCATAAATTCATTCTTGTAATTAATTAAGGCATTAGAAGTTGTATGAAATGATTGTGCCAATATAACAGGGATTAGAGCAGACAGGTTAACAACATGACATGTATCAAGAACAAAAAAATCATCTAGAAAGTAAAATTTTTCCACTTGGACTAGAACATCCTCCACCTCGCGACATCTTCACTCTTCTGTCAACAAACTAGAATATGATAGGTGTCAGCTTCAATCCCCCTAATCCAAGTTGCACATAAACTAAATAGGGAAGGAGGTTCACACTTGCACCAAAATCTAGCAGAGCTTCCTCCACTTGGCATTCCCCAATGATGATTGAGATGGTAGGACAATCGTGGTCTTTGCACTTGGGTAGAGTGTTTATCCTTAAGATGGAGCTTACTTGCTTTGTGAGAAAAGCTCTCTTTTGCACATTTCTCTTTCTCTTCACTGTACATAACTCTTTTAGAAACTTGGCATAAGATGGTACTTGTTTAATTGCATCCAAATGAGGAATGCTAATTTTCATCTACTTAAAATTCTCAAGAATTTTCAAATATATCAGATAACTTGGCAGACATACGCAATCTATAAGGGTAAAGAGCAGGAACAGGACAACTATTTCAGCAACTTCAGGTAGTGTGGTCCTTTCTAAATCATCTGAGGTCTCTTTTTCTATAGGATTAGAAACCTTTGGTGGTATGGTTTTATCAACTTCTTTACCGCTTCGACGAAAAGTAATGGACTTCAAATGTTCTACATTCTCAATGGTCTCAATCATGTGTTGACCCTTAGGATTTTCAAGAGGTTGAGTAGGAAACTTTCCTTTCTCTTATTGCATTGCCCCTAAGGTCGTGTTTATCTTTGTGATTTGTGACCTAATCTCATTCAGAGCCTAAGTAGTTTGATTGCTAATGTTAGTTTAGGCCTGAATATGTTGCTATAGTGTATCTTATGTGCTCCTTTTTTGGGGTGGTTGATAAGGAGGTACTACGGATTGACCTTGATTGCCAAACCCTTTGAGTTTGTGGTTGTGGTGTTGGGTTTTGAACAAACTCATGCTATGGAGGTCCTTGCTGAGGGACCTGTCGGACATTAGAGGGACTAACATAATTTGGTGATGGTATCGCCACATTGAATTGTAAGTNCTCTTCGAAGTTGAGAATGTTGAGAGTTAACTACAAATGAATTGAAATACAATAACTAGAAAAATTGGATAATCTTCATAATTCATCCCACCTATGAATTAGAGTTTTTCCCTTAAGTTTATAAATCATATGCTTTCATATTCAAACTACTATAGACGAAAGATTTTCAACTAANGTTGATTAAATACATTAACCTGCTCTTGCATTTTCCTACACGTATGCAGGGTTGGACACTCATTCATAAAATGCTCAACAGACTCATATATCGAACAGGGGTTATCAACCTTGGGCACACTGGTCACCTTATTGACTTTTTGTAACTCTAAACTCTACACATTCCTTGAAAGTTTTGCAATCTTGGCTAAGAGCTTTTCTTGCTCTCTTAATGAATACTTTCCTCCAGCGGACGATTATGGGATTGCTGATGATGTTGATCGATTAGTAGGGTTTGAGATGTCCCAAGATTGGACACTTTCTACCAAACAACCAAAATAATCAAGAGCTTTCTACACATCGTGTCAATGAACTAACGATGTGCAGGGGAAATTCCCTCATAGAAGAAAGTTACCATCTGGCATTGTTCAAAGTCATGATGCGGAACGAAGTTTAGGAGCTCTTCAAATCTTTCCCAACATTCATAAAACTGCTCATTTTGTTTCTCTGCAAAATTTTGAATTTGTTTTTTCAAAGCAGTAGTTTTATAAATGGGAAAAAATTTAGTCAAAAATTATTTTTTGCAATTGATCCCAAGTAGAGGTCATCCGTGTTTTAATGAATTTTGCTAAATTTTTTCTTTATCTTTTAGTGAGAAAGGAAAATTTTTCATTCTAGCCATTTCTTCTCACACATTTTGTTCCAAGAATGTACTAACTACTTCCACAAATTCCTTGAGATGGAGATAGCAGTTTTCACTTGTCGTTTCATGGAATTGAGGTAGCAATTGGAGCATCTCCAATTTAACAATGAATGGTGTGGCACATTAGAAGTACAATGCAAGATGGCGAGGAAGAGCAAGTAGATTGAAGATAATCCTTCATAGTTCGACCTGGCAGAACTATAATCAAATCATTCCCACCATTACCCCCTGCTGGTACAATTTTGGGTGGATTATTGTCATTGTTGTTATTCTGGGCAACCATACCTACATTAATTGGTGGTATGTCTTGTCTAAGTCTAATAAGTTAGTCTGCTTGGTCTCTAGCCCACATGCAAATATACTAAACCTAAATATTAAAATTGCAAGAAAGCAAGAAATAAATTACAACAGAGATGCGCACCTGGACTTGTGATAAAAATCATAAAACCTACATGAATACTTCTGTATCACTTTAGATTACAGTTAACTTCCCTAGCAACAGTGCCAAAAATGTTTGCCCTTCAAAGGGGTTGTATTTTCACAAAAGCTCCCAAGTGTAAGATAAAGGTATCGTTTAGTAACTTGAAAAAAAGTCCAAGGTCGTCTCTTTAGAAAAAGAATTTGGAATCCAAAGTGATAAAAATAAAATGAAAAAAATCTTCGAAGTTGAGAATGTTGAGAGTTAACTACTAATGAATTGAAATACAATAACTAGAAAAATTGGATAATCTTCAGAATTCATCCCACCTATGAATTAGAGTTTTTCCCTTAAATTTATAAATCATATGCTTTCATATTCAAACTACTATAGACGAAAGATTTTCAACTAAAAACTTTAAAAGAACTAATGTAGCAATTGAAAGTTGGTTTATGATGGAAGAATTTGTACACTAAAGGTTGCAGTAAACACTACATTCATTTGTACCAAATCTAATTGCATACAAATAACATGGATGTATACAAACCAATTAGGTTTTGGAAAGCTTAACATGTTCAATCAATCACATAAACGTTAAAACCCCAATTTAAGGCATAGGCCCCAATTCCTAGGTTCGTGACTCCTTCCTCAGATCATCTAGAAAAAGATTAATCACTCATGATAATGAACATAACATAAAGCTTAAAAGTAGACATAATTGAATTCAGAAAAGTAAATAATAGAATTGAAATTGAGTCCTTGTATTAAAAAACTGAATGTAAATAACAAAGTTTTGATAATAAAGACAATTGAAATTTAATATTGCTTAAAAAAATAATTGAAAGTCTGAACATTGAATAAAATTCTATAGAACAAACCCTAAAGCTCCATAAAAGAAGACTCCTAAAACCTATGTAAAAGTGGTGAACAACCTCCCTTTGATAACCAAAAAGTGTCTATTTATAGCGATTAGGAAAGAGAATCTTTAGTTTCTTTGAAAGATATCAATCCTAAAATTATATCCCAATTCTATTGCTTGACAATCCCCAATAAGATTGGTAAATCTGATCTTTAATTACGCTTCCCGGAAGTATCTGCCCCGATCTACCGGTAGCACAACAGACCTTCCGGTCTTAATTTGTCATTGAGGAACCTTTGAGACTTTTGTTGGTTCTCCTACTAGTAGGACTCTTTTGATAAAAATACAAAGACTTCAGTTACTGGTATGTTGTGCTACAACTATCGGTAGAACTTCTTTGATGAAGACTTGTAATCTTCTGTGAGCTCAAGTGCCCATAGAATTGACTTCCTACTTACAGAGCTTTTTAATTCTTTCTTCATACCGGTAGAACAACTACTGGTAGTTCTTTTATTTCCCAATTGGCTTTGCAAGGCCTTTGGTTTCATCTAATCCCAACCATACTCTTTGCCACTGTATTCCTTGTCATCATATGCATGCTAAAACTACATATTTATACCTATAATACCTACAACACCAAAATCAAGGCTTAAGCTATAAAATGCCCTAAGTGAAACAAGTTACTTCACAAGCCTAAATTAGATGTGAAAGGCTATGGAATAATGCAATACTAAATGTTCATCAAGATGCATTTCTCGGTTGAATGCCTAAATAAATTATGTTGTTTGTGGNCGTTTGATTTCTAATGATGGTGGTTGATTTTTTAATTCCTTAACCATGACATTGGTGTCTGGACACTCTTTAACTCATGGATGACATTAACTAAGTCTTGTCTTATATTAGAATTAGAATTATGCAATGTTTGTTTCAGGGTTTGCACAAATTCTTGCATCTTCACACTATTCTGGCCATTGAACTAACCATTTTCTAGATTCGCAGACTCCATTTGGTTGACTCTTGAACTTGCTTCATGATTGCCATTATCTAATGTCATTTCCATAGGTTCATTTTGTTCCATGCCAATTATGATATCGTCTTACTTCCTTGCTCTCACTATTTTGATCGAAGTTAGTAAGATTGTCCTATCGGGCGTGTCAAAAGATTGTTGTTCCAAAATCAATTGGGATTGACGAAAATCTTTAAATTAACAGACAACTTTCAGGTGATTATTTGGAATGGGTTCAAATGTCTTGTTTTAGGACTTCCTTGGATGAAAACAATGGAGATTTTTACTGTGCAAATGCAAAATTAAAATAGAGAACTAATAAAAGGAAATTCTTTTATTAATCCAATTGACAGGACTTCAATTATAAGGGACTGAATAAAATAGTCTTGATTACAACACTATACTGCTCCTAAACTAGCCTAAAACTACTCCTAATGATTCCCCAGTCGTGGGTCTTTTGGGGATTTGAACGTGTCTCTCTTCCTTCATTGAATGCATTTTCATAGCCTTCTTCTTTGATGGTTTGCTCCCATCGAAAGTTACCTAATGGTAACCCTCAGTGGGTTACCTTCATCTTTTTCGATTGTGGCTGCAATTGATCATCTCTTGTCTTTTCTTTAAATTATGCCACGTGGCACTTCCTTAGCAAATCTAGGGATGCCAATTGCTAAAACACTGAATATTCATGGGATTCTATATTTTAGGCCCAAATAATATACAAATCAATTAGAGATGAAAGGAGTTGAAAAGCATTCTGTCCTTATCTTCTAAATTCTTAAAACTTTAATGATTTATTAGTGTTGCTAAAAAATTTGAATTTTCACTGTACATGATATCACTCATACAACAAAGAATTATGTGAGTTTTATTAATATAGGTTAGACCCATTTTAGATAATTGTATATGCTAATTACAATCCTATGTTTCAAGGGATCACCCTTTGACTCTAACGAGAAGTTATCATGTGTCACCGTTTAACTGAAATGGAAAGAAAATATTTTTATTTGTTATGTGGTTGGGCCTAGGTTAATTGTTTAGGTTGCCAACATATTTGTTATCAGGAATAAATCAATTAATAGGTCATATGACAAAGGAATTTAGAATTAATTTGAAGTGGTGACTGCGCCCAATGTAGATTCTAACCCCTTACATATCCAAAAAAAAATCAAGTCAACTGTAATTTTGATAGGTTCAATTATTTTGGGAACAATCAACGGGTATATGACCCATTGACCCTGAGTAGGATAAAAGACCAATCACCGGGTATATGACTAACATAAAAGGCTAGTAACAAACTAGTATGGGACTACAGCGACTCTGATTTGCCAACCTACCAGTAGGTGGATTTTGGCCAAAGAAGATTATACTACTTTTGTAAACCGCTGCGATGAAAGGTAGATATCATAGCAGATTAATCTCTAGAATCACGATTGTATAAACTATCCCTTATGAATATATTAATTCAAGTGTAAATGGTTTGTCTTTAACCAGATCAAAAAAATAATTAGTCGAGGTGTGCGTAAACTGATCCAGACATATCTGACCGTTGAAAAAAGAAGAAGAAAAGTCTTTTCCTTTCTCTTTCAAAAACCAAAAATGCCTTTAAAGTTTTAATCTTTGTTTTCTACCATGCAAAAATATCCAATGGTTGTAGTACCGTAGCATTTATGCAGGAGCCTTATAACCCCCATGAAATTAAAGAACTAGGGGCTCACCATTGATTTTAGTGCCCCACCAACCCCATTCTTGTTTCAAAATTCCAACTGCATTAATTTTATTAAGAGTATAAGTAGTATCGAAAATATAATAACCCTATTATTATATCAACAAATTAGATTAATTTTTTAAATTTCAATAATTTTATTTAACTTCAAGTAGATGCGGATTTTTAAACTATACATCCAGTTTTATTTTTAAACTAACTTCAAGTAGATGCGATTTGGTAACCTCATGACAAAATGGTCAAACAGAAGAGTTTAAAAAAGGGTAAATATCATACTTGATTCTTAAACTATACATCCAGTTTTATTTTAGTCCTTGAATTTTTAAATATCTCAATTTAATTCCTTAACTATCAATTGTCTCAATTAAATCCCTTTGCTGATTTTCATTATTAGATAAAAAAAACAAAAACATATGATTACAATGTATTATATTTCTCAATTATGTTCCGATAACATTAGTGTGTTTAATGGTGAAATTGTTTAGGGTCAGAATCTATGCATTTGGAATGTTATTAGTAGAATTTTTGAATTTTTTGTTTTGAATGCCCAGGTTCAACCTTTTAACTAGTTTTATTTGTTAGTGTTCATGTTCTGCCAATCGTTGGTGGTGTTATGACAAACAGGCAGGGGCGGCCCGACATAAATAGAGGCCCTAGGCAGAGATATTAGATGAGGCTCTAATATTCAACCCAGATAACAAGGCCCTCCAATTTAAGTTAGGAAATAACTATAATTTTTAAAAGTGAGGTAGTAGATAGTATTAGTGAACTGATTTTGATTGTAATGCATCAAATGTTTAGTGTGAGGAGATAATGACTCTATAAACAGAAGTAATATAAAGGCAGTCATTTGGTTATGTCGTGATAGAATTTGCTTAACACATACATCCCATTTATAATCACGTATAGTTAGATTTATACCATATATAGGCCATATTCAGTAGATCTGTGTCAACCAGTTTATTTGAGAGGTCTAATAAGTTCACTTGTTTCTATTATCCAAATGTACCAAGATTATAGCCAAACTCACTAATTTTGTATTGATTTCTTATGGGGTTACTATATTGTAGTTAAAATTGCCTAGTCTAGTTAAAATTAGGGGCCTAATTTTTTTCAAAAAAAAAAATTTGGGGGCCCTAAAGTTTTTTTATTCGTTTGGGGGCCCTAGGTGGCAGTCTTAGTCGCCTATGCTTAGGGCCGGCCTCGCAAACAAGTCAATTGGTGTAATTTTGGCGGGTGAAATTTTTTTTGGGTCAACCCAAAATGACCCTCACCACCTCATTTTATTTAGTAAGTCCGTCAAGCAAACGAGTATTGCCTGTTTAAATCCATTTGATAAATAAATCTTATTCAAGTGGAGTGATGTTTGACATAAACTTGTTTAGATACGACACAAACCTCATTTAACACAACATGATTGAAGCGTAAGATGGTTAATACTAATCATCAACATCAACACACTACTTTACCTTTTTCAGTGGCGAAACCCTCCACACTAATACTTAATGCCCTTAGAGATGGCAATGCTCCTAGCGAATGTAAAAACACTTGTATCCAATCTGATGCCATACAACCCAAGAACTTGCAGTTTGCTTAAGTTCTTCATGCATGAATGCAGGGCCGGTTCATTACAAGAAAAAATGATTTTTTAGGAGTATTTGCAACAGCCTTGTTTGGCCATCATTAAATAGTTAATTTTTTTAATTATTTTTTACGGTAGCAACGAAGACAACCTCAAGTGATTTTTGGGGTAAAGTATTTGCGACAATGTAATTTCACGTATAACCCTAACCCCTAAACTCCCACTCCTAACCCCTAAACTCGTGTAATTTAAAGCTATAAATTAAACCCTATACTTCTAACCCTAACCCCTAAACTCCACCGCACACACACAAAAGCACACATAATTTCACGCATGCACAAGCTAACACAAACACACACACACTAACACAACACACACTGTACACTCTTCCTCAAACTCTCTCTCTTTCACACACACACGTACGTAATTGGTCACATGCACACATTGTCCACTCTAATTTGTGATTAGAAAGTGCAATAATACAAATAATGACTTTAGTCCAGCCACAAAAATATTGTAATCATTATTTATGAATGGTATATTTTAAGAATTTTGTCTGAATGGTATTTTACCTTTTAATGTTGCAGAATTTTTTTTTTCGTTCCTTTGTTTCTTTGTTTGATTTTACCTTCTTTTTTTTTGTTTGTTTGCGTGGATGGGGCATTATCAATGAATCATAACTAGTTAGCGTTTTCAATCGAAAAGCACAGGATTTTATTACAATTTGTAATGATAGATTTGTTCTTGCGATATTCAGGCAATTATTTGTCTTTATACTAGTGACTCTTTATTCTTTGCGATATCTAGTAACTCTTTGCTCTTTTATAATTTCCGTGTTAAATTTTAATTTATATTTTATTTCATAAAATTTTCAATCAATAAATCTCCTAATTTATTTTAATTTATGATAAGTTGAATGATTTCGTGTTCATGGAAGTTAAAAGACTACAATTTCAATTTTATGATTTTGATCTGAATGCAATAAATTACAGTTTCATTCTATTTGAGATAGATGTGGCAAATTTATAAAATTTGTACAATGTGATAAATTTTATGGTGATAAAATTATGTTGAACATAATGCATGTTTAAATTTTGCTGCGGTTCGACAACTGACTTATTTTCCCGGAACCCGATGTATCTCTGCATATTTTGAATATGAGCCACGTATTATAATAGTTAAGGGTGTCAATTTTACCTATTGACACGACCTCGACCATAACACAAAACCTAAAAATAACATGACTAATTTACATGAATGATAAATGGTTCAAAATAAAGTTAAACACAATAACACGATTAACGTGAAATATAAACATAAAATAGTTATTTTATAATTTTTAAAATTTTTTTTGCATAGTAATATATGAAACATTGCATCATTAAATAATTTTTTATTGACACGAACACAATGTGTATCAAAAATGACATAATCGAAAGTACATGACACGAAAATAACACAACACAATACTATTGACACCCCTTATCTTTTATACATGGTTTTTGATAGAGTTTTTTTTTTTTTTTTTGGGTAGGTATTTTTTTGATCGAGTTTTATTAGCTGCATACTACTATTTTCTCCCTCTCCTTAACTATAGTTTGGATCCACCATTTCGTTACTAAAAAAGAACCACCTAAAGTATGTTGGGTTTTAGTTCCGAAAAAGCGAGGTCAAGGTGTAGCTAAGGGTCCTAAGAAGTGGGGTTCTGGAGTGAGAATGGAGGTTGAGTTCGATTCCAAGTTCCAACCAGTTGGTAAGAAGGCTAGGAAGCTGAAGTCAGCATTGAGAAATATAGTATGCAAATATTTAATCCAATCTCAAAGATTGTTAGATAATGTGCGAATCTTGAATGGAAAAAGAAATGTATTGGAATAGTCCTAATAAACTATTGATAGGTTTATTAGTGACCAAATCAAATAGGAAACAAATTGGAAGAGTTTTAATATACTATGAATAGGGATTTTAGAGAAACATAAAGATCAATTTGTATCTGAATAGATTTGGGTTATATTATTTTATCTCTATAAATAGGGTTGCATACTATATAATCAATTACCAGATGACTAGTTTTTCAGTGAATAATATAACGATGTAGGTTTTTGGTTTGTGGATATAGGTACAGTGTATCAATGTGGATACGCTACATCGAACCACGTTATATTTTTATGTCATATCTTTATTATTTTTCTATCTTTGAATTCTGATCTTTCAATAACTATTGTTTGTGTTAATTATTTGAATTCCTATATTTCAATAAATATTATTTGTGTTAATTATCTGAGATGCAAAAACTAACATTTTCTCCGGTGATCGACAGGTGCAATCCTTCAATGGAGTAGTTTCATGTGATTGCTTGATGTTGGGTTTAACTGTCTTATTTCAAAACTTCATTGGATGATAAAATTTTTAAGACTCAAAGCAAGAAGAATGATAATCAAGAGATTAACAAAAGAAAGAACACTTTTATTAATCTGCAATGAACTTTTGGTTACAAAGTGCTGATAATTCAGCCTTAACTGGAACACTAATTCTATCCTAAAACTATCCTTAATACTACTCCTAAAATTCTGAAGTCGTGGACCTTTGATGAGTTTAATTGTGTCTCTACCTTGTGATTAATGCCTCTTTTATAGGCACTTCTTTGTTGATGTTACACTGGTTCCATGATAGTTTTTCCTCCTTCTTCTCTTATTTTAGCTTTTGTCTTCCTGACTTTAGGGGCCTAGTTAGTCTTAACAATTCCTGCCTTTGAATTCCAAAGTAACTGCTTTATTCCCCTAATATATGGGCTTTCAAGCAATATTATCAGAACCGGATCGGACATCAAATTGGCAGAGAGACAGGGTCAATGGTTCAACCATTAGATCAATTGGTTAAACCAATAGTATAATAAAAAATTAAAAAATTTATAGAACATAAGTAATTTACCTTAAAAAAATATAAAATTTTCACTTTAATTTATTCATTTTATTTTCCATCAAACATTCTTTGGAATAAATTACAAAGGGGCAAGAAAATCTATAAGGCAAAAAAAGAAAACTCCAAGAAACTATTTGAGAAAAGGGACCCAACAACTATGGTGTACATTGTACTCTCTCATCTTCTGTGTTGTTGAAGAGGAATGAGAAAGAGTGAAGAGAAGAGAAGAGATTAGGCGATCCCTTTATGAGAGAGAGAGAGAGAGACTTCCCGTTCAAGAAACAAGGATAAATCAGTCGCTTGAGCCGTCTCCACTCAAGAGGAGAATTGCCTGAGCCGTCAACACTCAAGAGAGGAGATCACTTGAGCGTTCGCCGGAGCCGTCGCCACTCGCTTGAGTTGTAGCCTAGGAGGACCGCTGCTTGGAGGATCGACTGAAATTGAATCAGATTAGGACAAAATTACCCTAAAAAAGAGGGATTTTTTTCAATACTGTCTCCCTTTATGTAGATCTTTACACGAGAGAACCGCTAGCTCCTCCATATGTTAACACTGCTCCACCAGAAACCATCTCCTCTCTTTTTCTCTCCCTAAGGTTTTAGCAAATTGAGTATTTGTTCAATCAAATCGTCGGTTCACATCAAATCGCCGGTTCACCAGTTTTCATAAAAATTGGCTGATTTAACGGTTCAAAAACGATTCTCATGTCTATACGGTCCAACTCAAGAACAAGATCGGTCTAGACTCTGGTTCACAGTCTGACTGGTCCAACAGGCCGATCTGGTCCGATTCTGATAATACTGCTTTCAAGTAATTGCTTCTCTTTAAATTTGAAAAGTCACATGACCAGCTTTGCTCCCTTTTATTAAATGAATGCCACATGGCAACGACTAGAGGTGTCAATCGTGATGGGTTAAACGATTACATGTCGGATTAAATGAGTGATGGGTGAAAAAAATATAAACTCATACACGACACGTTTAATAAATGAGTATAAAATCTCAACACGAAAATAACCCGTTTAATAAACGGGTAACATGACACGACTTGTTTAACCTATTTAATTTAAAAAAAATTATATTAACAAATTTTAATACTCTATTTTTTTTACTACCAATTACACTTACCTCAAAAAAGAGGAATTTTTACTCAAATCTCATAAAAATAAGACTTGAAGGCTTTAAAAAAAAAGCAAGAGGTCATTGCCTTTTATAAGCAACTCAACTCTCCTCATTTTCGAATGTGAGACAAAAACAAAAGGCATTGGTTTATCTTTTGTTTTTGAAGTGCTACAAATCTTCTCGCCTTTGGCTTTGAACTACTACTTTATTTATTTATTTTATTGATTTCTCTACTTCTTTTTTTCTTACTAATTTTTTTAAATAATTATTAATTTATTATTATATTAATTTTATTTAAACGGATAAACGTGTGATAAACAGTTTGACAGGTCTCACCAGAACACAACCCGTTTATTAAACGTATTTGACGTGTTAACCCGTTTATTATCCAAACCCGTTAAGATTTCATCTAAATCTGTCTAATTCGTGTCTGTTAATTGTGTCGTGTCAAATTTTGACAGCCCTAGCAATGACTTTAGAGATTCATTATGTGTATAGATCTCATTCATTGTTTATTCACCAAAATGATAGAATATGGTACAAACACATATAAAAATATATATATTTGTTACGTGTAAGTTCACCAGTATATTACTTTTATTCGTAAGCACACTAATCTCTTCTCAATGCTTAGTTTTTTTTTTTTTTTTGTGAATTGACTATTCATAGTTAACTTGCTGGTTCCTGTACTATTACATAAAAATTCATGTCAAGGAATAAATGTTTTGCCAATATAGAAGCTTGACTTAGCTTGTAACTGAACAGACCCATTCAACTAGTTGTAGATATCTTATATATCGTTCCAAAGCGCTCCAAAAGATTAGGGGATGTTGTTGTTATTATAGTGATTCCAATCCAAACAAAGGACCTCCAACTTGCTCCACCCAAATAATCTTTTAAAACCTACTAAGTAATATAAATTTCAAAAAGCATGTTCTAACTTAGGTCAAGATTTTGGAGCTCTTTAAAGGGAAGACAAAAAAAGAGGTGTTGAAATACCATTCTCCTAAAGCCCAATCCCTTGTTTGGGAAAAAGAAGAGTAACCACATAAATTGTGGTCAAGTTTAATTCAACTCCTTCTCAGTAACAATAGTCACTCTCGATACCATCTACTATGTCCTCCCAAGATGGCACATAAGTTCCACTTGGGTAGGTGATGGAAGCTTTGAGTTGCAAGAGAGCAATCCTCTCTTCCTTCCAACATCCAAAGCATCCAACAACAAAGAAGTAAAATTACTACCCACCGCTGTAAACCCTTTGATTCCATCATATTATTTAACTAATGATCCTTAGCATAGTGCTACCTCATTAAATAGGGAGATGGTGTCTTTTTACTCGTGAGGACATGCTAAAGGAGAAATCAGAAATTCAATTTAGATGTCTAAACCACTGACACGCAGACATGGAAGAAGAAAAAAGTTGTCGGCCATATATTTTTACAACTTATTTCGCAATTAAGGGTGTTTTTGTTTTGGGGATAATAGTGGTATAAGGGTGGGACTAGGGAAAATAGTATGTGAGCCTCAATAAAATCTTGTTTGTTTGGCTTTTTTTTTTATGTAGTACTAATTTTCGAATTGTAATAATGACTTGCTATGTACAATAGCCATAAACCCATGTTGATGGGTATATATAATACCACCTAACCGGTGTAAGACCACTGTCCGTATAAGGTCATAGATTCAGTATAGTACCCTTCCACACCTACCCCTCATATAAAATCAAACCCCTTTGCACTCTACGAGTCCACTCGCTAAAGAAGACGACAAAGAGGCATCATTTGACTTCGGTTCTCCACCCCCAACAAGGTAACATCTCTCACCAGGAAAACTCTCATCTTTTCTCACCCATATTTATCCGTCAACCCCATGAACCCCAAGCAATTAATTTCTACAAACTGAAATTAACAAGGGGTTTTAGGTAGAAGATTTTGGATTTATATGTCGTATACACACATACCCCCATCAAAACCCTTGTTAATTTATGTTCATTGATACCCCTATTGCTAATAACGATTGTACCCACAACCCTCATTCACTGCAATCCAATTTCTGTTACCCCCATCCGTGTACAAATGGGGCGTGTTCTGTTTCCACCATGACACAAAGAATGGGTATTGGATTTCTATGATTAAAAAAATTAAGTTGAAGAGGTTGGGTTTTCCAGAGAGTTGCTTCAAAAAGCCCAAAAATGCCATATCCAGAATTTGTGTTTTTTTACCAGGTTTTTTAATTGGAAGCATTTGTTGATAATTTTGGTGGCCTTCAACAACGTGGTCTGATTTTATGTTCTTTTGGTGACCATTTGATTAAATAAATTTTTTTATTTCAAGTCTTTTTTGTATAATCGCACACTGTGGGCCTGGTTTTAGGGTTTTTTTTTTGTTGAAAAAAAAATTTCTTACAACATCGGCGTACATTACTGTAGCCTGACTATATTTTGTTGTGTTTACATTTTGACTGTATCTTTTTTTTTTGTAGAGATTTTATAGCGCTGGAATGTGTTAATTCATCTCCAATTCCTATAGATCAAAATGAAGAGGTTATCGTTTGCCAGTTTGACTGTATGAACTTTATATATTATCACTACAACAAATATTTGTTGAATATGAACTTTATATATTTGTTGAATTGTCACTACAACAAATATACTGCGAGGATTTGATATATTTATCGCAAATAATTATTTTGGTAATTTTTTTCGCGACGATTTTTTAGGTTCGTCGCAAAAATTGTGAATCCCTCCCTTTTTTTTGATGCGATTGATGACGGGAAATGAAAATTTCTTTTGCTACAAACAAATTGAATAATCAAAAATGAAAATAAAATAAAATTTTAATTCACAACGTTTTTATTTTTGTCGCAAAAAAATATAAGGATTTGATAAATTTGTCGCAAATAAATAATATGGTAATTTTTTTCGCAACCCTTTTTTTAAGTCCATCGTAAAAAATGTTAGTTCCTCCCTTTTGTTTTGGCGCAATGGACAGCGGAAAATGAAAATTTTTTTTGTCGTAAATTAAATAATTAAAAATTAAAATAAAAATTTAATTCGTGACATTTTTATTTTTGTTGCAAAAAATATGCTATCTGCGAAGATGTGATAAATTTTTCATAAATAATTATTATGATAATTTTTTCAGCGACGTTTTTTGTAAGTACATCGCAAAAATTGTGAGTTCCTCCCTTTTTTTTTTGTGTGAGTGATGGCGGGAAATGAAATTTTTTTTTACGATAAATTTTTTTTTGTCACAAATTAAATAATATAAAATTAAAAATAAAATAAAAATTTAATTCACGATATTTTTATTTTCGTCGTAGAATATAAATTATAACCACCTTTAAAGTTAAAATAAAATAAAATAAAAATTTAATGCGCAACATTTTTATTTTCGTTGCAAAATATAAATTATAACTTCGTTTAAAGTTAAAATAAAATAAAAATAGTAAATTGCGACGTTTTTGTTATTTACGTCGTGGAATATAATTTTTCAAAAACCCAAAACGACGTCGTTTTGGTCATTTTTTCCCCCCTACCCAGCTTTTTCCCTCATTCTCACTTTCCCCATGTTTCCCTCTTCGTTTATTTCAGTCGACACACACGCATACTCTCTCTCTCTCTCTCTCAAACTCCAAAACCGAAAGCAATGGCTTTGGTAGACAATAACAGCGCCATTCTTGAAAATCCAAATAATAATCACTCTGTGTGGAGTACTGACAATGGGTTCCCGAGCTGGTACAGAGAAAAGCCCTAATGTTTTCAACTTCATTCGAATACACACACACTTCCATTCACTTATTTTGATTTTTTGTTTGCGTTTCAGGCAAAAATAATGTGGATCTCTGGTCAGAAATCATAGCCGCAGAAGAAGAAGATCATTATCGTACCAGATAGTTGCCTCGTTCCTTGGTGTTTCGTCGGTGTTTGGCGCATTCCTCGCAACTCTAGACATTGTGGGTTTTATTCACAATAGGCAATCAAGCTTAGAGGTATGTCTTTCTTCGCTTGATTTAATCTTTTTTTGATGATTTGAGCGGAGTATATTTACTTTTTTAATTCATTGTTAGTGTAATTAAGGTTTTTCGATGACTTGATGTTCCATCTGTTTTTTTTAATTAATTGCTAACTGTGGATTTCATATTGAACTTCTTATGTGGTAGTATGGATTTATTAAATTAATTGCTAACTAATGGATACCTGAAGTCTGTGCGTTTTCTTCTCTTATGAATGGTGCTGGGTGGGTAGCTGCTTGATGATTGGGTATCTAAAGGAAAGATTTTGTCCAATGGATTCCATGTTTCAACACATTGTTATTTGTTATAGCCAGTATTTTTATAATTTTGCATACCTGTTGGTGTGTTCTTTTCCTTTGTGCACGTGTGTGCTGTGGTCTATGTTAAAGAACATCTGGATATATTATATAGAAGCAGCACTTTTGGGGCTTGAAGCCCACATCTGGTAGACTTGTACTGACTACTGAGAAACCTAATTTGGTAGCAATTGGGCAACGAGGCCATTCATCTCTTCCTGATGCTTGTTGCTTAAAGTATTGGGGATTGGATTCGGGCATATCACAAGTACTTCAGGTTGTGACAGTCCCTGAACTTGATTATGGAATTTTTCCTGCATTATGGATTCAGTTTCTTTTTTTGAAGGATTATTAGCGTATGTCTGAAATTGAAGTGCTTTCTTGGCATCAACTTTGTATACAAGAATCTGTAATTGCGTCCCAAAGTATCCAATTTTAAGTATATCATAAATGAAGAGCAAAATGAAATGCGTAGGACTGATGACTTGCAGAGAAAAAGAAATGTACACTTTCTTGAGCCCATGATGATGAAATTGAAGCTTGTATCATAACCCGGAAGCTACCATTTTATAATGTAGTTACTTAAAACATGTCTATTTATTTATTTACTTTAGTATGTTCTCTCATAGGAATGACTTTTGTGCAATGTCATAGGAGATTAAGAGTAGGTTGATGTTGACAAGATTATTTATTGGTTTCAGTATCTTACAATTAATGGGATCTATGACTTTTGGAATTGGTTTGATGATCAGAACTGGTAATGGAAATTACAACTCGTGGAAACATTCTCAGAAATCTTCTTGCTTACTTATTCTCCTGTTTTTGTTTTCAACTGACAAATATAAGTCATGCTGTTTATTTTACTTGTCCTAAGGTATCTGCTTGGGCGTGTGATTGGTGGAACTGTTTACCCTGGATTGACGTTGACGGCAGGCACCTTGTGGTGGTGTGTATTATAGTCATGTTACATCCTAGAACAATAAATTTTCCCCAGGAGCGGTTTACTGGTCTGTCAGACTTAGTTAATTCTGTTTATTTGGTTTTCCAACTATAACAGCTTATAATCTGACCTGGGGTCATACTTTATTATTGCAGGATACTGAATTCTTTAAACATTCCTCTATCTGTAGAGACTGTGTATTTACTGCTCCAACATTCTCTGGTATTGCTGCTTGGGCTACTTTCCTTTTGACGAAGGTTTGTTTTCTGGCCAGCTTAATCTTTTTTTTTTTTTTAGTTGTAGTTATTACCATTAGGTTAGCTGATATCTTTTAATATATTTCATTGAGCTGAGGTTTCTCAGTCTAGTTTTGTTGGCCCTTGTAATAGGAAGTTAAAGGCACCGGTGCTGGACTGACTGCAGCAGCTCTTTTGGCCATGGTAAATTTTGTATTGGGTATCTGTAACTTCATTTCTTATTCTTTTTGATGCTGTTTTAAAACTTTAAACAGTAGTTTCTCATATGTCCTTTTCCTTGCAGCATTATTGTCGAAAATATATGAGCATATCTTTCTAATATTTTTAATCATTTTCGAATGATACCCAACAATTTGAGTTGAGCCTACCGCATTTGTATTTCTCTTTCTTTCTCTCATCCCTTTTTTCCTTCCCTGTTCTTTTTTACTGTTTCTCTTAGACATAGTTGTCAGTCAGTAATGACATATTGGAGCATCAGGTGTACATCTTGTTATGGTAGGCTTTTGTTGTGAGAAGGTCATCAATTGTGTGTTTGATTTTAACAGTAAACCTGTCGACAAGCTTGTCTGTCTTACTTTTGTTTTTGTTCTTTTCTTGGTGATAGTAATACAAACTTTAATATTAAGTTTGCTGCTCTATGTGTTTGTGGTACTCCATTCTATGTGAATGTAGACAGTAAACCTCTCGATCAAGGTTGTCTTACTTTTGTTTTTGTTCTTTTCTTGGTTCTAGCTAATATTAAAAACATTAATATTAAGTATGCTGCTCTATGTTTTTGTGGTACTCTATTCTGTGTGATAATCATACTCTCTGTTTTCTATGTGATCTTTTTTAGGTTCCATCCTATATATCTCGCTCTGTGGCTGGCAGTTATGACAATGAAGCTGTTGCTATATTTGCTTTGATCTTCACTTTTTATCTCTATATAAAGGTCAGATTTGATAAGAGTTGTGTTAGGTGTCCCTACTGTGCTATATTTAGTACTAAAACTAAACTTTGTTAATATCTTTGTTACTGTACTATAGGTTGATCATTTTTTATGGATCTTTATTGAAATTTTACTGATGGATTGTGATTTGTATAACGAACCATTTCCTGACTATGATTACTCATTATCTGCGGACACTGAACACTGGATCCCTCTTTTATGCTACTTTAAATGCGATAGAATACTTTTACTGGTCACTATTCCTCTCGGCTGTACATTGCATATGCTCCACTTGTAAGTATGTGGTGCATTGAAGGATGTTGAATTATATTCTAAAACAGTTTTAGAGTATCCATTTATCATGAAAGATTAGAAAATACTTGGGATTACTTTTTAGAATCTTGGCTATATAAGGATAGACTTTAAACATGTTTACTTTTTATTAAAAACTTTAAACATGTTTACTTTTTATTACCATTACTACTTTACATAGACATTGGAAATGGAAAGAATTTATTTCACAATCCCATGCATAGCAATCCCCCAAACAAACACAGGTAAGGGTACTTTGGAAATTACTTCCCAATGACAAAATTATGCTATTGCCCCGTATATTTAAACTAATATAGTATCTATTCTAAAATACTATACTATCCAATACAAAGCTTTTGGTTGGCTTCTAAGTTTTTGATAATTTATCTCTAATTCAAAGATTAACTATTCTTAAGTTAAATAAAGTTGTTGGTCATGATTCTAGTTCATGTTTTTGTTTTTCTAATGTTTTGATCTCCCTTTCTAATGTATTCAGATTATGCTAAAGCTCAAATCTAATATTAACATGAAAATAATCAAAATCACATATTGATTGTATAGTCCACCTCGCTTCCTCCTCATTTGTCATTCCTTCCTGAAGCCTGCTTTCTGTTCCCGTGTCTCAAGCTAGATTATAAGACTCGTCTTTGAGCTACTAGAACAATCTTCATGGCACCTCCTGGCTTTCATAGTTCCTTTTACTCTCACTATAACCTAATATCCTTCACCTCTCTTTTTGGCATTGAGGAAAGACAGACTAAGGTTTTAGGAAATGACAATTGAAGAAAGATATCAATAAAGATGCAATATTAAAGATTTTATTCAATATCTGAAAGATTACAAGGACCTTACTGACTCTACAATGGATATTCAAATTAGAGATGGTTGTGTCTCTGCCCCACCTCTACGAAAGACACAAATAGCCTTAGAAATGATGCCATATAGCAGAAGTATATCTTGATTCTATAGTTGATCTCTTTCTTCCTGCAAGACACATAATGAAGTTGTGCCTAGGAATGGTAACATGAAACCATACAATATGTGACCATCTTTGTTGTTTCTGCTTGAATCTAAAGCATTCCCATGCAGATTTGGTGCAAAAAATGGTTGAGGACATCCATTTCACACTATCTATAGCAACCAGACCAAGCCTAAAAGTTGATGGAATGGTGTTAAGAACTTCCTTAATTTCAGCATTCTCGTGCTTACGCCATACCCATCCATAAGTTCCCACTATGCTACAAACTTTTGCTTCTCTCTCAAGGCTTGAATTTTTCACCATGTTCAAAACCCCAGACCTACTGAATGATCCCCCTAGAGTACCAAGGGTCCAACAAGGGAAATGTGTTTAAGCCATTTCCAACTTTATACCCAGTTTCCTTTATTTTCCCCATAGCTAAAACTTGAACATATATTTGCCATTGTCTTAGGTAATTAGCAGTGATGTTTGTAAGTCATTTATAATTGACAATGTTAAAGAGGAATGTGAAGTAGTACAAATGTAAAAGCATTGACAACTAACTTTTTGGCATTCAAGCGCTTGGCCACACCATTGTGGAAATTGATACAGACTATCAAAATGGGAAATCTCCATGAGTTCTTTTGTAATGCATAAGACACTACGCATTATTTTGCTTAAGTTTTGTGCAAAGATTTTTTTTAGGTAAGATTTCTACCAAGAGTCGGTTATGAAGTATTGTGCACTATTTTTGATGATCTTTATTTGCATTCTTGGTTTGTTTTTGAAGTCCTGGGGGTATAAATTCATTTAGTTTGTTTTTGGGTAGTTTAATTGGTATTAACTCATTTAGTGTTTTTTTTTTTTAAATAATACAATTTTTACCAGGGAAAATTTTCATAGGGAAAGATTATGTTGAAGGCAACCCTTTTTACCTTAGAATATATTTTCTTAGGCAAAAGTTGCCACCAGCAAAAATTTTCCATGAAAAAACTCAACTTTAACCTATGATTAAATTTCGCCGGCACTTAGCTAGGGGCTCCCTCCAACAAACATTGCAACAAAAAATTTTGTAGCAAAGTTCTTTTAGTGATGAATTTCGGATTGTTACCTAGTAAAATTTTTAGTGGAATGTGCTTTCTGTGGTAGGGGAATACCAATATATATAGGATGACAGAACATTCATATTCCTCAATAATAGGATTGAGATAAATCGAAGGTCAAATCATGCTAATGATTATGACTAATTGACTGACTCATCACACAAGAAAATTTGATTTTTGTTTTGACAAATAGGGTGACAAAAAAGGGGCAATGCAAAAAGTTAGTTTCGGTCTATTGTCGAAATAAAAATGTATTAACTTTGGAAAATATGTGTTTGCACTATGTACTTGGAACTAAAATTAGGATTAAAGAAGGCATTGGTTTTATATATTTATAGAAAGTAAATCAAATGACTTTTACCTATTTCACTTCGGGAATCAATTATATGTTGGTCCAAAAACACAAAGTATGAGTATATTTTTGAACTTTACGAAAGTAAAGTGTTTTTGAACATTACTACTTGGGATTAAAAGGTAATGTAGGCAAGCTATACAATAACTTAAATTTTCATTTAAGTTATCCATTGGTTTATTGAGGGAACACATTGAACTCTTTTGGAGCTCTTCCTTTTACTCTCATGACTACATAAGTAAAATGCATAACATAACCTAATGATAGAAGTACATAAACTGAAACCATTATCTACTGAAAACTTTAAAATAGTACAGTGCTTTTATTGAAAGAGTACACATAAAAATCTAGCTAATGGGTCACACAATGTTGCGGTTGAACAACTTATGAAAACTGTCAACAACAAAATAGTAGCAAGAGGTCATACATGCTTCAACCAAATGGAGCCATGCCCTTTGCCAAGGAGGGTTCACATAAAGAACTGCTAAAGTTCCTAATAACAACATGATATAAGACACTAAAAAGCTCACATGAAATACATCCATGTCAGTGAAACCACCATCATTTTGCTCATCCTCTGAATCTTTTGGAATTGACGATGGTGCTCGGACATCAGTACAATTGTTATGTGATGGAGGTCCACAAAGATAAGGATTTCCCTCGTAACTACTCTCGCTGAAGGTAGCAAACTGAGCTTTCAAATCTGGAGTTTTACCTGATAAATTGTTGTAGGCGACACTGAAGACCTCCAAGAAGTTCAACTTAATCAATTCGGAGGGGATACTCCCGGTCAAGTTGTTATAGGAAAGATCTAAACTCTCAATATGACTTAGGTTGGACAACGATGCCGGAATGGATCCAAGGAGATTGTTATGCGACAGATTTAACATGAAGAGCTCACTTAAGTTCCCAATTTCTGGTGGTATAGTACCAGTTAATTCGTTGCAAGAGAAATCAATCCCTGAAATCAAATCAAGGACAGCGCCCTGATATGGATAGGTACTATTCTTTGTTGTGAACTCCACAGTTTCTTTGGCATTCAATATTTCAACAAAATAGGAATTAAATCGAAAATCAAAAGATCTATTAATTCCCACGATTGAAAATGGTAATTCCCTTGGAAAAAGAAGGTCAATGTGTCCCAAAAATACATAAGATTTTTCAAAGCTCGACTCCCAAGTGATGTCAGACAGGCAATGAGGAATAGGACCAGAAAGTCTATTCTGAGAAAGATCAATCATGCTTAATTGTTTCAAGTGGCATAATTGACTGGGAATGTTGCCTCCAAAATTGTTGCGTTTCAAGATAAGAACCCTCAATACAGAAAATTTGCCTATCCAATTCGGGATTTCCCCAGTCAATCTGTTATCTCCAAGGTCTAATGTCACCAAATTGGGGTTACCATAGAATGAACGAGTCAATGGACCACTCAATCCATTCTTATTCAGATGGACATGAGTTATCTGTGAAGAGTTAAAGCAAATTTGCATAGAGCCTGACAAGTTGTTCTCAGATATGTCCAAAAACTCAAGATAATCAAGTTTGCAAAACCCCGATGGAATGGAGCCTTCAAGTTGATTTTTTGCCAAACTTATTCGCCTTAAAGACGATACATTCCCGATCGACTGAGGAAGGAAGCCAGACAAATGGCTATTAGAAATATCGACCGTGCTCAACGTAGAGGCATTTGATAAGCAGTCTGGTATGTTTCCAAGAAAGTGATTGTTGTCCAAATATAACTCCCTCAATTGAACCAGGTTGAGAACATTGCCAAATATTTGACCATGCAAGTAGTTATTTGATAGTTTGAGAAAATCCAAGGAGGAAAGACCCGCTTGCAGATGTTCTGGTATTCCTCCAAATAAACGATTGTTAGATAGGTCTATCATCCGTAAAGAACTGATATTGCCAAAACTAGGAGGAATACGACCATCAATCATATTATTGGACATGTCGACAAACTCCAAGCTTGGAAAGATCATATCTAAATTTATAGGAATTTGACCATTTATGTGATTTTCAGAAACATCTAATTGTGAAATGTGAGGATTAGGATAAGAAGGCATTTGAAAAGACCCCATTAAAGAGTTATTCTCTAGGTTAAGTATTTCCAATCTCGTATTATTCTCTAACAACCAGGTGGGGAACTTCCCCAATAAGTTGTTGTGGGAGAGATCAACAGCTATCATCTCATTTTGGTAATACAGGAAAGAAGGTAATGTGTTAATGGCGCAATTTGACGAACTAAAAATCTTCAGTTGAAATCTCGGGATCCATGATTGGGATTCGTTTTCAATTGTCAGTGCGTTATTATCACTAAAAATGAACTCAAGCTTTGAATGGTTAGAAAATGAGACAAATGAGAATGGGATCATGAAGTGATTATTTGAGAGGGAAAGGTATTCAAGTGAAGTGAGAATAGTAAGGGGAGACGTGGCAACACTTCCACGCAAGTTATTGAAAGACAGATCCAATGCTCGAAGCAATGTCAAGTTTCTCATACATGAAGGAAGTATCCCCTCAAAATCATTGTCATTAAGGTATAGCTCTTCAAGGTTCTTAAGGTCGCAAAATCCTGTAAAATAAAAGAAGTAATGCCGCCTAGCATGAGTTGTTGTGATTCATATAAATTAAAAATTAATTTTGTTAGTGACATGTAAAAAAATTTGAGGATCCTATTTTAAAGATTCAACATCGAAGCAACAATTCATGAATAAACTCATATATATACCTTGAGCAGGTAGACTGCCACGAAGTCCACATTTATACAATGACAAAACCCTTAGAGAAGTCATCACTCCAGCGTTATGAAGAAAACTCCCATTGATGGATGAATAATCCAAAATTAAATGCTCCAAGTTGTTCAGACCCCTCAACTCTGTTTTGAAAATAAGAAGAAACAAAATTAAGAGATCAAAATACGTAATGCATTCGTATCTAGTAGAACTGTTAGTCATATGGCAGATAAGCAAATGATAATCCCTCTTTTTGAATTATGAAAATCGAATACTGGGAAAAAAAAAAGAGTTGATTATTAAAATTTAAAAAACACATCTGTTAATTTCCGTCCTTTACTCATTTTTAACCCAAATTTAAATTCCTAAAATCTTTCTCCAATATTATATCCAAATTCATACCAAGTTAAGAGATACTCAATATTTTACTTAAATCAAGGAAGACTTAAATCTTTAAATTTGGGTTTATCTTCTTTTAAATTTGAGTTTTTTCATTAGACTATTTTGTATTAAATTAAACTTTTTACTCAAATATTGACCCAAATTTAAGTCAAAGTTGGAAATGCTCTAATAGGATTAATTTCTAAATTTATCAATAGTATTGTTGTAATTATAACTTTTAGACTTTTCCATTTGGACTAAACCTCTTGACACATCATTATGCAGTTCAGTTATTTATGTCCCAATAGTATTAATCAAAAAAAGAGCAATGATATTGAGACCTAATTTTGTAAAACCCAAGGTGATTAATTTGTAATTTAACATAAATTTTATTTCATACTTTATTCATACACAATAGTGTACACGTGTTAAAAAAAAAATTCCGAGTTCTACAAAATTTTGACGCTATTTTAAAAAAAATAATAGGTAAAAATTAATTTTAATTGATGTAATAAAAGAAACAAAGAAATAAAAAATTATTATTTTGTATAGTGGGATCAATTTTTTGAATGCTTGATACTTGTGTTTTATCATGTCTTCATGCACGAGTTATAACTGATACATATATACAATACCTCGTTAATTTTAGAAGTTATTAAGCAGAATTTAAATTTATAGTTGTTTAGAATTGGATAGCGTTTAATCCAATTTAAGCCCAATTTTATCACATGATTGCTCGAGTAGCAGTAAATCACGTTATGTCTTTTTAAATTATGAAAACTAAACAAAACGAGACGAATAATACGTATCTCTCTTAAATTCATATTATATTTGATTTGAATCTTATACATGTAATATATCGATAAATTATGACTCTTATATCATTTTATTCATCGACTATTGAATTTAACACATAACATAACTAATCATTTAATTTATCAATTTTTTTACAACTTATTTAAATTTGATTTTTCATAGACTGTTATTTTTTCGACAAAAATAATCCACAGAATTGCCTTGAATGTTCAATGGTACAATATATAAGATGGCCACAATTTAAGGGGGTGAGGTATAATTGTGAAAACTTGGGAGGGCCATATAAAGTGGAGTCAAACATGGTTCCTTGTTTTGCCAAAAAAAAAAAAAAACATGGTTCCGTGGAAAAATAGGGGCAGTTTGATTTGCGTCTCTAAAAATAATATCTAAAAATAATTTTTAAAAAGTATTTCGGAGACGAATAACTTGTTTGGTTAGATGATTTCAAAAATAACTATAAATTTAAATTGTGTTGGAAAGAAAAAAAAAAGGGAGGTTGGACTTTTGCATTTGCAGAATATGAGAATCTGGGAATCTCATGGAGGAAGAAAATGAAAACTCAAAAATTACAGGACACCCCATTTAATTTCAATGCATTTTATATTAACCCCTAGATTCTTATAAATTTAATTCTGGCCACCTTTTAGTTGGTAAGTTAGAACAATAAAATGCTGGAAAATTGTATGGTCGCACCAAAATAGAAAATTCGGTTTTCAAGGAAAATATATTTTGACCTAAAAAAATTTCAAAAATTATGATTTGACCCCAAAACTTTTAAATTTTTTTTAAATTACCTATACTACTTGCATACCCTATTATCTCATATTAAAATGTTATTTATATGCAAATGATATATAAAGATATGTCAATGGGTAAGAAGTATAAAAATTAAATATAGAATCGCAAAATTATGAATTTATAAATAGTGATTAATCATTACATGTTATTTTGGATTAGGTAGTAATTACATTGAGATTGGGAGAGAGGGGTTTGAATTGGAATATGAGAATCAATGTGAGTACTTTATTACTTCTTTTGGAAGAATTTTCTATATTAAACTTGTGGGTGTATGTGTGTATGGATATTTCAAATATATGCTATATATGTTGATATTTGGGGTTGGAAATAAATTTTTTAAAATTAATTATTCCAATTGTGATTTGTTACACATGTTAACTTTGAAAATGTGTGGGATAATTTTATGTGCGTTGGGACTTAAACAATAGTTCTGGTGTGTGTATGTTAAAATCATGTTTTGTGATATGAGAACTGGGTTACTAGGTCTAAATAGTAATGATATTGAAGGAATACTGGTGTGATCGGTAGAAGGATGTACACATAGAGGTCATTCATCAGGCTAACGATGACAAACGATTGGGCCAATTATCAAACTAGTGGTAACAAACATGAGACGAAGCTTAACTATCGGGCTAAAGATAACAAATGTATTTGAAATTGAGTGTGTGTGGGTGTTTGAGCTATAAATATATTTTCTTTTGTATAGATATTTGTGAATATGATATCATTTTGTGTAAATGATTATGTAAGAAGGGCTGTGGTACAATTTGTTGTACTTAAGTATGTATAAAAATTTATTTCTTTTATATAAACAGTGAGACATATTTTCACTCCTCATTAGAAGTGATTTCTATTCAAGGGTTCCTGTGCTCATACAAAAATTTTTCTAGGTGAGCATCAGGGTGAAGAGTAAGTCTATTGACTAACAAGGACTTAGGGGACTTGAAGATTTATTCTATTGTAAGTCTTTAAGAATAAGTATCGTTTATGATTTTAAAACAATTATTTAATTATTTTAGGAATAATGATGTTTATGTTTGGAGTTTGTAAATCTTATAGTTTGATTATGGTTTTACATGGCTTTAATAATGATATTGGATAATTTTTAGTTTATTTTTTTGGTATTCATTAGATGTGTGGAATGAATCATTTTAATATATGTCTTCCATTATACTTTACATTTATTATGCACATGGTTAGTTGGTTAAGAATTTGGTGGCTGGTTCGTTTTCCACCCTACGTGATCCGGGGCAGGGGCGTGACAAATTTATTGACCTAATTTACTGGCATAATTTATTATAGCTATTGGATTTATGGTGGGTTCTAAGAAATACTGAAATTTTGTATTAATCCAATGGTTACAATAAAACCATAGCATTAAGCTAGATTTGATTTTTATTTCTCTCTAGCTTTCCTCCTAAAAAAATACTTGAATCTTAACTTTCATCCGAATTAAAGAAATTTGCACAAATTTCACTTCTGAATCATGCACTAGCTAGGTTTTGGTCTCTTTAAGTTTACGAGTTCTCAGTTAAAATTCAAGGAAATTAAGCACTAGAAATTAGGTTTTGAACCACTACATCTCAAGGGATCTACAAATTTTAGTTGAGTTATAGAAAGAGAGAGAGAGATAAAAAAAATTATGTGTGCATGTGTTTGTAAGATTATGTCCAGGTGTTCTTCTCTCAGTGTCTATGAACAACTGCAACAAAATGAGCAACAAGAGGCGGATGCTGTAGAAGAAGAAGAAGATGGGAGGACAGTGTGTTAGAGAGAGGGAGAGAGAGAGAGAGGACAGTGGTGTATGTGTGTGCTCAAGTGCCTATGTGTAGTTGCGTCTGTGGTTATGTTATGTGCGCGTGTATTGATAATGATACAGGTGTTTGGGTTCAAGTTTAAGTTTGTTTAAATAAGAAATAAAGGGCTAAATTCTGAAATTAAGAGCTTCAATATGATGATATACACCTTTTTTCTAAAAGTGTAACAAAGTATTTTTTTTTTTTAAACCAATGCTCCTGAGTATCCATCACGTCACATATACCAACTGGACTGATTAGTGTATAAGTTACTGCAGATAATGCCTTAATGTAAATATTTTAATTAACCGTAACAAAAGGGAGGAAGGAACTGCAGAAAATATTATTAAGTCGTCGTCATTACCTTTTTTGGTGACCAATCCTTCTACTGCAAGGATTAACTTCCTAAGAGATGGCAATGCACCTAGTGAATGTAAAACACTTGCATTAAATCTGATGCCTTCCATGCGAAGAACTTGAAGCTTGTTTAAGCTCTTCATACCTGAATGCAAAATATTACACTGCCATGATCTATACTGTAGTTCCAATTCAATCCTGCACATGAAGAGAACGAAAACAACGTATCCTTTGACAAATCATCTATACCTCTTATGGTCGTGAGGCTGGTAATATCGTAGTTAGCACTCAAGTCCAGCTCTTCCAGGTTGCTCATAGCAGGAAAGTCTGCATATAAAACAACAATTATTCGTGATCTGTAAGAGTGTAAGTTCATTAGTATTTTATTACTTCAGTCTGTAAGCTTACTGATTTCTTTGTCTTCTGCATTCTTTCATTGGATTTTAGGTTGAGAAATAATTATTGTTAAAAGTCTTGTTTGGTTTGCATCTGTAAAACAATTTTTTTATTTTTGGATATGAAAAAAAAATAAGAAAAGTTGTTTGGATGATAGAACTTTGTATCCAATTTTCCAAAAATTAGGAATAAGAAGTTAGAATTTTAGAGAGCACTAATAACATGTCTTCGTCAATTTTGAAACACAGTTTAAAAAAATAAATTAAATACACGGGATGCAATCTACTATGCACTTAAAGCCATCAATTAAAAGGAATAGACACGTTCAAAGAAGAGGTGAAAGTGGGATTCAGGGTGACGCCTCCAAACCATGCATTCCAAGCTAGTCTAGTTATAAGGATCATGAATTCTATTCTTGGTAGAGAGCCTTTGCTTGATGGCCAACCAAAGAATGAAGCTCATTCTCGGGATGGATTGATTGTACCAGAGACGCTTGGACCAAGAGGTTTTTGGACTAGTTCCCTTGATATGGTTCCAAGCAGAAGTAGTAGAGAAAAGGCCATTTATTGCAATTCTCGTACATAAATAAATGTTGTTAAAATCTCTTTCATACCTTGCAGGTGAATAGATCCATTCAAATAGTTGTGTCTTATGTATAGTCTCTGAAGTGACGAAACCAATCCTAGAGATGATAGGATGCTGTTATTGAAATAATTGGAATCCAACCGAAGAACCTCCAGCTTGCTCAACACAAATAATCTTTCGAAACCTGTTAAGAATTTTACTTTTGGATAAAATAAAAAAAAATTCCCTAATTAACATATTAAGAACACCACATGCTTATTATTTTGCTAAGCAGGAAAATCTAGACCTTCATTTGCGACCCAACCAACAAGCTGGTTATTAGATAAGTCAAGATTTCGGAGCTCTTTAAAGGGAAGAAACAAAGAGGCATTGAAATACCAATCTCCTAAAGACCCATCCCTTGTAGAGTTAAGGAAAAGCTTAATTACATGAGATGTGGTCTCGTTGCATTCAACTCCTTCCCAATAACAACAGTCGCTCACCATACTGTTATAAACTTCCACTCTATCCTCCCAAGATGGCAAAGAAGGTCCATTTGGGTAGTTTATGGAAGCTTTGAGTTGCAAGAGAGCAACCCTCTCTTCCTCCCAAAAACCAAAACACCCAACACCACAAAGCCATATCAAAGCTAACATTACCACCCACCACTCCAAACCCTTTGATTCCTTCATATTTATTTGCTGATATGTTTTTGCTTGTGTTTCTTGGCAAAGTGCTATCAGATTAAATAGAGGGGTGATGCCTTTGGAGAAGTAGCAGGCCAAGCTCTCAAAATCTTGACTCAAGACCAGTCGTGCACAAGTCAGTCCACAACCCCCCTAACACGGAAAAGCTAAATTCGAGGCCAGTATGCACAGTGAAACATGAAAGAAAAAAAGAACAAGAAAAAGATATAACCAAATTATAATGTTTGCATAGTGAAAATGGGAGTGAGGTTTAGTTTTGTTAAATTGACTAAATTTTAAACACTTTCCAACAATAAAAATGAGACCTGAGACCTTATTAGTAGATTTTATTCAAATGGCTCATTCATCAACATTAGTGATCTAAAGTTGAAAAAACTAATTAAATATATTTTTGGCTCCACTGGCAATTCTAGTTTTCTCCCACAACAAAAGTAGACGTCAATTACATCCCCAAATTTTTTGATATCTTTTTGAATGGTTTGTTAGTGGTATCACCAATTATAATACTCGTCAATTTATATAGCCGAAAATGGAATTCAAATTTTTAATATTAAATATACTCAAAATTAAATATTTCTCATGAATTTAAATGAGACTCAATATATTCGAATATATCATAAATGAGACTCGGATCCACAATAAATTCTTAGTTTTGGATCCCAAATAGATAGGACCTTTAGGTGAATGAATCCCAAATAAATTATGTTGCTTACTCCTTACAAAGAAATTATTTAAGAATAAACTTAATAAAGAAATTTATTCATACTTTTGGTGTCATACCTTCTTTTTTACATTTCATGAAAGCGTGACATCTTTAAGTAAATTCTTTTTATAATTTATTTTATTGTATTATTTTTACTATCAATTGTTACCAAAGCAAAATTCATGTGTTGCTTGTTGGTGGGGTCATGCACAAGTCAGTCAACAACCTACCTAATACGGCAGAGCTAAATTCTTGTAGATGGGGTCGACTGACCCTACAGCATTTTTAAATGGTCAACAAAGAAAAGAAAAAGAAAAAAAGATTACCAGATTATAATGTTGACATTAATGATCAAACGTACCCCACGCATGACTCATAGAAAGAAACAAATTAGAAAGAAAAGTTAAATCTACTCTACAAATTCCACAGTTTGTGGTAATACTTTGAATCCAAAATAAGGACTTGACTACAGTAGTTAAAAAAATTCGGTATCATAATCTAAGTGAAATCTAAGAATTAAAAGTCAAATGAATATTATCCCTTGGATGAGTGTGAGATAAGGGAGTCTCACTAAAAAAATTGATGAGATCCACTTATTTAATAGATGATATTTATTTGGGTTGTAATTTTTTGAATTTCATTTGAGTTTTGTAGCAGTACTCAAAAAAATTAGAACCAACCTTATCTTTTTGGTTTAGAACCAACCTTAAAATAAGGACTTGACTACGGTAGTTAAAAAAAAATTCGATATCATACCTCTACAATTAATGTATTACTTCAATGAGTGTTTTTACAACTTTAGTATGTTATTTTACAATAAAAAAATTAGAACCAACCTTATTTTTTTGGAAAAAATTCCTTTATGAATTGTGTCCAAAATTATTAATCCAAATTTTGTCTCTTAGAATTCAAATTTGCACTAGTTTGACTTTTAACTTCCCTCTACTTTTAAATTTGAATTTCGGGTCTATTCTTATTAGGCATACCTTAATGGTGTTTTGTGGGTTGAATCCGCTATGGTGGCTGTCCAAAATAGTCATTATTTTGTCTATAAATAACTAAAATTCATTAGCATTTTGCACTAACTTCTTTACCATATTATAAATTAAGGCAATCATTACATTCATAAATCTTTGCATTAGGAGTCTTTATTTTTTTTAAAGTACACAACACAATTCTTATCAATTGGACAATTGAATTGAAATGTTACTTTCAATTTGCATTAAGATTATTGTATTTTGGAAGACAAACGTTATGATTTTCTTAAACAATAGTATGACACAAAATTTGTCTTAAAGATATAGTATCAAATACTAGCTTTGATCTATAAAATTCAATTTCCGTTCCTGATATATAAATTGATAAGTTATTTATTGCAGTTTTAAATCTTACTAATTTTTCTTGAATGTTACTGTTTTGCTCTTAATTGCATAAACAGATTTAAATGTTTCTGTTTAGAATAATTCTAAGTTTAATATCATTCCAAAATCTCAATAATCAATTTTGTCATATTGTAGAGATCCACACCAACAATAGCAACAGTCACTCTCCTTACTATTATTACCTTCTAATGTGTCCTCCCAAGATGGCAAAGAAGTTCCATTGGGGTAGTTTATCTAAGCTTTGAGTTGCAAGAGAGCAACCCTCTCTTCCTCCAACAACCAAAACACCAAACACCACAAAACACCACAAACACCACAAGTCAGTCAACTGCCCACCCACCCACCACGACAGACTTAATTTCTTGTATCATTATTATGTGTAAATTACACATTGACTCCATGGCCCTGATCAACTATTTGGAGTTTCTTATGTTACCTCCATAACTCTTGAAATCGATTTCATAGGCATCACTTCTATTCTATACACTGATATGTAGAAGTTGGGGATCCAAGTTCAGAAGTGTATAATTCCTCTAATATTATTGTTGGATCAATATCCTAAGAATATGTACTTTACAAACAATTTTGAGAATAGATGGTCGATAATTTTGAAGTAAATTTAGTGTTTCATAATGAAAGAAAGAAAAATATATTACCAAATTATAATATTTGCATAGTGAAAAATGGAGCCAAACTATATTGCAAGTGGGACATCGACCAATATTGGCAATCTGACTTTGAGAAAATTATCAAATATATTTTTGGTTCGGGACACAATGTTACTTGCGTCTTTCAACTACAAGCTTTGTCAATTATATGCATGAAATTTTCAGTTACAATTTGAATAGTACAATGAAAGATGGATTTCATGTGATATTTTCCATTTGAGGCTCACATGGCATTTTTCGTGGTCGACCGAGCATTTAACAAAAAAAGATATTACCAATTACACTGTTGGTTTACATGCAAACAATGGAATCATAGATCATTAAATTGGCTCTATGTTAAAACACTTATCATGAATTTAAGTTGTACTCAATATATTCAGAGGGATCCTATTAATTGTCGGTTAGAATGTGAAACTTTTTCTTTGATAAATATATAGAATTTTAATTATATGTATATCCGATAACATTGTTAATCACACGTAACTCACGATTGCAAACCCTTTGATTCAATCAAGAAAACTTTTCTACTAATCTATAGCGGTAATTACATATCATTCTACTTTTGTTGACAGGCAAATCCTTCTCATCCACTAGAATTTAGAAACCATCATTATCATGACTATTCCNCGAGGAAGGAACTGCAGAAAATATTATTAAGTCGTCGTCATTACCTTTTTTGGTGACCAATCCCTCCACTCTAAGGATTAACTTCCTGAGAGATGGCAATGCACCTAGTGAATGTAAAACACTTGCATTAAATGTGATGCCTTTCATGCGAAGAACTTGAAGCTTGTTTAAGCTCTTCATACCTGAATGCAAAATATTACACTGTTATGATCTATACTGTAGTTCCAATTCAATCCTGCACATGAAGAGAACGAAAACAACATATCCTTCGACAAATCATCTATACCTATCATGGTAGTGAGGCTGGTAATATTTCCGTTATAACTCAAGTCCAGCTCTTCCAGGTTGCTCGTAGCAGGAAAGTCTGCATATAAAACAACAATTATTCGTGATCTGTAAGAGTGTAAGTTCATTAGTATTTTATTACTTCAGTCTGTAAGCTTACTGATTTCTTTGTCTTCTGCATTCTTTCATTGGATTTTAGGTTGAGAAATAATTATTGTTAAAAGTCTTGTTTGGTTTGCATCTGTAAAACAATTTTTTTATTTTTGGATATGAAACAAAAATAAGAAAAGTTGTTTGGATGATAGAACTTTGTATCCAATTTTCCAAAAATTAGGAATAAGAAGTTAGAATTTTAGAGAGCACTAATAACATGTCTTCGTCAATTTTGAAACACAGTTTAAAAAAATAAATTAAATACACGGGATGCAATCTACTATGCACTTAAAGCCATCAATTAAAAGGAATAGACACGTTCAAAGAAGAGGTGAAAGTGGGATTCAGGGTGACGCCTCCAAACCATGCATTCCAAGCTAGTCTAGTTATAAGGATCATGAATTCTATTCTTGGTAGAGAGCCTTTGCTTGATGGCCAACCAAAGAATGAAGCTCATTCTCGGGATGGATTGATTGTACCAGAGACGCTTGGACCAAGAGGTTTTTGGACTAGTTCCCTTGATATGGTTCCAAGCAGAAGTAGTAGAGAAAATGCCATTTATTGCAATTCTCGTACATAAATAAATGTTGTTAAAATCTCTTTCATACCTTGCAGGTGAATAGATCCATTCAAATAGTTCACACTTATGTATAGTCTCTGAAGTGACGAAAGCAATCCAAGAGATGATAGGATGCTGTTATTGAAGTAATTGTAATCCAACCGAAGGACCTCCAGCTTGCTCAACACAGATAATCTTTCGAAACCTGCTATGAATTTTACATTTTGATTACCAAAAAAAAATTCCCTGAATAACATATTAAGAACACCACATGCTTATTATTTTGCTAAGCAGGAAAATCTGGACCTTCATTTGCGACCCAACCAACAAGCTGGTTGTTAGATAAGTCAAGATTTCGGAGCTCTTTAAAGGGAAGAAACAAAGAGGCATTGAAATACCAATCTCCTAAAGACCAATTCCTTGTAGAGTTAAGGAAAAGCTTAATTACATGAGATGTGGTCTCGTTGCATTCAACTCCTTCCCAATAACAACAGTCGCTCTCCATACTGTTATAACCTTCCACTCTGTCCTCCCAAGATGGCAAAGAAGTTTCATTTGGGTAGTTTATGGAAGCTTTGAGTTGCAAGAGAGCAAACCTCTCTTCCTCCCAAAAACCAAAACACCCAATACCACAAAGCCATATCAAAGCTAACATTACCACCCACCACTCCAAACCCTTTGATTCCTTCATATTTATTTGCTGATATGTTTTTGCTTGTGTTTCTTGGCAAAGTGCTATCAGATTAAATAGAGGGGTGATGCCTTTGGAGAAGTAGCAGGCCAAGCTCTCAAAATCTTGACTCAGGACCAGTCATGCACAAGTCAGTCCACAACCCCCCTAACACGGAAAAGCTAAATTCGAGGCCAGTATGCACAGTGAAACATGAAAGAAAAAAAGAACAAGAAAAAGATATAACCAAATTATAATGTTTGCATAGTGAAAATGGGAGTGAGGTTTAGTTCTGTTAAATTGACTAAATTTTAAACACTTTCCAACAATAAAAATGAGACCTGAGACCTTATTAGTAGATTTTATTCAAATGGCTCATTCATCAACATTAGTGATCTAAAGTTGAAAAAACTAATTAAATATATTTTTGGCTCCACTGGCAATTCTAGTTTTCTCCCACAACAAAAGTAGACGTCAATTACATCTCCAAATTTTTTGATATCTTTTTGAATGGTTTGTTAGTGGTATCACCAATTATAATACTCGTTAATTTATATTGCCGAAAATGGAATTCAAATTTTTAATATTAAATATACTTAGAATTAAATATTTATCATGAATTTAAATAAGACTCAATATATTCGAATATATCATAAATGAGACTCAGTACTTCGGATCCACAATAAATTCTTAGTTTTGGATCCCAAATAGATAGGACCTTTAGGTGAATGAATCCCAAATAAATTATGCTGCTTACTCCTTACAAAGAAATTATTTAAGAATAAACTTAATAAAGAAATTTATTCATACTTTTGCTGTCATACCTTCTTTTTTACATTTCATGAAAGCGTGACATCTTTAAGTAAATTCTTTTTATTATTTATTTTATTGTATTATTTTTACTATCAATTGTTACCAAAGCAAAATTCATGTGTTGCTTGTTGGTGGGGTCATGCACAAGTCAGTCAACAACCTACCTAATACGGCAGAGCTAAATTCTTGTAGATGGGGTCGACTGACCCTACAGCATTTTTAAATGGTCAACAAAGAAAAGAAAAAGAAAAAAAGATTACCAGATTATAATGTTGACATTAATGATCAAACGTACCCCACGCATGACTCATAGAAAGAAACAAATTAGAAAGAAAAGTTAAATCTACTCTACAAATTCCACAGTTTGTGGTAATACTTTGAATTCAAAATAAGGACTTGACTACAGTAGTTAAAAAAATTTGGTATCATAATCTAAGTGAAATCTAAGAATTAAAAGTCAAATGAATATTATCCCTTGGATGAGTGTGAGATAAGGGAGTCTCACTAAAAAAATTGATGAGATCCACTTATTTAATAGATGATATTTATTTGGGTTGTAATTTTTTGAATTTCATTTGAATTTTGTAGCAGTACTCAAAAAAATTAGAACCAACCTTATCTTTTTGGTTTAGAACCAACCTTAAAATAAGGACTTGACTACGGTAGTTAAAAAAAAATTCGATATCATACCTCTACAATTAATGTATTACTTCAATGAGTGTTTTTACAACTTTAGTATGTTATTTTACAATAAAAAAATTAGAACCAACCTTATTTTTTTGGAAAAAATTCCTTTATGAATTGTGTCCAAAATTATTAATCCAAATTTTGTCTCTTAGAATTCAAATTTGCACTAGTTTGACTTTTAACTTCCCTCTACTTTTAAATTTGAATTTCGGGTCTATTCTTATTAGGCATACCTTAATGGTGTTTTGTGGGTTGAATCCGCTATGGTGGCTGTCCAAAATAGTCATTATTTTGTCTATAAATAACTAAAATTCATTAGCATTTTGCACTAACTTCTTTACAATATTATAAATTAAGGCAATCATTACATTCATAAATCTTTGCATTAGGAGTCTTTATTTTTTTTAAAGTACACAACACAATTCTTATCAATTGGACAATTGAATTGAAATGTTACTTTCAATTGCATTAAGATTATTGTATTTTGATAGACAGACGTTATGATTTTCTTAAACAATAGTATGACACCAAATTTGTCTTAAAGATATAGTATCAAATACTAGCTTTGATCTATAAAATTCAATTTCCGTTCCTGATATGTAAATTAATAAGTTATTTATTGCAGTTTTAAATCTTACTAATTTTTCTTGAATGTTACTGTTTTGCTCTTAATTGCATAAACAGATTTAAATGTTTCTGTTTAGAATAATTCTAAGTTTAATATCATTCCAAAATCTCAATAATCAATTTTGTCATATTGTAGAGATCCACACCAACAATAGCAACAGTCACTCTCCTTACTATTATTACCTTCTAATGTGTCCTCCCAAGATGGCAAAGAAGTTCCATTGGGGTAGTTTATCTAAGCTTTGAGTTGCAAGAGAGCAACCCTCTCTTCCTCCAACAACCAAAACACCAAACACCACAAAACACCACAAACACCACAAGTCAGTCAACTGCCCACCCACCCACCACGACAGACTTAATTTCTTGTATCATTATTATGTGTAAATTACACATTGACTCCATGGCCCTGATCAACTATTTGGAGTTTCTTATGTTACCTCCATAACTCTTGAAATCGATTTCATAGGCATCACTTCTATTCTATACACTGATATGTAGAAGTTGGGGATCCAAGTTCAGAAGTGTATAATTCCTCTAATATTATTGTTGGATCAATATCCTAAGAATATGTACTTTACAAACAATTTTGAGAATAGATGGTCGATAATTTTGAAGTAAATTTAGTGTTTCATAATTAAAGAAAGAAAAATATATTACCAAATTATAATATTTGCATAGTGAAAAATGGAGCCAAACTATATTGCAAGTGGGACATCGACCAATATTGGCAATCTGACTTTGAGAAAATTATCAAATATATTTTTGGTTCGGGACACAATGTTACTTGCGTCTTTCAACTACAAGCTTTGTCAATTATATGCATGAAATTTTCAGTTACAATTTGAATAGTACAATGAAAGATGGATTTCATGTGATATTTTCCATTTGAGGCTCACATGGCATTTTTCGTGGTCGACCGAGCATTTAACAAAAAAAGATATTACCAATTACACTGTTGGTTTACATGCAAACAATGGAATCATAGATCATTAAATTGGCTCTATGTTAAAACACTTATCATGAATTTAAGTTGTACTCAATATATTCAAAGGGATCCTGTTAATTGTCGATTAGAATGTGAAACTTTTTCTTTGATAAATATATAGAATTTTAATTATATGTATATCCGATAACATTGTTAATCACACGTAACTCACGATTGCAAACCCTTTGATTCAATCAAGAAAACTTTTCTACTAATCTATAGCGGTAATTACATATCATTCTACTTTTGTTGACAGGCAAATCCTTCTCATCCACTAGAATTTAGAAACCATCATTATCATGACTATTCCACTTGACTTGGTAATTCACAAGTCCCCTTCCTAGAACACGGCAGGCCTAAATTCCTTAATGTGGAGCCATTGGGAAGACCAGCTACATCACTACTAGTCAACGATCAATGCATTGCTTCCATAGGATGGCATAGCTAAATTCTTGTGTGTGGGACCAACTGATGGTTTAGATGAGTTTCTATCATAACTTACTATTATTCTATCATAACTTATGGCTAAATTCATGTAGATAGAGTCACTTGGTCCTACGAATGGTTTAGATGACTCTGCATCATTACGGATTGCTATTCTATTCGATTCAATAATGCAACAATTAATCACTGCTTTCATAGCACGGTGGTGCTAAATTCATGTATGTGGTGTTAATTGAATCTATTGATGGTTTAGATGAGTTTGCATTATAACTAATTGTTATTCTAGTCAACTTAATAATACAACAATTAATCAAATGTTTCCATATATGGTGCCCAGATTCACCTACAGGGCAGTTGATGGTTTAGATTAGTCTTCATCATTGCACATTACTAATCTATCCAATTCAATAATTCAGGTTTCAGTTCACTGTTTCCATAGTACGACGGAACTAAATTATTTTCTTCTGACTGCAAACTGAATCCATGGAGTGCTTCAAGGGATTGAAATGGGCATGGGAGGGTTGGAATCAAATTTTGCTTTGCACTAATAACTGGTAGTTGGAGCTGCAAGTTAGTGATCTAAATGCATTGGAGAATGGTACGATAAGCCTGTTTGGACTGACTTTTTTAGGTAAAAAGCTGCGATTTGAAAAGGTTTTCTAAAATCGTTTAGAGTATTCTTTAAATAGTTGAAAAAAAATTCATTTAAAATGACTTTCTAACTTTTTGTGTCAAAATTACCAAAAAAAAAAAAAAAAATAGTCACATGTATGTATAGATTATACATAATAGTTCACAAAATATGAATATTAAATTTTTTTACGTCACTAATAGTATTTTATGGATATAATAAACTAAAAAGTTATGTGTAACCCACAACAAAACTCTAAACAACCAAAAGAAACACTTATAAAATTAGCTTCTTGAATCAACCTAAATAAGCTTTTTTGGATACAAAACGCTGCTGCATAAGCTAGTGAAAAAGCCAAGGTCCAAACGGACTTATTTTACTCCAAAGCCCTCAAGTTTCCAACTTAGTTTGTAAATTATTTTTTTGAATTAAAAGTAGAATCAAATGGATAAAAAATAAATAATGAATAATTTTATTTGAAATGAATTGTTTAGTATTTAAGTAAATAATGAATAATGAATAATACCCTAGATTACTCAACTTACTATTTAAGTAAATAACTTATTTTTTTTTTAGTGAAATATGTCACCTAGCTTTCGATGATCAATTTTTTTTTTTCAAACAAAGTAGGTGGTCCGGGCTTGACAGTCGATTTCTAATGCCAGTTTTTCTACACGGGTGAGTTAATGGGCCGAATTTTGAGTTGGATAATGGACTTGAGGGCAGACCCAAACCCTCTCTTAAAAGATATTGAGCCCGGGCTTAGTCCGATCAACTATCAAGATTTGGGTCTATATTTTGAGCTGAATAACGGGTCTCTTGGACAAACCCAACCCACGGACACCCCAAACTCCGAACAGGCCAAATGTTCCCATTTTCATGTATTTGCTAGTTTGTGAAGTGAATGGTTTTGTTCAGATAGTTTACAGGCCAAACCTTCTCATGGACCAGAATTTAGAAGCAATCAATGTCAAGGCTATTCCACGTGACTTGGTAAATGATCAAGTCAATCCATCCATTGCCTGTCTAGCACGGCAGGCCTAAATTGTTGTATGTGGAGCCATTGCCACAACCCATTACTATTCCATTTGATTCAAGAATGCAACAATCAATCCACTATTTCCACGGCAGAGTGGAGCTAAATTCTTGTATGTATGTGGGGTCAATTGATCCTGTTCATGGTTTAGATCAATCTACATTAAAAATAATTGCTATCCAATTTGACTTAATGCAGCAGTTAGTCCACTATTTTCGGAATACGACGGAGTTAAATTCATGTATGTGGGGTTAAACCCCCACTGATAGTTTAGATCAATCTGTGTCATTACTAATTATTACTCCATTCAACTATATAAAACAACAGTCAATATACTACTTTTGTAGCACGACATAGCTAACTTCGTGTATCGACCTGGAGTTAATTTACCCCATATATAGTTTAGATCGATCTGCATTACTACTACTTACAACGGAGTTAATTCACATACTTGGGGTCAATTGAGCCCATATATGGTTTAGATCATATTGCATCATCATTATTACATCTTGATAATACAACTGTGGTTCCAATGCTTCCATAGCACGAGAGCTAAATTCTTTTCAAACTGAATCCATTGGATGCTTGGCGGGACTGAAATCACATTAGTTTCAACAGCATCTCAATCCTATAATATGCAAATCATCACCAACATTATGGGAAAATAACGAAGAAAAATAACTTCCTAAGTTGTCATTGACGATCACCAAACTACACAACTGAATTGAGTTACATTGGCAAGCTATGGTATTGACTAGCAAAGAAAAACAGGACTATAGAAAATGCATTTTGCAAACTGATATTGGAAACAGGACTATTGGAAAAGCTTTCATTTCCAGTAACATAGCATTAGGTCAGTAAGTTAAGTCTATTTGTGCAGCTAAATATTTGTTTAAATAATCAACTGGCTTATTATAAGCACACGGTGAACTCTTTTCCAGCTCCATCTTCTGCCCTTACAACTACGATGGCAGAATGGTATAAAAGAAAAGTTCTAGACAGTGATACATAACCCAAGGATACAGCCACAAAAACTAATTGCATAATGCTAAAAAAATTTAATAGTGCCCTCTAGAGGGGTCTTTTTTTTTTTTTTTTTTTTTTTTTTTGAATATTGTCATTAGAGAAGAGCGAATTTTCATGAGAAAAAATGATGTCAACATGGCTTGTGCAACTAACGAGTAGATTTATTACTTGAATATCATATCAAAAACAATGTTACATTGACACATCTATCTAGATAAAGAATTACATAATCCTGCAGCTGAACTTACAGAAACTGTCAATGACAATGTAGTAGCTAGAGACTATACACATTTCAATGAAATTGAACCACGCCCTTCGCCAATAAGGGTTCACATAAAGAACTGCTACAATTGTGACAACACTACAATATACGACACACAAAAGCTTACACGAACCCAACATTATTTTGTTCATCCTCTGAAACCTTTTGCATTGATGATGGTGCTCCAGCGTTAGTACAATTTCTATGTGATGGAGGTCCACAGATGAGGATTTCCCTCGTAGCTAATCTCATTGAAGGTAGCAAATTGAGCTTTGAAATCTGGAGTTTTACCTGTTAAGTTGTTGTGTGCTACACTGCAGACCACTAAAGTGTTCAACTCAGTCAGTTCAGAGGGGATACTCCCATTCAGGTTGGTATAGGAAAGATCTAAGCTCCCAATATGCCTTAAGTTGGAGAATGTTGTTGGTATTGATCCAGTGAGATTATTATGAGACACATTCAATGAATGGAGCTCACTTAAGTTCCCCATTTTGGATGGTATTTTACCTGTTAATTGGTTGCAGGAGAAATCAATTCCTGACATAAAAATGAGGATGTTGCCGTCATAGGAATAGGACCAGCCCTTTGTAGGGAACTCGACCTTTTCTTTGACATTCGGCAATCTTATTGATTCAAAATAAGATGAATACAATGAGAATTGACTTATTCCTGGGGGGAATAAATCATATTTCGAACCTGTAACAGATTTGGCATAGTTTGACTCAAAAGTCAAGTTAGTTAGGCAACGAGGAATAGAACCTGAAAGACTATTCTGAGAGATATCGATCAGGCTTATTCGTTTTAGGTGGCATAATTGAGGAGAGATCCAAGATTCAGAGCAAGGTCAAGTTTCCCAGGAAGGAAATATACCCTCCATATCATTACCAGCAAAGTATAGCTCTTCAAGGTTGTNTGGGAATGCTGCCCTCAAATATGTTACCTTTCAAGATAAGAACACTCAACGCTGAGAGGCTGCCTATTCAATCAGGAATTCTACCAGTTAAGTTGTTATATCCAAGGTCCAATGTCACCAAAAATGAGTTGCCACAGAATGCACGAGTCAATGGACCACTCAATCTGTTTTTATTCAAATGGACATGAGCAATGGTTGAAGGGTTAAAACAAGCTGGCAGAGTCTGACAAGTTATTTTCAGAAAGATCTAGAAATCAAAGCCTGTCAAGTTTACACACCACAATTGGAACGGGACCTTCAAGCTGATTTTTGGCCAAATATATTTCCTCCAAATATGACTTATTCCCTATCCATTGTGGAAGTACGCCAGACAAATGGTTGTTTCTAATATCCACACCCTCCAAAAATGAGGCATTAGAGAAGCAATCTGGTATCTTTCCAAGAAAGTAGTTGTTGTTCAAGTACCAAAATACCAAACTGGTCAGGTTGAAAATAATGGCAAATATTCGACCATGCAAGGAATTATTTGATAGTTTGAGGACCTTCAAGGAGGAGAGACCCATGGCAAGATCTCCCGATATGCCTCCAGACAAGTGATTGTTTGATAAGTCTAAGACTAATAAAGATCTAATACCACCAAAAGAAGGAATATGGCCATCAAACAGATTATTGGACATCTTTTAAGCTTTCTAAGCTTGGAAAGATCACATTTAAATTTATGGAATTTGACCACTTATGTAATTGTTAGAGACATCAAGGTATGAAAGATGGGGACTCGGATAAGAAGGCATTTGCAAAGATCCCGTGAAAGAGTTATCTCGCAGGTTAAGAACTTCCAATCTCCTATTTTTCTCTAATAACCAGGACGGAAACCTCCCTGACAACTTGTTGTGGGAGAGATCTACAACTCTCAAGTCATTTTGATGATATAGGAAATATGGTAGTCTTTCAATGGTTCAATTTGAGGAACTAAAAACCTTCAGTTGAGATATTGGAATCCATGATTGAGATTCATTTTCGAGGTTCAATATGTTGTTATCAATTAAAATGACCTCAAGCTTTGAAGGGTTAAAAAACAAGGGAAATGAGAACGGGATCATGAAGTGGTTATATGAAAGGGAAATTGATTCTAGTGAAGTGAGGCTATTAAGGGGAGACTGGGCAATACTACCAACTAAGTTATTGGAGGAGAGATCCAAGATTCAGAGCAAGGTCAAGTTTCCCAGGAAGGAAATATACCCTCCATATCATTACCAGCAAAGTATAGCTCTTCAAGGTTGTTAAGGTCACACAATCTTGTAAATGTAATAAAGGATGCTTAGCTAGAATTCTAATTCGCAAATAAATAAAATTGTCTAATGACTTGTGAACAAACTAAAGTTTCCAACTTAACAATTCAAGGAACCACAACAAAGCAACTATCCACAGGAGGGGGGAAGGCATTCCATAATATCAATGATGAATGGGTAAGGCTTTCGCAAATCAACTCATAAAGAAATCTCCAATTGATGGATGAACCAGACAAATCTAAGTGCTCCAAGTTGATCAGTCCACCCAACTGTATTGAAAATACTTGGAAACAAGATTAAGAAGCAAAACCTTCTTANAATTGATATGAATTAATTTTTTTGATTTTATTAAAAATAGATAATATTCAAAAAAAATTGTGTGAAAAATTAATTAATATAGGTCATATACACAACTAAAAAATTGACATTAACGACAACTTATTGAATGATCTTGTGAAATAAACTAATGGTTTCATCCTTGTTTAGATGCCATTGTGTAAGTCCCTTCAAAAATATTTTGTCTTATTAAAGTCAATTAAGACAATTAAATCAATCTTTTAATAATTTACGCACAATTATATCTCGCCTCAATCTCATAAAAATTTCAATTACAGTTTTAATCATAATTTTTCATAATCATTAATTCAATCCAAAATCAAAACGGATGACTACCACCAAATGTTTGTGAATGCATGGTAATTGATGAAAAAATAATCATTTTAACAATGCTTTCGATTAGACAAAAAATAACATTTTTTATAAGTGTTATAACAAGTAAACTACAGTTCGAGTTATCAAGTTGACTTTTCGACAATTTTTTTTTAGAAGACTACTATATCAGAATTTTTAAATTTTTGAGATAAAATTAAACCTTTTTAATGTCGAAGTTATAATTAAATCACATTGCTACTTTTTTTTTATGTAATTGAGGGTGCAATCAAGAAATTCTAATATTTTAGGGTGTGAATATAAAATCTAAAAAAAAGTAGCGTGGAAAATGTCATTCGCTCATTCAACTTTTACATTAATCTTGACACCTTGTTTTTGTCTTTCTCACGCAATTATAAGAATACTAGTTATTTTTCATGTCTGAAAGTATGGAGTAATAAAAAAAAATGGTCAACAATAAATATATTCGTATTCACACCTAAAATCAAATTACAAAAATAGAGAAGAAATAAAAGAATTTAAGTGGGCGAGTGGTGGTAGTGATGGTAGACGGTAGTGGTGGTGGTGGAAGACGATGATAGTTGTGATAGATGATAACAGTTGGTTGTAATAGTGACAGTTATAAATGACAATGGTGATGGTGGTTGAGGGGCAATGGGGGTGATGTGGTAGGGGTGATGGTGAGATAGTGGCGGTGGGGGGGGGGGGGGGGGGAAGGGGGGCACATATCTTTTGATATTTTTTACTACAAATATAATTTTTAAAAAAAATAATTTCTTGCTAGTTCAAATACACATTCCTAATCAAATTATTATATTCTCAAATTCTGATATTATATCTTATCAAATGCTATCATATCTTTTAGAATGATACTTGTAACATTGTACAATTAGTTTTTAAGTTTTTATATCTTGTCTATAATAAATAATCAAAATAAAGTACATATGATCAAAAAGGATCTATAATTTTTTTTTTAAAAAAAACTTGAATTTAAACAAAAGTCTTAAAATATTGAACAATAAAATTTAATTATTAGTGTTACTTTAAAAAATTAAAATTTGATATTTGGATTCTTTTTTTTATCAAAGTTAGGTTATCACTCTTGCCAACAAAATTAAGTAGGTTATTTTTAAATAGGTTTAAAGATATGGATTTTGTGAAGTGCTAGGGCAAGGGGAGAGATATGAATTTTGAATTTTGTGGGCTGATTTATGGATGGATCTAGACCATTGAATATAAAACTTTCTTATTGGGCTTAAACTTTATAAGATTCTTTTGGTAATAACTTAGTAGAATATTATGGATTTATAGTTTGGGCCTCAACAATACTATTGACATATGAAATAAGAGGCCTTTTTTATAACTAGGGCCTAAAGCTCACACCTTTTTGTCTCCCTTGTTTGGCCAGCCTCAGGAGAGAGAGAGAGAGAGTCATAATGTAGAAGAATCGGATGAGTGTGTGTGTTTGTGTATGTTTACGCATGGATATGGGTTTTTGCGTTTGTATGTGTATGAATGAGTATATATATGTATATATAAAATGAATGTTGGAACTTTGGATGCACGAAAAATTTTGTTCAATTGAGGAACAAAGGAAAAAATTCAGTTTTAAGACCAAAATGGAAACCCCGACGATATTTTTGGGATAAAGTGTAACAACTGTTTTTATTTCCAAATAATGCCCCTGAGTGAGTATCCATCAGGTGTGCGTGGCCTTTCCCACCCAAAATTTAAACAACATGTACTGGACTGATTATGCACAATAGCCAAACTTGAAGAATGAGATTGAGAAAAGAAAAGTTTGAGAAAAGAAAATTTCGTTGTTGTTGAGTGGGGGATAGTTGCTAATTATCATCAACACTAGTTTACCTTTTTTGGTGACCAATCCCTCCACACTAAGGCTTAGCGTCCTAAGAGATGGCAATGCCCCTAGTGAACGTAAAACACTTGCATTCTGATCTCGTAGGATACTGCAGTATTTCATTGCAATTCTCCTTGAGAAATAAATATTGCTAAGGTCTCCTTCATACCTTGTAAGTGAACAGATCTATTCAATTGGCTGTTGCTCATGTATAATCTCTTAAGTGATGAAAGCACTCCGAGAGAGGATAGGACACTGTTATCATAGCGATTCCAATCCAACCGAAGAATCTCCAGCTTGCTCAACCCAGATAATCTTTCAAAACCTGCTAAGAAGTTTAGATTTCAGGGAAAAAATAAAGCTCCAAATCAACATACTAATAACACCACATGCATATTGGTTTGATAAACAGGAAAATCTAGACCTTCATTTGCAAACCAGCCAACAGGCTGGTTATCAGATAAGTCGAGATTTTGGAGCTCTTTAAAGGGAAGAAACAAAGAGGCATTGAAATACCAATCTCCTAAAAGCCGGTCCCTTGTAGAGTTAAGGGAAAGCTTAATTACATGAGCTGTAAAGTCAAGCATCTTCGGGAATATCCCGATTAGTCTTCAACTAGAGAAAGGATAGGGATCTCCTTTGCAGAGTTTTCTTCTCCAGCCGATGTAGCGGTAAAAGATTCTATTCTTTCTGCAGTCTAGTTACGTCTTTCCTCTCCCTATCTAAAGAGCTCTATTAACATAGACCCTCTCCTGACTCTATTATTTTAAGAAAGCAGCAAATCCTTCTCTCTATTCTACTATCCGATCTCGTCTGTTGAAAATCGATCTTAAATACGGTAATATTTTAGTTATCCCAATAGTAAACCTTCTAGTCTCGTTGCATTCAACTCCTTCCCAATAACAACAGTCACTCTCCATACTATTACCTTCCACTGTGTCCTCCCAAGATGGTAAAGACGTTCCATGTGGGAAGTTGATGGAAGCTTTGAGTTGCAAGAGAGCAATTCTCCCTTGCTCTCAACAACCAAAACATCCAACCCCACAAACCCATACCGAAACTAACATCAGTACCCACCTCTGCAAACCCTTTGTTTCCATCATATTTTTCTACAGATATACGATGATGGTAATTAATAAGAGTCTGACATATTTTTGTTTCTATTTATTGGCAAAGTGCTATCAGATTAAATAGAGAACCGAAGTGTTTGAATATTTTACAGGCAAAGACTTCTCATCCAATCAAATTTAAATGCCATCAATGTCATGACTATTCCATTTTAGTTAGGAATTCGCAAGATAGTCCACTGCCTCCCTAAAGTCTTAGAAGTGGGGTCAATTGATCCAAGACCTGTCTGCATCAATAAAGCAGCGGTCAATCCACTGCTTCCTCTGATATATTGTTGATTATACTAATGTAGGTAGCTCAGTCTCAAACGTTTGACAGCGAAAAAGTGCACTGGAAAATGGTCGAGTCTACTCACAAGAAAAGAAATGGCTAAAGCATCCTATTTTGAATATTCACAAGAAATAATACTAATTAGACCTAATTTACAAACATAATTTATTGACTTAATCTACCATAATTATTAGATTAGTAGCGAATTCAAACAAATATTGGGACCCACTGTTAATTTTAATGGTTATGATTAATTAAATTAATAAATTAAGTCCAAAAAACATTGCTCTTTCACTTGATATTGAAAGAATAGATTTTTAAGAAATTATTAGAATTATACCATCAATATCCTAATGTATGTAGCTCATTGTCAAATATTTAATGGGTTAATTACAATTTACTCGCTTCAACTATGTCCCTTATTACAATCAACTCCTTTTCATTTCAAATGTTGCAATTTGCCCCCTCCAAATTTCAAGTGGATTAAATTGACTGACAAAGGTGACTGAAACATAAAAGAATCATTACACTCTACATCTTGTACATTGTTTTTCATATTTTTTTCTTGAGATATCAACTTTGTCCCTAAAGAAAAGAAACAAAAAAGGCGGAATAAAAATTTCATTTGTTTAGCTCAACAACAATACACTACACAATACCATTTTCGTCTTCCCCTTCGCCTCTGCCTTGTTAGAGGGAATTGAGGGTTTTTGCTAGAAGAGGGAAAAGAATGAGAGTTTAGCGTCTAAGGTAGGGGAGGATGGAAGGGTTTTTAGTGTGCCCAGCCGTGGGTCTGGTCAGGGTAGTATGGATGTTTGGCACATGGGAAAAAAAGTGTGCATGTAATTATATATTTTCAACAAAGTACAAATCACATGAAGTTTACATGTCTAACTTCCGTCTATTTTTATGGTTTAAAATTAACTGTTGAAATAAATTGCAAAATGTTCAAACTTACCATGAAATATTTGTTAAAATCAAAACCTGAAAGAGTGAATGAAAAATTACCCAAAATAAAAGGGGACATTTTACAATTATCCCATATTTAATAGAGTAAAAGTTAACCGGAGAATGGTGGAGTGTGCTCATAATAAGACAAGAAATGGCTAAAGCACCCCTATTCTGAACATTCGCCAGTTTTCTTGAAAGAATAAACTTTTAAAATAGTAGTTAAATTATGCAACTAGTTTCAATCAACTCCTTAAGGCTTAAACTAAAAGATTATTCTCACTCCCTAAATCTCATTTCCCACCCATTAATTCATCTTATTTCAAACTAATAAATTCATCTCATCTATATCCACCCCATTAATGACTAAATTCACCTTATATTTTCATCTAATTAAAATATTAAATATATATTCAAATAAACTGAAACAATAAAATAACTAAAGCAAAATTTCAATATTCAAAGGTGATCTGGAATAGTTCAAGGTGTTTTGACATATTTTCACTAATATCTTTAATTTTTTTTGAGCTTTTGTAAGATGTTGGTACATTTTGACTAATATTTTTAAAATAAATTATTAAATTATTTTTTATTATGTTTATAAAACATTTTCGTACCAAAATAATACACTGAAATAAAATTTTGATCATTGTCTATATAATAGTAAGTTGAAATAAAATTGAATGAATTACTTTTTAATTAGTAAATATAGACGGAGTGAGTTTAGCAACTAATGGAATAAATAAAAATGGTGTGAACTTAATAGTTTAAATCTTGAAGTCAAAAAATGAAATGGGGTGAGAAAGGAGATTTAAGGGGCGAGAATAGCCCGCACCCTAAACTAAATTCTATCCCAATTAAATAACTTAAATCCTCAAGCTTCTTAATTTAATTAAAAATACCCCTTGGGTTCAATTTCGTCACATTTAAAACAGATTGGTTCTGTATCACTCAGACGACTGATCAATAAGGGTATTCAAAAAACGTAAATTAAAAAATGATAAAAAAAAACAGATATCCAAACCCAATCCTTTGTGTTGTGACCCGCATGCTCCACCCATCCGCCCGGCCCTGTTCTTCTCCCATTCCCAATTTCACTAACTAAACCCTAACCCTAAATGTCCCAAAGGTACCTTGCTAAGCCCTCTCTACCTCTGGTTTATTATCACCCATTCAACAAAGCTCATAAAAACTCAATCCCCTCCACCAGCAACACATCAAACTAATCACATAACAGAATTAACACAAACACCACAGAAGAGGAAACACGAACTCTTGCTAAAGACTAGCACTGACCTGTCACACACCATTGTTGATGCCCTCTTCATTGCCAAATCAAAAGGGCGCCAAGGTATATGAATTTCTAATCTCTCCTCAAAAACTTCGCGACAATGAGAGAGTCGAATTGCGCAAAAACGCCGGGACTATTTGATTTGGAAAATCATTCTACTGGGCACACTTCATATTACCACAAAAAACTAAGTCGACGTGTTTTGGCATTAGTTTTCGTCGGAGACTCACCGGAAATTGTTCTTCTATTGGGTAAATCTCTTAGATTTGAAGCTCTTGCAAGAACGATTCAAAAATTGGGAGGAGAAATGGAAAAATTCACATTTGATTAAATTCTTTAGTTTCGAGGGGGTTGGGTTATACGGAGTAGAAGTGGAGGTAAAGGTGGAGTTGATGGGTTTCCGGGTGGAGACGAGGATAGAATTTGGAGGTGGAGGGAATAAATAGAGTTGGGTCGGGTTAACACTAATTTAAGGGCGTAATTTGAGAATTTAATTTATTATGATCATTATATTAGTAATAAAATTTCCAAATTAGGTCGGTCTGGCTTTGCTCAGGGGGACAATTCAATGATAAAAATTATTAAATTTTAAATTATGTTAAAATAATATTTTTCTCGGGATAATTAGGGTATTGGGATTGGATTTTAATATTTGTGGATTGTTATTTTTTTTTTCATATTGATTGTGCCGTGCAAATTCCATGATAAATATTGAAAGAATTAATTATTGAGGTAAGATATATGCTAAGGTTGTAATTGAAATTAGTGATATAGTTTTAGAATCATTTTAGTAACGTAATGTTTTTAAAATGAATCGGTTTTTTAGTCGTGAAAAAAAACAATTATTCTATATCTTCTTGTTATCTTCATGGATAAAAAATAAAGTTAATTGTCTCATATTTCAAATTTTGAATTGTTATTTGTGGTATTTAAAATATAATAAAATCACTTATTAAAATTTTTGATTTGAAACATGTTATATATAATAAAACAGTACCAATCAAGTGCGAAACAGTTACATATAAAATTAAAACAGTTACAGAAAAATTAACGAAACAGTTACAATAGTCTTAACGAAATAGTTACACGTAACTGTTTGTCAAATTAATATAAATACTAACCCGATTATAGAACAGGAATTGTTATTAAATTTTATGTAGATCAAGGCTAATATTTGACTTAAGACAAATTTTGCCCCCACACATAGTGTTTATGAAATATCAAACGTCTACCTCTCAAGATACAATAAACTTTACACGAATAGAAGTGACACTCCAATCTACTCGCCCAACGAACCAGAAAATTGTGTTGTGTACTCTCCAAATACAGATTGTCTTAATGATGTATGAGACTGTCTTAAATGACTAAGAATGTATTTGATGAATTGAATGCAAAATAATTATGTGATTGAGTTATTTATAAAGAAAATGGTGACTGATCTAGACAGTAACCATGTAAATAGTTGCAACACAATAGTCACATGTAGTCAGAAGACACAACTCAAATTTCGGATCAGAGGAAAGCAACAAATTCGAATCAGTGCGAATTCAAATCCAACAAATATCGAAAATTAAATTTTCGATTAAGAAATTCACGCCTAATTAATTAAACAATTTTTTTCCAAAAAGATAGGGTTTGGTCAAATCCACACCCAAGCCTGAGCCCGGTTGGGTCAAGTCGTGGTGTGGTGGGAGCGCGCTTGTGTGGTAGAACCGAAAGCATGTAGGTGTTCGTTATGCTCATAAAATTGTGGTACCCCTTGGGGCCCAATTCCTTAGTGCAAATTTGGCTTATATATGCTCAAGGAGAATTTCTTCCTCAACCAATGTGAGATTGATGTCAAATCCCACATTGCACAACATTTATTTTCACATTTCAGGTGGATCACTTTGTAGTCTATTTTTTCATTAATTTCTTATTCAATTTGAGCAAGTGAATATACTACATTATTCTCCTCACGGAATAGAATACGAACTCACGAAATTTTACTCGAAATAACGAATGGGGTCCCGCTTTAATTTAAACTTAATGTCGACCAAAAATTCAGTTTTTACACTTAGGTAATTGTTTTGAGAAACTGTTTTTGGCCCAACAATCCCCCACATGAATGAAAAATTGGTTGTTAGTATACAACTGATAATGCTAACACACTATAGAGAGTACGTCTTTGAAAAGATCGTCCATCGTGATAGGTAGTTTTTGGCCTTAAATCTTCCCTAGTGAAAGCTCATCGAACTTATAGGCTAAATAATGAACGTGTGTTGAACTATTCAGCTGTTTGATAAATTAGACCGAATAGACTTCACGCAGTCTCTTTCCTAACACAATTAGTTCTTATGATCGTGTTCATTTTGGCCCTGAACAACCCCTGGTTTTCATGAGTGCTTTAGAAAATTCAACCTTTATAAATTCTCACGAAAGTAGTCCCTTCACACCCATATAGGTGACTTTTATTAGGAATATCCTGCAATATCCCACTTGGATTTTTTAAGGTATATGAGTCATTAAAAGCATAGCTTACCCTAATAAACTCTATAGGCAGCACTAGTTTATCATAAGAATAGGTAGAAGAGATTACCTCCTTAATGAATCTTTTGAATCAAGCATAACTCAGTTGTCCCTTTGACCCTAGATCTTGGGATTTCCAGTCAACTAGGTTGGGTTGCCATTAAGGTGACTCTTATGTCATAGACTTTAGTCTCATTCCCCTCTATGTGCAATTTACTTGCTCTTTCGTCAAACCTTTAGTATGTGGATCTGATAGATTATTATTTGATTTTATATAATCAATAGAAATAATCTCATTTGAGAGCAATTGTCTAACGGTATTATGTCTATGACGTATATGTCTAGACTTACCATTATAAATGTCACTCTGTGTCTTACCAATTATAGATTGGCTATCACAATGTATACAAATTGCTAGCACATGTTTAGGCCATATTGGAATATCCTCTAGAAATTGGTAAAACTACTCAACNAGTGTCAAATCTCACATTGCACAACCTTTATTTCCACATTTTAGGTGGATCACTTTGTAGTCTATTTTTTCATTCATTTCTTATTTGATTTGAGCAAGTGAATATACTACATTATTCTCCTCACGAAATAGAATACGAACTCACGAAATTTTACTCGAAATAACGAATGGGTCCCGCTTTAATTTAAGCTCAATGTCGACCAAAAATTCAGTTTTTACACTTAGGTAATTGTTTTGAGAAACTGTTTTNGATTTTGTAACTTTCATATCAGATATCTAGTTTGCATCACTATACCCTTCAAGTACAACTGGATATCATGTATAGTGCAATTCAAAGTTTAGGGTATATCTTAGATATCTAAGAACCCTAATAATTGTCTTCCAATGGTCTACTTTTAGATTACTCGTATATCTACTCAATTTAATAACTGAGTATGCTATATCTGGTCTAATGCAGTTCATAATATACATTAGACTGCCAATGATACAAGAGTATTTTAATTGTGATATGTTTTGACCAGTATTTTTAGACAAATGAAGATTTATATAATTTGTGTTCTAGCAATGCTACTTTCATCTTTGTCGAACTTCTCATAGGTATTTTCTCAATATAATGTGATTGAGATAATATAAGTCCACCAGATATTATAGAAATTTTAATTCCTAGTATAACATTTGCAACACTCAAATCTTTCCGGTCAAACTTATTGGACAACATTTTGTTGGTAGCTGTAATAATATTATTACTAATACTATTTAAAATAAGCATATCATCCACATATAGGCAAACAATGACATATCCATTTGTTTGTGTTTTTGACATAGACACATTTATCACATTTATTAATTGTAAAATCATTTAACATCATTACCTTGTCAAATTTTTCATGTCATTGTTTTGGTGCTGGCTTTAAACCACAAAGTAATTTAACAAGTCTACACACCTTCTTCTCTTTTCCCGGAGAAACAAATCCTTTGGGTTAGTCCATATAAATTTCCTCATTTAGGAAAATTGTTTTCATATCCATTTGATATATTTCAAGATTATGTAACGCTGCAGTAGCCATGAGCATACCAATAGATGTTATTCTCGTAACAGGAGAATATGTATCAAAGTATTCAAGACCTTCCTTTGGTTTGTAACCTTTAACTAAAAGTTTAGCCTTGTACTTATCAATTGATCCATCAGTCTTTTTTTTCCTCTTGAAATTTCATTTACACCTCAATGGTTTACTCCCTGGAGAAAGATCTACCAATTCCTAGGTGTGATTTTGCATGATTGATTCAATTTCACTATTTACAGCTTTTTTCCACATATGTGCTTCAGGAGTGGACATCACTTCATTGAAGCTTTGAGACTCATTTTCTAACAAATATGTTAAAAAATATGGACCACAGGACTTGAAAGCCCTTGCCCTCTTACTACGTCTAAGTGTCTCTTTACTTTTTTCATCTATAGACTCATGGTCTATATTACTAGTCACAGTATCATGAGTTCTTTTAAAAGAACTCTCATCACATATATTTTTACTGGAAAAAATATTTTCAAAGAATGATGCATTTCTTGACTCAATGATTATGTTGACATATGTATCACAAATATCATATTTATGTACGAGAAAACGATATGCACTGCTGTTTATTGCATAATCAATAAATATACAGTCAATAGTCTTAGGTCCTATTTTAATCATTTTGGGAATATAAATCATCACCTTAGCCAAACTCCCCCACACCTTTGAATATTTATAGGAAAGACTCCGACCTTTTCCATAATTAATAAGGGGTTTTGTCTAACTTCTTGTAGGATAATTTATTTAAAATATAGTTTGCTAAAAAGAAAGCTTTCTCCTCACAAATTCTGAGCTAATCCCGAACTAATTAACATGACATTCATAATTTCTTTTAATGTTATATTTTTACATTCAACAATCCCATTTTGCTGAGGTATATAAGGCGTAAAAGTTTGGTAAATAATACCATATTTTTGACAGAACCAATCGAAAGGTGCATCATATTCACCACCTCGATCATTTCTTATTACCTTTATCTTTTTACGAAGTTGATTCTCATCCTTACTCTTATAATGCATAAATTTTTTCAATACTTTATCTTTACTCCTTAACAAATATACATAGCAATATCTTGTGCAGTTATCAATAAACGTAACAAAGTACTTCTTTTTACGTCTAGTTTGAATATATTTTAAATCACATGTGTCACTATGAATTAACTCTAGAGGTTTAGTACTTCTTTCAATATTATGAAATGATGCTCTAGTTAATTTTGATTCAACACATGCCTCATATTTATGATTTGCATCAATATTGAATTTAGGTAACAACTCTAAATTCATTAATTTATGCAAAATATCAAAATTAATCTGTTCTAATCTACCATACCATACATTGAAAGACTCAAGCATATAAGCAAAAGATGTGTTCTTATTATTAAAATCAAACACAATTGTCATTACATTCATCTTAAAAACCTCATCACTCATATATCTCTTGCCTATATAAATCTCATTCTTGGTGAGTACAAATTTGTCGAACTCAAAAACCAACCCAAAACCCTTCTTACTTAACAACGATCTAGACACAAGATTTTTTCAAATTTCTGGAACATGTAACACATCTTTGAGAGTAAGTTTTTTTCTACAAGTTATTTTCAATATAATATTTCCTTTGCCTTTAACTTTGAAAGTAGAGGAATTTCCCATGAATAGTTATTCTCCATCATTAATTGCTTCATATGAAGATAACATCTTCTTATATGAACATATGAGTCTAGTGGTCCCGGTGTCCACCCACCATTCCTTGCCATTTCGCACCAAGTTTACTTCAAATGCTACTGCAGAAAAACTTATGTTAGAAACATTTTCAAAAAGTTTCTTTTCCTCAGTTATATTGGCTTGGACATCCTTCCTCTTGTGGTTCTCTTGTGCTTTATAGTTTCGACAATCTTTTATGCGATGTTCTGGTTTATTGCACACAAAACAGTTATTTTTGAACCTTTTGGAATCACCACCTTTGGCCCTTTGTTGGCCAACATACTTAATTTTCTGGTTGGTTTTTTGTCTCTCTTCAATCACATGTGTCTTTGACTCAATAGAATAACTACCAATTTTATTTTCAGAGACTCTATTGTCCTTCTCAATCCTCAATCTCACGATCAAGTCTTCAAGTTTAATTTCTTTACGTTTGTACTTCAAATAATATTTGAAGTCCTTCCAATTTGGCGATAATTTCTCAATANGCAAAGCTTTCTCCTCACAAATTCTGAGCTAATCCCGAACTAATTAACATGACATTCATAATTTCTTTTAATGTTCTATTTTTACATTCAACAATCCCATTTTGCTGAGGTATATAAGGCGTAGAAGTTTGGTAAATAATACCATATTTTTGACAGAACCAATCGAAAGGTGCATCATATTTACCACCTCGATCATTTCTTATTACCTTTATCTTTTTACGAAGTTGATTTTCATCCTTACTCTTATAATGCATAAATTTTTTCAATACTTTATCTTTACTCCTTAACNATAGTCAAAGAATCTGCTCACAACAAATTTCTTCATTTTGGCATCCTCCGTCTTGTATTTGTTATCCACAGATTCCTATAGCTCTCTAGCCGTTTTGATTGGACTATACTCATTGTATAATGTGTTATCTAATTCATTGAGGATATAGTTTTTGCACAGAAAATCAGAGTGCTTCTATGCATCCATCGCAGCAATAACTTGGCGATCGGTCTCATTTTCAATACAAACAGGAGCATCCTCATGAAAAAACTTCGCAAGATTCAACGTAGTGAGATAGANCATCAATAAACGTAACAAAGTACTTCTTTTTACGTCTAGTTTGAATATATTTTAAATCACATGTGTCACTATGAATTAACTCTAGAAGTTTAGTACTTCTTTCAATATTATGAAATGATGCTCTAGTTAATTTTGATTCAACACATGCCTCATATTTATGATTTGCATCAATATTGAATTTAGGTAACAACTCTAAATTCATNCACAACATGATTTGTAGTAACAAGAACATTATTATCATTTGCAACCATTTCTGATAAACAAATATTACAAAATATTCAAAATTAAGAAAATACTACACTTTTCAATACACGTTACTAAAACAGAGACAATTTGTTACTATTCAGAGTCACTGTTTTGTATCACTATTTGAAGTTACTGTTACAACTTTACTGTATGGTGTCATTGTTTGATGTAACTGTTTAAATCATATGCATAAACAAAGTCACTATTTGGTGTAATTGTAACAGTTTGGTATAACTATTTAAATTNGAAGTAGAGGAATTTCCCATGAATAGTTATTCTTCATCATTAATTGCTTCATATGAAGAGAACATCTTCTTATCTGAACATATGAGTCTAGTGGTCCTGGTGTCCACCCACCATTCCTTGCCATTTCCCATCAAGTTTACTTCAAATGCTACTGCAAAAAAACTTATGTTAGAAACATTTTCAAAAAAGTTTCTTTTCCTCAGTTATATTGGCTTGGACATCCTTCCTCTTGTGGTTCTCTTGTGCTTTATAGTTTCGACAATCTTTTATGCGATGTTCTGGTTTATTGCACACAAAACAGTTATTTTTGAACCTTTTGGAATCACCACCTTTGGCCCTTTGTTGGCCAACATACTTAATTTTCTGGTTGGTTTTTTGTCTCTCTTCAATCACATGTGTCTTTGACTCAATAGAATAACTACCAATTTTATTTTCAGAGACTCTATTGTCCTTCTCAATCCTCAATCTCACGATCAAGTCTTCAAGTTTAATTTCTTTACGTTTGTACTTCAAATAATATTTGAAGTCCTTCCAATTTGGCGATAATTTCTCAATAATTGCAGTCACTTAAAAAGATTCACTAANCCTTAAGACAGATTTTACCCCCACACACGGTGCTTATGAAATATCAAGTGTCTGTCTCCTAAGATACAATGATCTTTACACAAGTAGAAGTAGCACTCTAATCTACTCGTCCAGTGAATCAGAAATAGTGTTATGTACTCTCCAAATGCAATCTATCTTAATGATGTATGAGACTGCCTTAAATGACTATTAATGTATTGGATGAATTGAATACAAAATGATTATGTGACTGAGTTATTTATAGAGAGAATGATGACTAAACCAAACAGTCACCATGTGAATGGATGCAACCCAATAGTCACATGTAGCCAAACGACACCACTTGTGTAACTGTTCTGTATGAACAAACACAACTCAAATTTTGGACTAGAGGGAAGCAACAAATCCGAACCAATGTGAATTCAAATCCAATGGATACCGAAAATTAAATTTTGGATTAAGAAATTCATGCCCAATTAATTAAACGAATTTTCTCAAATAGATAGGGTTTAGTCTAACCCACACTTGTACCCGAGCTCTGCCCAGCCGGGTTGGGTTGTGGCATGGTGGGTAGACGGCGCGTGTGTGGTAGAACTAAAAGTATGTAGGCGCTCGCTCCGCTCATAAAATTGTGGTACCCCTTGGGGCCCAATCTCAAAGAGCAAATTTGGCTTATATATGTCCATACAGAGTGTCTTCCTAAACCAATATGGAGTTGGTGTCAAATTTTACATTGCAGAACCTTTATTTTCACATTTCAAGAGGGTCACTTTATACCCTATTTTTCCATTTATTTCTTACTCAATTTGAGTAAGTGAATATATTGCATTATTCTACTCATGGAGTAGAATATGAACCCATGAAAATTTACTCTAAACAACGAATATGTCACACTTTATTTTAGGCTCAAAGTCGACCAAAAATTTAGGTTTTACACTTAGATAACTATTTTGAGAAACTATTTTTGGTCCAACACGAATGACATGAGAATTAGCTAATGCAAAAACATCAGCTTCATAGAGTAAACATTTTAACTTTTTTTCAAAAAACAATGCTTCCCTCTCTAAATTTTGTATCAAAAATTTTGAACTAAATGANTTATTCCCGACACAAGTTTTCCATGCATGTAATCATGCGACTCAGTCGGATCTTCAATCCAACTTTTTCGAGCCCACCCATCAAGCACCAANCTGTATCAAAAATTTTGAACTAAATGATCTAACTAGGCTTGAAAATCCTAAAAATGATTCGTGAAACTGACACGAACCTTAGACGGATTTATCGGGTTTGAGCATAGTTATAGACATTGTGACACCCCAAAATCCGGGGGTCCATTGATCACCCATCAATCTGCGGAATACCCGTAGATATCGTGTAACTTGATATCACGCCATTATGCCTCATTTATCGAGATCCATAATTTAACGAAATTTGGACAGAGTCTCATTTGTACGGAGAGTTCTACCTGAAACACAACCTGTGCACTATACAATCACACGACCCATCCAAAGTCTAATATATAACATTGACTACACCGAGTCCATTTATCCATATTTATATAACAACATTTAATCACATGACCCATCCGAGGTCCAATATACATCAATTCATACTCCCACATCATGAATTTATGCATTAAAAATAGTTAATAGAAATTCAAAATTATAATTCTTTTACATACATTATATGCCCAAAAACTAACTTTGCAAAGGTTTTACAAAAAAGGACTAAAAACCACAAGTCGGCCTTTCTTTGTCACTAGGGCCCTGAAAAAGCACCGTCTAACAACGTGTATCCCCCACCTGAAATGTTTTCCTGTATAGGGTGAGCTACGCTCAATAGAGTATCTCTTTCAAAGGCTATTCCTCAATCTAAATGCATATAAAATGTTCACAATGCAACCACTCAATAATTCAAAACATTCCAATCAAGAATATGCATCCAATGATAGGAATTCTATGTCATGCCATGAAATGAGATGAGACTCGCTCATGCTCTTTAACCCAAGTTCTCATCGACTTCCACAACACAATACAATGCACTTGTGCAATGAAACCGTCATTTGACGAAAATTCATCCAATGATTGTTTGAAATAAAAGTTATGTTTTTATAAAACCAAATCATTGATGGATGTTACCCATTGAATGAGTGTTTTATAAAACAAAATCTTGTGTCTTTGTTGGGCAACGGATTTTGGTATCACAACCGTCGGTTCCGTACACCATCACACTTTTTTGGAATTTCACCTCAGGAAAGTGTGTGAACCAAGTAGCCGGATTTTGTATCCGAGGGAGAATTTAGTCATTCTTGTTATTCCCGACACAAGTTTTCCATGCATGTAATCATGCGACTCAGTCGGATCTTCAATCCAACTTTTTCGAGCCCACCCATCAAGCACCAAGCATGGTGTTTGATTAAACCATGCACCCATACACCCACACTCATGCATAAAGCCCATGAATGTAATGTCATTATCATGTCCAAGATGCAATGAATGTCAAATGAGCAATTTAACCGTATATCAATATACCAAAGCCAATTATATCATGTGCATATAATTACCTTTATCCATCACAATGACAATATATCAATGAACATATATCAACATTTGATATTTAACAACCAAATATAAGCATGTTATTACATAATCTATGTCAATATAACACACTTTATTTCACATAAGCATTTTANGGTTTTACAAAAAAGGACTAAAAACCACAAGTAGGCCTTTCTTTGTCACTAGGGCCCTGAAAAAGCACCGTCTAACAACGTGTATCCCCCACCTGAAATGTTTTCCTGTATAGGGTGAGCTACGCTCAATAGAGTATCTCTTTCAAAGGCTATTCCTCAATCTAAATGCATATAAAATGTTCACAATGCAACCACTCAATAATTCAAAACATTCCAATCAAGAATATGCATCCAATGATAGGAATTCTATGTCATGCCATGAAATGAGATGAGACTCGCTCATGCTCTTTAACCCAAGTTCTCATCGACTTCCACAACACAATACAATGCACTTGTGCAATGAAACCGTCATTTGACGAANTCCTCTTTGAATCTTCGGTGAAATCCTTTGTTCTTTGTACGTAAGTGTAACCCTCGTCGAGGAGATCGATTTTGATTCTTGGTTCGAAGAATTCCGACTGACGGAACTTCGTAGATCGAAGGGGGTAAGGTAAAAATTTTTGTTTTTCTTCTTCTCCTTCCAACGTTCAAACCAGCAGAGAACCCAACATAGAAATATCCCAAAAATCAGATATTTGAATCCTATTTATACATTTTAATGCTTGGTCCAAATCGCGCTACACGCCGCCCTTTTTCTCGGGTCCGTTTTCGCCCCGAAATGATTAAATTTCGTACCGGTTTAGCTCAAAATATTTTATATGAACTTTATTTAAATTATTTTCAAAATTTTAAAATTTTAATAAAAATTTTGTTTTTGGAGGTGACCAGACACCCGTCGCCTCGAAAAATGTGAAAAATTTGACTATCTTAGAATCTGACAAAAATTTACTGGGCAGTTCCATTTCACGATACAAATCCAACGGTGATGTCTGTTATGTGATCTAACATCTATAGAAATGCGAATTTTAAATCTGTATTATAGTGACAAATTACCGTTTTACCCTTTTTCAGAAAAAGTTCAATTTTACCCGGGTTTTACAGAGATTAAAAATTTAATTAACAAATTAATGTCTATTGAAATCACTGGAACTCATACTTCCACGCAGAAGATCTTGAAATCCTTTTGCTTCTTCCTCATAAAAAAAATAAGCATTCAATGTACCTCTGAATTGTCAAAACAAAGGACGATCAAGCTCCTCATCAACCTCAACATAAACTCCCCAAGGGAAATGTAACGCTACCCAAACATAAAAGTAATGACCTGGAAAAGCATAAGAAGTCATCATGAGGTTCTTTTGATCATATTGGGTGTACATGTCTAGATAAACCTCTGTAAATGCTTGCAACAATAGGGGGAACTAAGCTATATGTAACTCCAGAAGCCATTCGGGAGACAGTCTTGAAGATAGTTGGACGAATAACATCATCCGATGCAGGAAATACAAAAGACATAGCCATAAAATTAAATAAGTTGCAATCTCCAAGTCTTCACGTGTTGTGACATCAAGGTCAAGATCTAGAAGAATTAAGGGATCATCACCATTGACCTTTGTCTTCATAGGTTGTATTTCTGCCTGAATAGGTCTCACCAATCTTTGCTTTGCAAAAAAAATTCTCCATCCCTTTTAAAGCAATTTGTCATGACTGTTTTATATGCCTTGCCCTTCTTAGGATCCGAAGCACGTGCACCGTCCTTGAACCAAAAATCAAGCCAATCTGAATGACGGGGACGATTATCTCCTTTCTTCTTATTAATTAAGACAAAAGCCTTAAACAAGAGCAGACAAGTCACAAGGAGAGTGCTAGTACCAGAGTCTCTCAACTCAGTCAAGCTTGGGATAAATTTTTCAAAATATTCACCACGGATTGAAAGGCCGGTGACATGTCGCNTAGACAAGTCACAAGGAGAACGCTAGTACCAGAGTCTCTCAACTCAGTCAAGCTTGGGATAACTTTTTCAAAATATTCACCACGGATTGAAAGGCCGGTGACATGTCGCATTTCCCAAAGTGAGATTTCAATTTCTCCTGCTCTCGTAACAATGTATTCGTTTGTGGACACTAAATTTCACAAAGGGCGCGATATACACTGTTGGGTCGAGAGTAGTCAAAAGAAGTTGCATGCACAACATAAGTAAGTTCGTCGAAATCCTTATCTAACAACTTGCGGTAAATTCGTTTAGACCACTTCCAAAACCCATTCAGATATTGAATATCTCTCCTTGGGTTCAATGAACATCCCCACCTCGTAGTCCTCTAGTTGATCAGATCAGCAACAAGTGGCTTTGGGATAAGATGATACTTGGAATGATACGAAGGTGCGCAAAGTGCGGGTAGTCAATCTAACTTAACCATATCACTTTTGTGCATGTTCTTTGATAGAGGATATTCACTAATTACCGGCATATGAAGTTCGGGTTCATAGATTATTCTCGAGCGGTTGTAGGGACCAATCATGGGCTCAAGAACTTTGAGCGATAATGTTGACAACTCGTTGGTTCTATAGTTATTTACCACAACAATTAGAAAACACAAAACTTTGTCTTTCAGAGTTGGATCCTCCCTCCGACTCTGCAATCCACTCATCTAAAGGTAAGTTCTTTCTTTGACTTGAAATTTTGATAATTTTTCCCGATTTGATTTTTTGAGACGATGCCATTTGAAAAAAAATATAAAAATAATAATAAATAAAAAAAATAATCATAACCAAAAAAGAGCAAATAATAATTTGAATAAAATAAAATAATAATAATAATATAATAAAATAACAAATAAAAATAATAAAATAAACCTTGATGCTATCAATAAATAAAGGGAAATAAAATAATAATAGTAGCAATACAAGAATACAAAAGTCACATAAGGCTGTTACAGAAGTCACCTTGAGTTGTTACAGAAGTCACCTTGGGTTGTTACAGAAGTCACATAAGGCTGTTAGAGAAGTCACCGAGTACCGTTATAGAAGTCACCTACGACTGTTACAGAAGTCACCTTGGACTGTTACAGAAGTCACCTAGAGTTGTTTACATAAATCTCTTTGGGCTGTTACAGAAGTCACATAAGACTGTTACAAAAGTCACTTAGTGCTGTTACAGAAGTCACCTTGGGCTATTGCAGAAGTCACATTAGACTGTTACAGAAGTCACCTAATGCTATTACAGAAGTCACTTAGAGCTGTTACAGAAGTCACTGTTACAGAAGTTACCTAATGTTGCTACAGAATTCATCTTAGGCTATTACAAAAGTCACCTAGGACTGTTACANACTGTCACAGAAGTCACTGTTACAGAAGTTATCTAATGCTGTTACAGAAGTTACCTAATGTTGCTACAGAATTCATCTTAGGCTATTACAGAAGTCACATAGGACTGTTATAGAAGTCACCTAGGGCTATCACATGAGTCACGTAAGTTAACACAAAAATCACTTAAGGTGGTCAAAAGAAAATTAATAATAATAAAAATAAAATAAAATAAAACTATTGTAACAAAAACCACCTATAATTAACAAAAAAGTTATAAACTATTAGAGGGAATGTCATCTAAAATTCTTGAGAAAATTAAAATTAAAATTAAAATTAATACTCTTGGAATAAAGTTAACCCAAAGCAAAAAAAATCCTGCGAAACAAGATTTATTTATTTAAAAAACAATCACCTAAAATAAAGTTAGTAAGATAAAATTCTTAGGTCAATAGGTTACCTAACATAAATTGTTTTTGAATAAAGATATTCAAGACTAACATTTTTGAAAAAAAAAGAGGAAGTTATTATCCCAACAAATTAAAAGACACAAATTATTGTCAAGAATCATGACTTATTCAAGAAAAATCAGGAAAAAAAGTTATGATAAAAAATACGCACATATACATATACACACACAAACCAAACCTTTTATTAGATCGACTTGAGTTGACCTATGTTAAAAATTGCCAAGATATATATAAAAAAAAGTATTGACAAATTAAAATTTTATAGATAGTCGTTAGGAAACAATGTGGTTCTGTTGTCATGAATGCCAAATTTACAAAGCAACAATTATAATCAAATAAATAAAAAAAGAGGGTATACACGATCTAAAAAAAAATCTGCCATAAAAAAAATAATAATAAATAGCACAAGTTCTTAAAAAAAAACTACACAATAAAAAATAAAAAGATGAATATTTTGCAATATGTTACACAAAACAAAATTGGAATGACTTGCTAATTGTTGTCATCAAATTTACGGTGGAATCATGTAACTTGATCAATTGGATTAATCAACTTGGAAAGAAAACAGTTAAAAAATAACACAAGGGAGAGGAAATATACTATTTGAATAGTATATAATATTTAAAACTTTATCACCTAATCAAATTCTTGTAACAATATACCACTAACATTAACCTCTAAAAAAAAAAAATACAGCCATTCAAAATAGTATATCAGTGGACAAGTTTGTAAAATCACCCAACCAATATCACCGTGATAAAAAGGATTTTGGGCATAAAAAAAAGTAATGTTTTGTGTCAAAGATGTCACCAAAAATAATGGTAACAGACACAAATATGATACAACTAGACAAAAAAGTTTGTCCCATTAAATAAAGAAGTCAAAACAGCAATATTCAACCAAGAGTTTTACGAGAATAAAGCTTTGTCGAAGTATGTTTATAAAAAAAAAAGGGAGAAAACGAGTCTCTGTTATGCAATGCATAATTAGCACCAAAAANGATAAAGATATTCAAGACTAACATTTTTGAAAAGAAAAGAGGAAGTTATTATCCCAACAAATTAAAAGACACAAATTATTGTCAAGAAATCATGACTTATTCAAGAAAAATCAGGAAAAAAAGTTATGATAAAAAATACGCACATATACATATACACACACAAACCAAACCTTTTATTAGATCGACTTGAGTTGACCTATGTTAAAAATTGCCAAGATATATATAAAAAAAAGTATTGACAAATTAAAATTTTATAGATAGTCGTTAGGAAACAATGTGGTTCTGTTGTCATGAATGCCAAATTTACAAAGCAACAATTATAATCAAATAAATAAAAAAAGAGGGTATACACGATCTAAAAAAAAATCTGCCATAAAAAAAATAATAATAAATAGCACAAGTTCTTAAAAAAAAACTACACAATAAAAAATAAAAAGATGAATATTTTGCAATATGTTACACAACAAAAAATTGGAATGACTTGCTAATTGTTGTCATCAAATTTACGGTGGAATCATGTAACTTGATCAATTGGATTAATCAACTTGGAAAGAAAACAGTTAAAAAATAACACAAGGGAGAGGAAATATACTATTTGAATAGTATATAATATTTAAAACTTTATCACCTAATCAAATTCTTGTAACAATATACCACTAACATTAACCTCTCAAAAAAAAAAAAAACAGCCATTCAAAATAGTACATCAGTGGACAAGTTTGTAAAATCACCCAACCAATATCACCGTGAAAAAAAGGATTTTGGGCATAAAAAAAAGTAATGTTTTGTGTCAAAGATGTCACCAAAAATAATGATAACAGACACAAATATGATACAACTAGACAAAAAGGTTTGTCCCATTAAATAAAGAAGTCAAAACAGCAATATTCAAACAAAAGTTTTACGAGAATAAAGCTTTGTCGAGGTATGTTTATAAAAAAAAAAAAGGGAGAAAACGAGTCTCTGTTATGCAATGCATAATTAGCACCAAAAAAAGAAAAAGAGAAAAGCATTGAAAGCACAAGTACAAGCCAAAAGTGATTTACTCAAAGCTAAAGCCAAACTTAGATGTCTACTGCAATAAATCCAAACAGTTGGAATAATTAAAAGTAATATATATATATATATATATATATTAAAAAAAAAAGTAAAAGTTATACCTTGCAAACTTAATTCAAAGTTCAAACTCGTGGACTATCTTGCTAACTATAAAATTTTGAGCACACATAGCTTCATATATATAGACATTCTAGTTCTATGTATTTAAGTTAAAATAAGAATTTGCTATCCTAATCATAGATAGATTAAAATTCTATATTTTAGGTCCATGTGTTTTAATAAAAAAAGATTTATGACTTAAGTTAGAAGTCTATATGTTAGGAATCATATGTTCAAATGGTTTTAGACTCTATATCAGTAGAGGACTAGAAAATAATAACTAAGTTGAATTCTATATCTTGTTTAGAGTTCAACATGAATTATAATTCTAATTAAAATATATGTATAAATTAAATTAAATCAAATTTCTTCTAAAATTAAAATACAAATCGAGACCCATTTATATATTTATAAAATATTAAATATGTAAATAAGTCTCGAGGGGGCATTTGTAGACATTAAAAATTTAATTAACAAATTAATGTCTATAATTGAGCTCAAATCAATTAGAAAAATAAAATTAGGTTGGAACTAAATTTCATACGCCCAAATGATATAAGTCTAAATTTAATTAAATAGGCTTGAATTGGACCTAAATTTCACAACCCAAATAATAGAAGCTAAAATATAATTAACAAGGCTTGTTAAATTAAATGGACTTAAATTCCATAAGCCCAAATTAAACAAACATTTAAAAGGATGGACTTAAATTCCATAAATTAACTAAAGTCCACAAATTTATGAGTAGCCAATTATCTAAAGTCCACATAAGAGTATTCAGGTAAAATACCTTTATATGGATAACTACTCCTACCACTATAAATAGAGGTCTGTGGTAGGCTAAAAAAAAAGGAAAAACAAGAGGGAAGAAGCCAAGAAGGAAGGAAGATCAGCGAAGCTCTGCTCAAAGTTTACTAAAGCTTTAAAACCTTGCAAATTCATCTTCGGGAAGAAGAACACACCGCCAGGGTCCTTCTTCAAGAAATCTAAATCATTTTCAAGTCATTCCAAACGAAAAACGGTGAGTAGATTCACCAAAAGTATCATAAAAATTGAAGAGCGAGAGATACATTGATTCAGCTTTCATTTTCATCAAAGCCACCAATTGAAGAGCGAGAAATACGTCCATCAGGCCTTCATCTTTACCAAACTCATCAACTTATCAAATTCTCTGAGAATCAGAGTATAATGCAAGTGAAAAGCACGCCAAACAGAGTCAACACTACATTTTTTATTTAAAGCCAATCAAATTGACTATTGTAATTTGACTTTATTTTGTGTTAATTCATTTCACGAAATTTGTCATTATAGTAGTCATAACGGGTTAATTCAACAAACCTGTGAAATTAACGAATCGGTTTCGTGTTTAACCCATGAACTCGTTTCAATCCGTTTAACCTGTTAATATTAGCACTATCAATTCCAAAAAAAACAAATTAGATCTCATAGCCTCTGCCTCATCTCAAGCATCCCATCTCTCAAACTCATTCGAATTTGGAAGTAACTTAATATTTATTTTTATCTTTATTTTTTTGCTTAGCCAGGATTTTTTGTTATAATAAACTAGTCAAATATGTGTAATGTGTGACAAGTTAATAATTTTTTGTGTGGACTCAAAATATTCTAATCAATTCTCTTATTTAACGGGTGACGCACGATTTGTGTCGAGTAACCCATCTATTAAACGAGTCGTGTATGCATGAGTATAATAGTTAAACCCGTTNCAAATATAATTAACAAGGCTTGTTAAATTAAATGGACTTAAATTTCATAAGCCCAAATTAAACAAACATTTAAAAGGATGGACTTAAATTCCATAAATTAACTAAAGTCCACAANAAGCAATACCTTTCAGGTAAAGATATTTTCTCAATTTTATTTTACTTTATCATTCGAATGTGGATGAATTTATATGTTTTTAGAGAATGACAAAACATCTAATAAAATATTTTTATTTCAGTCTGTACGTAATCTTTTTGGATTTCGCTGGAGTTTGCGATAGTAATTTTTAATTTTTTTTTGATAGCATNTGTGGATGAGACTCTTGGGATGACTCTGCCTACTCCCTTGATGATGTAGTTCCTCGAAACTTAATGAGCTTGATTGGACGTGAACCTGTTTTGAGTTGGACCTATTGGATTTTCTTTATTCAGACTGANAAAGCTCTGCTCAAAGTTCACTAAAGCCTTAAAACCTTGCAAATTCATCTCTGGGAAGAAGAACACACAGCTAAGGTCCTTCTTCAAGAAATCTAAATCATTTTCAAGCCATTCCAAACGAAAAACGGTGAGTAGATTCACCAAAAGTATCATAAAAATTGAAGAGCGGGAGATACATTGATTCAGCTTTCGTTTTCATCAAAGCCACCAATTGAAGAGCGAGAAATACGTCAATCAGGCCTTCATCTTTACCAAACTCATCAACTTATCAAATTCTCTGAGAATCAGAGTATAATGCAAGTGAAAAGCACGCCAAACAGAGTCAACACTACATCTTTTATTTAAAGCCAATCAAATTGACTATTGTAATTTGACTTTATTTTGTGTTAATTCATTTCACGAAATTTGTCATTATAGTAGTCATAACGGGTTAATTCAACAAACCTGTGAAATTAACGAATCGGTTTCGTGTTTAACCCATGAACTCGTTTCAATCCGTTTAACCTGTTAATATTAGCACTATCAATTCCAAAAAAAACAAATTAGATCTCATAGCCTCTGCCTCATCTCAAGCATCCCATCTCTCAAACTCATTCGAATTTGGAAGTAACTTAATATTTATTTTTATCTTTATTTTTTTGCTTAGCCAGGATTTTTTGTTATAATAAACTAGTCAAATATGTGTAATGTGTGACAAGTTAATAATTTTTTGTGTGGACTCAAAATATTCTAATTAATTCTCTTATTTAACGGGTGACGCACGATTTGTGTCGAGTAACCCATCTATTAAACGAGTCGTGTATGCATGAGTATAATAGTTAAACCCGTTTATATAAACGAATGAGGTATGAAATGAGAGCTTTTTTGACATAAACCCGTTTCACCCAATACAACATCGTTCCACCCGACACGATTGACAATCCTACATATAACTCATTCACCATTGTTAGATAATTGAGCCCATAAACTTTTAATAATAATAAATGTATTGCATGAGTTGGTATGAGAAATTTGGTGACATGGTGGTTGATTTTTTTTAAGGCGGCGTGGATGAGACTCTTGGGATGACTCTGCCTACTCCCTTGATGATGTAGTGCCTCGAACCTTAATGAGTTGGATTGGACGTGAACCTGTTTTGAGTTGGACCTATTGGATTTTCTTTATTCAGACTGAGCTTATAACTTGAGTTAGGCCTTTTGGCCTGACCCATCAATTACTTCGAAAACTTTGAACGAAATTTATATGTAGGCACTCATAAACATTTTATCTATATTAATTATTCTTTTGTAATTTCTGCATTTATTCACAGACAAGCTTTCATTGTTTTTATTTTATCCATGTATTATATTGAACAAGGAAACTTGTAATTATTCTTTGTTTTTTTTGAGTTATTTGGTGTTGTGTTATTCAATACAAATTATTTTGTTGCTATAACAATTGTTAATTTGTTGTTAATCTTATTATTATAAAATTAATTTATATCTTTTATATTATGTGTAGATGATATGGAAAGACCTCCTCTTTATGTACGTCATGGTGCATGCTTGGCGGTATTTAGTATAGTGGACAAATTTGAAAATAATTTCTTTGTTGATGGAACCTCAATTTACGAGTTTGGGCTTGAAAAAATTGAATTAGGTCGTATGTTACAGAATGCATGAAATGGAGAAGACAACAGAGACTCTCCCTCCCACTTGTAATAATGCAAAGGAAAAAAAAAATCCATCGTGACTAACCAACTTGTGCAGTACAATTTGCACAATTGTTAGTGGAAGCGGAGCACAATATACATCCATTGAGCAAGAAAAATGGATTTAGGATCAAACGTTAGAGATCATATTTTAAAGAAAAAGTAATTAAATTCCAAACTCAAGAGAAAATGTTTTAGTCAGAATACTCCGATATCATTGTGTGCTATTGTTAACATGCATCCAGCTACATGACCGATTGACATCATTCATAAAAGTTTGAGAATGCTTTATGAACGTAAAAGTACTACAGTAAGATGTTAGAGAAAAATAAAAAAAAGACATAATCTGCTCACAAGCATTAGATGTCGAGGAGGTTTAACTAAGAAACGACGAACATCTAAACAAATGGAGCAATACCTTTCAGGTAAAGATATTTTCTCAGTTTTATTTTACTTTATCATTCAAATGTGGAAGAATTTATATGTTTTTAGAGAATGACAAAACATCTAATAAAATATTTTTATTTCAGGCTGTACGTAATCTTTTTGGATTTCGCTGGAGTTTGCGATAGTAATTTTTAATTTTTTTTTGATAGCATCTGGGTACTTAATTTTGTATATGGGATCACGGTTGCAATTTTTATCCGAATTCTATTAATGTGGATTTCATGATTCTATTATAATAAGATCTGACATTTTCATATTGTTATATTGAACTTTGACTTTAAAAGTTAATGTTTTATTATTTGATGATTGATTAAATTAATATATGTTGTCGAATTTGTTAACATAGTATACTAATTGAACTGTAAATATTTTTATAATTGCACTTTGCCCGTGCAATGCACTGGTTCCCACATAGTGTTTATNATTAATTTACAATTTGTTAACATAGTATACTTTGCCCGTGCAATGCACTGGTTCCCACATAGTGTTTATGATATACCCACTAACCATCTGTGATGAAATTATTGATTTAAGGTATGTTTATTTACCTAAAGATATGATTATATAAGTTATACATATAGGTTGATATTATTTAGGAATCATATTTTCAAATGAAACTCTGATAAAAAATTTGAAAAACAATAGTTGGTACGTACCAGCTATTAAAATTTTGTCAGTTACAACAATTATTTTGATGTGAGCGGTATAAAACTGCAATATACACCAAGTTAGATGCGACTTGGACTATTATTTTTCTTTTCATTTTTGATTATATAGAGTCTTTAAACATGAACAATTTATAGTTTTTCTATATATCATAAAATAAACGTTTTTTAGGTGAGAGAACTTAAGAAGTCTTCCCTCCCCAAATGCTTAATTTCTAAATTTTTTAAATATTTAATTAATCCCTTTGAATTAAATTATTCCATTTGGTTTATGTAACTACTCCCTCCATCTTTTATAATTGCTCCCACTATCTTTTTAAACTATTTCAAATTTAAATTTTTACTAATCTTTCTTCACTATTTTCACATTCAACAAATATTACTGTAATTCATCAATGAGTAATTTTTCATTAAAATGAGGGCTTAAAATAGGGTAATGGTTGTAGAGACAAATTTTGTATATCACATGGAGCACCCACTAGTATATATAAATGCAAACATAAATACATAAGCATNCATCGCACGGAGCGCCCACTAGTATATATAAATGCAAACATAAATACATAAGCATACTTACATAATTGCACAATTTATACACATATCAATATGTGTGTGTTTAATCAAGGGTTATTACCCAATTCGGGGCTTTTAATCAAGGGTTCTGTGTGGATTGAATACATTTGTAATTTTTTGCATTATTTGTGCAAAGTGGTTACCAATGCAATTGACCTCTTTCAATAAATTTCAAAGAAATACCATCGATGCAAATGGGATTAACTTGTTAAACTATCTGTTCTTAGATGCGACATCAATAATTTAGTAAAAAAATTAAAGTTTGATCATAGTTTCCATTGATCAAAAAAGTAAGATTACAAAACCCATCGGTTACGAAAANGATGCGACATCAATAATTTAGTAAAAAAATTAAAGTTTGATCATAGTTTCCATTGATCAAAAAAGTAAGATTACAAAACCCATCGGTTACAAAAATTTAGTAACTCTCAAAAATATACATTAATTGACAATTACTCATGCCTAAAAACACTATATAACCAAATCATAGACTGTCATGCATACCTCTTTCAAACCTATCACCAACTTCCAACAAAAAAAAAAAATNTCGGGCACCAAATTTTGGGGGCGCGGGTACCATATTTGCCTAGACTTTGAGTTCAATTTTTTCATAGTTAGAGATCTTTTCACAAAATTTTGAAATAAACCTTGAAGTCTTCATTCCAAACCCATAAAAATCAAGTAAATTGGATATCGGGAGTAAAAACTTAGGACCGAAATACTGAATATGTGTCAAAACCTTATCNGCTAAGTTTTAAAACGAAAGAAAAGTTCCAATTCTTAAAAGGTAAAGCAAAATAAAATCAATCCTCAAAGAATAAAAATATTGTTTCCATTATGCAACATAGATGTTGAAATGCAATGTCATTCAATTTGTATGAAATAATCTATACCAATGTAGTGACTAACCCACTTTCATTACTCGAAACCAAACTTAATTCACTTTTTCCCAATTCAATGTTATTTTCACCATACTCACACTTCAACCCGAAACACCAAAATAATCAACAATTTAATCTAAACTTAAACAAATAATATTAGCACTATATGAAATGTGAACTAATTTGATCATTTCACTATATGGCATGGATCAATTTCAAAAAGATCATCAACATTCAATTCACGTAACAAAAAGTTAATCCAATAGAACAATTACCCAACAATTACATCAAGACTGATTACTACAACTTTAGAATTGATTACCTAAGTGCAGGTTGTCACGAAATAATATAATACTCGAAGTTCGAGGTCGAACCTCATGGAATTGAGCAAACTTAGAACACAAGAAAAATAAAAGAAAAGTACTTTGAAAATTGTTTGGAGAAATTTGTTTGTTCGAAAGAACAAAAATTGATTGGTTAAAAACAAAAATTTTAAATATTAAAGCATCGGGATATCCTTTTAAATTCACACAACAATTATTAATGATTCAGTTTTTAAACTCAATTGAGAATTAACTAAGGAGTGATCTTAATTGAAATATTTGGCGGTAATAATATGAAAACATCTAACATATATTAAATAACTTAATTGAATAAAACTAAGAATTTACTTGTAAATCACAAAAATTCACCGTGCCCGGAGTCTAAGACAAATCAAGCTTTTCAACAAGTAAACTCTAATTTTATAACAAACAAGCAATTAACTATTTTTATGAAAAATTCTAGTTAATTAATTCAAGAATGGAATAACTAGTTATTTGACTTGTAGGGAATCTAAAGTATTCGATGTACGTGGTGCAACGAATCAATAAATTATACAGAGTAAAAACTTTACAAAAAGACAATAATTAAATTAAAAAATAGATTATGCTTTAAAAAAAAGTATTGAATAAAAAATAATACAATACTTCATTAAAAGTATCTCCCTAACCTATAGTTAAGAATTTAGTAAGGTATCATAAAAATACACTAAAATCTAGAAAGGAAAAGGTTAGAAAAAGAATGTTCTCTTAACCGGTGAGACTTGAGTTGAGAGCCTTTATTTGTACTAAAACCTAAGTATAGGTAGGAGATCTAGAGTTGACTTGAGAGAAATTCCTTTCTAAAAATAAGTCTTTTAAGGTAAAATCTCGGGCACCAAATTTTGGGGGCGCGGGTACCATATTTGCCTAGACTTTGAGTTCAATTTTTGCATAGTTAGAGATCTTTTCACAAAATTTTGAAATAAACCTTGAAGTCTTCATTCCAAACCCATAAAAATCAAGTAAATCGGATATCGGGAGTAAAAACTTAGGACCGAAATACTGAATATGTGTCAAAACCTTATCTTCTAGAATACTTTTTTAATTCAACTCTAAATGAGTTTATTACTAATTTAGACTCTCATTAGTATTAAATTGTTGCATTTATCTTCAAATCTTTATATCTTAATCTTTACTCTTCAATCCTTATTAATTGTGATTCTTCATCGATTGTTTGTTTTACTTGTCTTATTTATTATTACTTTAAATCAATCAAATTACTTGCAAAATAAATCAAAAAATTAGAAAAATATCAAACTAGAAATTAAGGAATCTAACACACTGAATCAGCTCCACTCGGCAGACGAAAATATCGAAGCAAGGATGTGGAGGATCGGCGGGCAACAAGTTTCGCATGTCGCTGGGTCTGTCGGTGGCGGCGACGGTTAACTGTGCCGATAACCCGAGCGAAGAACCTCTACATCATATCAGTGAAGGGAATCAAGGGCCGATTGAACCGGTTACCTTCGGCTTTTGTTGGTGATATGGTGATGGCCACAGTGAAGAAAGGCAAGCCTGATCTCCGTAAGAAGGTCATGCCTGCTGTTATTGTCCGGGAGCACAAGCCCTAGCGCCGAAAGGATGGTGTCTTCGTAAACTTTGAAGATAATGCTGGTGTCATTGTGAATCCAAAGGGAGAAATGAAAGGGTCTGCTATTACTGGTCCAATTGGGAAGGAGTGCGCTGACCTGTGGCCAAGGATTGCTAGTGCAGCCAATGCCATTGTTTAGGAGTGAAGATTGGTCTTGACCCTTTTATTGAACTTTGATATTCCAAATTTTGATAGGTATTGAGGTTGGTTGTATTATGTCTATTAATTAGATTTACTTTGGTGCAATCTTTGACTGTAGACAAGGATAAAAAAATTTGTTAACTTATTGCCATCATTTATCAGATGTTTCAGGCTGTTAATGAAATAATTTGCTTCCAACTTAAAAAAAAAATCATAAATAATATACAATTAATCAATTATTAAATATAATAAAATATCATTTTTGTTGGTTACTCACAAACCCAACTCCAAATTTTCCACTATCCACATCTTCACCACCGCTGAATATACATAATCATACTTAAGACACATGAGCAAATAAAATAGAGATCCAAAACTACCAAAGAACTTGTTGGTCCCTCACCACCTCTTTCCCCCTTTCTGTAAACGATGAAACCCTACCTCACCCACCGCCTCTTTCCCCTTTTCTTCTGGGCACTCCTCACCAGGCCCAAATCCTTTCATTAACTCCTATTTTAATCTTACTTGAATCCCCTTCTACCCTTTGTGCATTTTTGTCTTTTCCCTTTTGTCCTTTCCCGTTTGTTTCCACGGCAATCCCCAAGGAAACCCCTTTTGAAATTGAAAATGAGCTTACTCCTCTTGGCTTAAATGCTTGCTCGGTGTTGGGTCCATCAAATGGACAGGTCATTAAAGTGCTGCACAAAGCTTCTGNTCTTGCAAAATAAATCAAACAATTAGAAAAAATATCAAACTAGAAATTAAGGAATCTAACACACTGAATCAGCTCCATTCGGCAGACGAAAATATCGAAGCGAGGATGTGGAGGATCGGCGGGCAACAAGTTTCGCATGTCGCTGGGTCTGTCGGTGGCGACGACGGTTAACTGTGCCGATAACCCGAGCGAAGAACCTCTACATCATATCAATGAAGGGAATCAAGGGCCGATTGAACCGGTTACCTTCGGCTTGTGTTGGTGATATGGTGATGGCCACAGTGAAGAAAGGCAAGCCTGATCTCCGTAAGAAGGTCATGCCTGCTGTTATTGTCCGACAGCACAAGCCCTAGCGCCGAAAGGATGGTGTCTTCGTGAACTTTGAAGATAATGCTGGTGTCATTGTGAATCCAAAGGGAGAAATGAAAGGGTCTGCTATTACTGGTCCAATTGGGAAGGAGTGCGCTGATCTGTGGCCAAGGATTGCTAGTGCAGCCAATGCCATTGTTTAGGAGTGAAGATTGGTCTTGACCCTTTTATTGAACTTTGATATTCCAAATTTTGATAGGTATTGAGGTTGGTTGTATTATGTCTATTAATTAGATTTACTTTGGTGCAATCTTTGACTNTATTAAATAACTTAATTGAATAAAACTAAGAATTTACTTGTAAATCACAAAAATTCACCGTGCCCGGAGTCTAAGACAAATCAAGCTTTTCAACAAGTAAACCCTAATTTTATAACAAACAAGCAATTAACTATTTTTATGAAAAATTCTAGTTAATTAATTCAAGAATGGAATAACTAGTTATTTGACTTGTAGGGAATCTAAAGTATTCGATGTACGTGGTGCAACGAATCAATAAATTATACAGAGTAAAAACTTTACAAAAAGACAATAATTAAATTAAAAAATAGATTATGCTTTAAAAAAAAGTATTGAATAAAAAATAATACAATACTTCATTAAAAGTATCTCCCTAACCTATAGTTAAGAATTTAGTAAGGTATCATAAAAATACACTAAAATCTAGAAAGGAAAAGGTTAGAAAAAGAATGTTCTCTTAACCGGTGAGACTTGAGTTGAGAGCCTTTATTTGTACTAAAACCTAAGTATAGGTAGGAGATCTAGAGTTGACTTGAGAGAAATTCCTTTCTAAAAATAAGTCTTTTAAGGTAAAATCTCGGGCACCAAATTTTGGGGGCGCGGGTACCATATTTGCCTAGACTTTGAGTTCAATTTTTGCATAGTTAGAGATCTTTTCACAAAATTTTGAAATAAACCTTGAAGTCTTCATTCCAAACCCATAAAAATCAAGTAAATCGGATATCGGGAGTAAAAACTTAGGACCGAAATACTGAATATGTGTCAAAACCTTATCTTCTAGAATACTTTTTTAATTCAACTCTAAATGAGTTTATTACTAATTTAGACTCTCATTAGTATTAAATTGTTGCATTTATCTTCAAATCTTTATATCTTAATCTTTACTCTTCAATCCTTATTAATTGTGATTCTTCATCGATTGTTTGTTTTACTTGTCTTATTTATTATTACTTTAAATCAATCAAATTACTTGCAAAATAAATCAAAAAATTAGAAAAATATCAAACTAGAAATTAAGGAATCTAACACACTGAATCAGCTCCACTCGGCAGACGAAAATATCGAAGCAAGGATGTGGAGGATCGGCGGGCAACAAGTTTCGCATGTCGCTGGGTCTGTCGGTGGCGGCGACGGTTAACTGTGCCGATAACCCGAGCGAAGAACCTCTACATCATATCAGTGAAGGGAATCAAGGGCCGATTGAACCGGTTACCTTCGGCTTTTGTTGGTGATATGGTGATGGCCACAGTGAAGAAAGGCAAGCCTGATCTCCGTAAGAAGGTCATGCCTGCTGTTATTGTCCGGGAGCACAAGCCCTAGCGCCGAAAGGATGGTGTCTTCGTAAACTTTGAAGATAATGCTGGTGTCATTGTGAATCCAAAGGGAGAAATGAAAGGGTCTGCTATTACTGGTCCAATTGGGAAGGAGTGCGCTGACCTGTGGCCAAGGATTGCTAGTGCAGCCAATGCCATTGTTTAGGAGTGAAGATTGGTCTTGACCCTTTTATTGAACTTTGATATTCCAAATTTTGATAGGTATTGAGGTTGGTTGTATTATGTCTATTAATTAGATTTACTTTGGTGCAATCTTTGACTGTAGACAAGGATAAAAAAATTTGTTAACTTATTGCCATCATTTATCAGATGTTTCAGGCTGTTAATGAAATAATTTGCTTCCAACTTAAAAAAAAAATCATAAATAATATACAATTAATCAATTATTAAATATAATAAAATATCATTTTTGTTGGTTACTCACAAACCCAACTCCAAATTTTCCACTATCCACATCTTCACCACCGCTGAATATACATAATCATACTTAAGACACATGAGCAAATAAAATAGAGATCCAAAACTACCAAAGAACTTGTTGGTCCCTCACCACCTCTTTCCCCCTTTCTGTAAACGATGAAACCCTACCTCACCCACCGCCTCTTTCCCCTTTTCTTCTGGGCACTCCTCACCAGGCCCAAATCCTTTCATTAACTCCTATTTTAATCTTACCAGAATCCCCTTCTACCCTTTGTGCATTTTTGTCTTTTCCCTTTTGTCCTTTCCCGTTTGTTTCCACGGCAATCCCCAAGGAAACCCCTTTTGAAATTGAAAATGAGCTTACTCCTCTTGGCTTAAATGCTTGCTCGGTGTTGGGTCCATCAAATGGACAGGTCATTAAAGTGCTGCACAAAGCTTCTGAAAATGAATCTGATGGGAATACTACTTTCATGGAAGTTAACCTAAATGGAGCTGCTACTGTGGTGGCAGGATGCTCTATTCCAAGTGATGTTTATGTCGATGAGCGGTCTGCTGATATTTCTATGNCAAATGGAGCCGCTACTGTGGTGGCAGGATGCTCTATTCCAAGTGATGTTTATGTCGATGAGCGATCTACTGATATTTCTATGGAAATACCCACCGCAAAATGCGATTTCCTTGGTATGGCCCTTGATAATTCAGAGGGTACCCGGAGTAATGAGGTAGAGCCAGGTAACCTTGCGGAGCTAATGCTCAAAAATGAGATGCTAAGGACGATGGTTGAGACCAATAGGAATTTTGATCAAGGGGTTTTGAACCATAGGGGTTTGGCTATTGTTCGAGGAAATGGAAGAGGTCTATCACAAGGGGGTGGAAGGACTANAGCTAAGGACAATCGTTGAGACCAATAGGAATTTTGATCAATGGGTTTTGAACCATAGGGGTTTGGCTATTGGTCGAGGAAATGGAAGAGGTCTATCACAAGGGGGTGGAAGGACTAACAGTAACACATCCACTTGGGGTGGCAGGGGTGATGTTGAAAATGGCCATGGGAACAGAACTAATGCAAGGCTGCTAGGAAAACAGAGTTTTGGAGCAACACTAAGCCCATCAACAGGTACTCCCTCCAACCCTTCTCTTAATCAAGAGACTTTTGCTAATGCTCTGGGTGAAAAGCAATCTGGCACATCTTGGGTTAGAAAAGTGAGGCATAACCCCAGATCAGTTATTGAGATGGAATTTATGGCCCTTAGCAAGAACAATAGTAGGATTACAGTCCAACCTCCCAAGTAGGTTGCTCAAGAGGGTTGCTCTAAATGGGAGGCAAGCATTGTGGGTTATTTTATTGGCAAGAAATTGCCTTATAATTTGGTTAAGGCATCTGCTTTGAGAATGTGGAGTACGAAGGGTTTGTTTGAAGTCACTGCCAATCAGGAGGGTTTCTTTTTCTTTAGATTTTCAAGCACTGGTAACCAGAATGAGGTATTGGAGGGTGGACCATAGCATATAGGGGGCCAACCCATTATTCTAAGGAAATGGCAACCTAGGCTTAAATTGCACTAGGAAGCTCTGAGGAAGATGCCTGCCTGGGTGAAGTTCTTTAATATTCCTCATGAATACTGGACTCCCAAGGGTTTTAGTTAAATAGCAAGTGCAGTGGGAAAACCGCTTTGCATGGATAAACTCACTGAAAAAGGTAGTAGAACTTCTTTTGTGAGAATTTACATTGAAAGTGATGCGGAGGAGTCTTTCCCTGAGACTTTTGACTTACTAATGCAAGGAGAAAAGGATGGAGATATTGAAACAGTGGAAATTAGAGTGGAATACAAATGGAAACCCCAAAGATGTGACCAATGCAAGGTTTTTGAACATAGTTGTCCTAAGATTCTAATAGAGCCTAGGATTTTGGTAAAGGAAGGTACGTCATTTGCAAAAGATGTAATCCCTAATGGTGGAACCTTTAACCAATCAGTGGTTGTTCATGAGGTTGCAAAGGATGGAGGAAATATGAAGTCTTTGAATAAAGCCAAAGATAAAGGGAAGGAGAAATAATGAAGAGAAGGGTGGCCAGATTACCATTAATCTCCAAACTAGTCCTAGTGCTTTGTGTGGAGTTGTTCCTTCCCCAAACAAATTTCAAGCACTAGTGTCTATGGCTCAAGGGGAGGAAGTAGTTGTTGCTAGTGATTTTGAACCACATAAACCAAGTACCATGCTTGACAAAATCAAGATGGTTGATGCAATTGAACAACTGAAGACTACTTCTACAAGGAAGAAGAACAGGAAAACAAGGGGAAAGCTCAAGAATCAGGCCAGTAGTAGCCTGGTGGTATCTCATGAGGGGATAGGTACTCCTCCAANCTCTACAAGGAAGAAGAACAGGAAAGCAAGGGGAAAGCTCAAGAATCAGGCCAGTAGTAGCCTGGTGGTATCTCATGAGGGGATGGGTACTCCTCCAATTTCAAACCCTAAATGATACATATCTCATGTTGGAATGTAATAGGGCTAAATGACCCTCTTAAACAAGCTGAAGTGAGAAGACACATTAGTCAATCTGGAGTTGGGCTTTGTGGCTTGATGGAAACAAAAATTAGGAGAGTAAATAATGAAAGGATCTTTAGAACTATGTTCCCTGGTTGGAATTTGATTAATAACAATGATTGGTCCACGACGGGCAGGATTTGGGTATGTTGGGATCCTCTTGTTTATGAGGTTGAGAAGTTGGACCAAAATAATCAGGTTATCCATTGTAAGGCTACCTACTTGGCCAACAAGAGAGTCTTTTTTCCCTCTTTTGTCTATGCCCAAAATACTGAAGTGCTTAGAAGACTACTGTGGCTTAGGTTGGTGCAAATGCATGCATATATGATGAATAAAGCTTGGGTAGTGCTGGGTGATTTTAACGTTGTGAGATCTATGGATGAACAGCTGGGGGGATGTAATGCCAGAGATAAAGGTAGTGAGGAGTTCTGTGACTGTCTTTTTAGAGTGGAGCTTAAGGATTTAAAGTACTTAGGTAATCAATATACCTGGTGCAACAAAAGGTATAATGGTGGTATGATTTCTAGCAAATTGGACAGGATCCTGGTTAATGAATCATGTGCTACTGAATTCCCTGCTTTCGAAGGTTTTTTCCTGGTTTCAGGGGTATCTGACCACTCAATGGCATTACTTAGACTTAGGGAGGGACAACCCAAGGGTAGAAGACCTTTCAAGTTTTTTGATTTATGGACCAAACATCAGGGTTTCTTTCCAATTGTGAGCAATGCTTGGAATACACAGATCAGGGGCACTCCTATGTTTCGAGTCTACCAAAAATTGAAGGTACTGAAGAAAGAGCTAAAAGAACTCAACAAAAATTCATATAGTGACATCTCCACAAGAGCTATGGGTGCTAAGCAAGCTTTGGATGATGTTCAAAGGAAATTTGATAAAAATCCTCATAATGAAGAAATCTGGGAGGAGGAAGGGAGGAAGCTTCAAGATTATGTCCACTTGAGAGAGGCTGAAGATAGTTTTCTTAAACAAAAATTCAGGGTCCAATGGTTGAACAGAGGGGACCAAAATACAAGGTATTTCTTTAAAACCATTAGCAAACAAAGAATCTAGAGGGGATTAACTACAATTGAGAAGGAGGACGACTCCAGAGTTACTGATATGAGAGAGGTTAAAAAGGAGGTGCTACGTTACTATGAAAATTTGTTGATTACTCCACACCCTCGGCCTCTGATTCCTATGCATTGGGTAAGGCAATTCATTACTCGAAGAATCTCTGGGCAGCAGGCTTGTGTAATGGAACAAATGGTTACTAGGGAGGAAATTAAAAAGATCATGTTCTCCATGAAGGAGGGCAAAGCCCCAGGGCCTGATGGTTACTTTGTAGGTTTTTTCAAGAAATCTTGGCATATTGTTGGACGTGGTGTCACCGATGCTATTCTTTCTTTCTTTGAGAGTGGAAGGCTGTTCCAAGAGGTTAATTCCACAATCATTGCCCTTATTCCCAAGGTTCCCAATCCCTCAAAACTTGTTGAATACAAACCTATTTCATGTTGTAATGTTATTTATAAATGCATCTCCAAGATTATTTCTATTAGAATCAAGGAGGTCCTTCCCGATTTGGTGGATAAATCACAGGCAGCCTTTGTTAGAGGCAGGAGAATCTCTGACAATATTCTACTTTCATAAGAATTGCTTAGAAATTACCATTTGGATGAAGGGGCTCCAAGGTGCACTCTTAAGATTGATCTCATGAAAGCATACGATAATGTGAGGTGGGAGTTTGTATTAGAAACNCGGGGGACCAAAATACAAGGTATTTCTTTAAAACCATTAGCAAACAAAGAATCTAGAGGAGATTAACTACAATTGAGAAGGAGGACGACTCCAGAGTTACTGATATGAGAGAGGTTAAAAAGGAGGTGCTACGTTACTATGAAAATTTTTTGATTACTCCACACCCTCGGCCTCTGATTCCTATGCATTGGGTAAGGCAATTCATTACTCGAAGAATCTCTGAGCAGCAGGCTTGTGTAATGGAACAAATGGTTACTAGGGAGGAAATTAAAAAGATCATGTTCTCCATGAAGGAGGGCAAAGCCCCAGGGCCTGATGGTTACTTTGTAGGTTTTTTCAAGAAATCTTGGCATATTGTTGGACGTGGTGTCACCGATGCTATTCTTTCTTTCTTTGAGAGTGGAAGGCTGTTCCAAGAGGTTAATTCCACAATCATTGCCCTTATTCCCAAGGTTCCCAATCCCTCAAAACTTGTTGAATACAAACCTATTTCATGTTGTAATGTTATTTATAAATGCATCTCCAAGATTATTGCTAATAGAATCAAGGAGGTCCTTCCCGATTTGGTGGATAAATCACAGGCAGCCTTTGTTAGAGGCAGGAGAATCTCTGACAATATTCTGCTTTCATAAGAATTGCTTAGAAATTACCATTTGGATGAAGGGGCTCCAAGGTGCACTCGTAAGATTGATCTCATGAAAGCATACGATAATGTGAGGTGGGAGTTTGTATTAGAAACGCTTAGTCAGATGGGATTTCCTTAAAGGATGTTACTTTGGATTGAGACTTGTGTTATCATCCCTAAGTATTCCATTAGTATTAATGGCAAATTAATTGGATATTTTGCAGGGAAAAAGGGCCTTAGGTAGGGTGACCCAATCTCCCCCTACCTTTTCGTGGTTGTTATGGAAGTTTTTAATGGAATGATGAAGTCTATCACTCAACAAGGAAGGTTTAAATTTCACTGGAGGTGTGAGAAGAGTCCATTTCCCATCTTTGCTTTGCAGATGATCTTATGGTCTTTTGCAAAGGCACTCTTGATTCTATTAAAGCAATTAAAGAGGTTCTTCAAGTGTTTGAGGTCTTTTCTGGACTCAAACCTAATCTATCCAAGAGTCATGTCTTCCTATCTAGTGTGCATCCTGATATAAGAACAATGATTGTGCAAGAATTGGGATTTGGAATGGGGGAACTGCCTGTCAAGTACCTTGGTGTTCCTCTTATTACCACTAGACTTAAGGTTGTTGATTGCCATTCTCTTGTTGGCAGAATTACTGAGAGGGTTAGTTCATGGAGCAGCAAGTTCTTATCTTATGCAGGAAGGGTCCAACTGATTAATTATGTTCTCTTTGCCATTCAATCTTATTGGTCCTCAATGTTTATCATTCCCAAGAAAGTCATTGTTCTTATTGAACAGATCTTGAGGAGGTTTCTATGGTCTAGAGTTTATTTAAAGTCTGGAGGCGCAAAAGTGGCATGGGATACTATGTCTTTACCTAAGCAAGAAGGGGGCTTGGGGATTAAAGGGGTTGAGGATTGGAATAGAGCTACTATACTTAAACATGTATGAAATGTTGTTTATAGTTCTGGTAGCTCATTATGGAGGGACTGAGTTGATACATACTTGTTGAAGGGGAGATGTTTTTGGTCCGTTAAGATTCCTTCAAATTCCTCCTGAGCTTGGAGGAAGATTTTGAGCTTGAGGGATGTTTTTAAGCCCCTTGTTAACTATAAAATTGGTAATGGGAACACTGTTTTTCTTTGGTTGGACCCTTGGCATCCTAAAGGGCCTATTTATGCTAACAGGGGGGGATATAGTTTTGAGAGCCTCTGGACTAGGGATGGATGCTAAGGTATACAACATTATTGATGAAAGGGATTGGACTTGGCCTTTGGTTGATCATGTGGACCTTTTGGAGCTGAAAAGAGGGATTCCTGCTGATATGAAACCAAATCCTGATAGTGAGGACACCTTACAATGGTTACCTTCCCCCATACTTGAGTTCAACACCAATACTGCTTGGGAACAACTCAGAAATAAAGGACAAATTCAAAATTGGCATAGTATAGTATGGTTCTTTGGAGCTGTGCCCAGGTATAGCTTTATTCTTTGGTTGGCAGTCCAAGAGAAACTTACTATCCAAGATAAATTAATTTCCTTTGGTATCCTTCAAAGAGCTCAATGTGTTTTTTGTAGAGAGGTAACCGAAACTCATGTCCACCTCTTCTTTACTTGTTCTTTTACAAAGAGAATATGGTTATTTTTGCAAAGCAAACACAATGTCCAATGGCCTAGCTTGGAGTGAAGGAATTTGGTTAATTGGTTTGCTATTAGTGTTAAGGGGAAGGGACTTGGGAAACTGATCAGTAGGCTTATACTTGCAACTGTGGTGTATGTGATTTGGAGAGAAAGAAATGCTAGAATTTTCAGGAATGACTGTAAAGATGTGGTGACTATCTCTAAAGATGTGGTGGATTGCATTAGATTTAAACTACACTTGAGCGAGGGTTACAAAAAAACTGTTCCTAATCTTTGGCTGCAAAAACAATGGGCTTTGCTTGTGGATTTTTTTTATCCTCCTTGAAGGTTTCTTGGTCCTGAGTTTCCTTCCTTGGGTGCCTTTTGTTGATCTGATGGAGTGGATAGTTTGTTTCTAGTTTGCTCTGTATTTTGGCTGTGAAGATTCCTGACTTGGGTGTCTTTGTTGTGCTTCTGGTTTTATCATCGTTGAGCTGTTGGGTTTGCTTTCTTAATGTTGGATAGTGCTGCTGAACTGCTGCTTGTTGTGTTGTTCCTGCTGGACTGTTGTTGCTGTTTTCCTTTTTGCGTTGATAGCCTGACTTGGGTGTCTCTTGAGCTGCTTGTTGTTCTGTTGGTATGCTGCAACTGTTCTATTTTGTGTTGCTGGTCTGTTTTTGTGATGCTGGCTGTTTGTACTGGTTTTTTGTGCTGGTTTGTATGGCTGGTCTGTTGCTGGTGGGTGTTGCTGGACTGGTTTTGGTGCTGGTTGGTATTGCCAGACTGATCTATTCTATTTTTGTGCAGACTCCTCTGCTTTGTTTTCCTTTGTTTTTGCTCCTTTCGGTAATCTTTGGTTACTTTTGCGTTGGGATGGTGGATCTTCTATCCAATTGTCTAGAAGATCGTCCATCTCTTTGTTTCACCTTGTACATGGTTTCCCCCTTCGGTTTATGATATTTCATTTTACTTACCGAAAAAAAAAAATAGAGATCTCTATTAAGAATGATGTCTGAGATTAATCCAAAAAGACTGATGATCAAGAGAAGGCAGAACCAAGGAGGTATTCAATTTTTTTGCAATAGAAACCATATCAATTATATAATTAGCATAAAATTACCATCTTTCACAACAGGGAATAACTAATAAAACTCAAAAATGTATGTTACTAACTTGACACTTATTCATGTTTACATTTGATTTAATCTATCATTCGTTTCTAAATGGATCCCAAAAAGAACAATATCGTCGCATCATTAACGCCAACAAAAATTGTATTCCCAATGCTAACATACTGCATAGAATAGCTTATGGCAAGATGGAAAGAAATGCAATGACATTAAACAATCAGCGGCAAAGTAAATTGAAGGTAGTTGACCCTAAAAAAAAGAATGCATTAGCAATAACATCGAACAAATTGACAACAAAAACCCACTTTTAAGATTTTTTTTCTCAACAGCCAAATAGATTGTTAAAGAAACTGAAGGTCTAAACACAAAATATTCACGTGTTGCAACTTCAAGATTTCTATTCTATGGCATACATTGTACAGTCACGCCCCAATTTTCATAAATAGGCATGAACTAAATTATTAACCATCAACCATAATAACATAACTAAAACAAACCATTGAATAAATAAAACTAACTATTGTTCAATATCTAACTAAACAAATCCCAAGAAACATAATTCAGTTATCAAGTTTACAACCAAAACCTTTAAATGAAACAAATATCCCATCCAACTAAAGTAATCCATCATAAACTAAAAGAAACTAAAGTAGATAAGCATAATTCTAAGCTTCAAGAGGCAGATCCACAACTTGATCCACTTCATACTTCAATTCCACATGGTCACCTATATTGATGTCCTCCTCTATATCAAAATCTGAAAAAAATTTAAGAAAAGGGTGAGCAAAAAAATCTAGTAGAGAAACTCTTCTAAACCTAAACAAGGTTATGAAAATTGTACCAAACAGGTGGGTCACTATTTTAACTTTTAAAATAAAACACGTGATATTGTAACGATCTCAGATGTACGATATGTGAACAATAAATTCATAATAGAATCGAATTATGTCAGAAAACATCATATCTTGACGGATTATCTCAAGTACACAAAAAATCATAACAAATATATCTTTGCCTAAATTTATTAACTGGAATTCCCACATCTACTATATTTGGCCCACACTTACACCCAAATAATCAAATCTATTCTTTGTAGGATCACAATACTTTAGGAAGTACATATATTGATATATCGGCATTGATAAAATTTTTCAAGAATTGGTAAACTAACCATCAGTCTCGATCACCGTGAGTGAAAATTGAGAATTCTTAGAATCTCACAAGTAACCAAGGAACTCCACTATGAGAGATAGGGAATCTGCAAACCCCTTGGGGTAAAAAACTCATCAAAACACTATTCGATATACATTTGAGTGTATCCCACATTCTTTACACTCACTCGTACAAGAGATAAAATACAAATTTTTAATAAAATTCACGTATATCATAATTCATAATTCTACAAATCTCAAAATAGAAAAGTAATCCAATAAAAATATGTAAAAGACTATAAAAAAGACATATTCACATAAATCATGAACTCGACGCAACAATGGCCTCGTGGCTGTTGGTGGCATCTAGCGGATGTGGGTGGTGGTTGTGTGGGGTTGCTGGCGAAGGGAAAAAGGGTGGGGAAGAGAAAGAAAGTGAGTGTGTGAGAGAGAGAAAGAAAGGGGAGGCATTTGATTTGGGGCTTTAGTGATTTAGGGCATCAATGGGAAGGAAAAATGAAGGGGGGGGGGGGGAAATCACAGATTGGTAGGTTATTCCAAAATTGAAATTTTTGGACAGGATAAAAATTTTGATAGTTAATTTAGGGCGTTAGATGAATAATTTTAAAACCAGATGAGACATTAATAGCTTGAAATAAGTTGGGACAAAATGTTCCATTGGATTAAACTTTTATTTATCCAAAAAATGATCGAAGTCTTTGTTTATATTTAAAATTAAATAATAGTTCTACTTTATTATATAAATTCTTTGTTTGGTAGCTGAGAAACATTGCATATTGTGGAAAAGCAATTCAATCATTAATCCCTAGTTTTTTTCACTTTCAGTGGCATTCAAAGTAGCGGTTCTTGGAAAGTTTGTAAATTTTTGTACCTGAATGAACTGGGAAGATTTGATCATCCAAGACACTAAGGTCGAAGAGATTGGCAAATAAAAAAAATAGGACCCATCACAGCACCAGTCTCATATTTCTCCCCACTTTTGTTTTCTGGTATTCGAAACCCTATTTCTATGAAGAAGATGAAGTAAACAATGACGATAATCAGTGGACAGGGAGACAAGAAGACGAAGACCCACAATGATATGAGACTCTCAGTTATTGAACCAATTAAAACATTCCACATCAGCAAAGGCTTATTATTGATGATGTGCCAATCGATTATTGGTTAAGTTCATGTGGAGCCCAACCTATATTTGTGCTCTTGTTCTATTCGGTCGGGTTATATTTTGTTTTCGTTGTGCATAGTTTATTTTATGCCAAATTTATGTAATTCATATTTATTAATTTTGTGGCCAGTATCACAACGTAGTGAATTGGAAAAGTCACAAGAGGGAAAAATAACAACAAAAGAGTAATAAAATTGAAGAAAACTAGATAATATCTAAGTAATCAAAATCCCCACATACTATAAACCACTGTAATCATGCTCCTAAACTTGGATCTGCTGTAGAATGGCCTGGAACACATTGGTGTCTGATTAAATAATGGAGAAACTTCTCCTTCATGTGCACAAGCTCTGCGGGAAGACAATCTTCTCTATACTCAGCAATGACATTGCAACAGTTCTCATCACTGAGAGTCCCATGTGGTTTGTGCACGCAGGAATGTACCTTGTGATGGGCTGCCCGGCAGTCTGCTTCATGACCCACTGGGTAACCCAGCAGCGGCCGCCGGGGAATCGGCATGACATTATAGTTCCATGTTCTGGATGGTCTGGGAGGTAGTATATAATCTATATAAGGAACGTTTATCGCCAGGGCCTGTCGTGTGGACATGGCCATGAAAGCAAGAAACAGAAGGGTGATAGCAGAAACCATCTTCGCCATGGCTGAAACTTAAGCTTGATTCTCTCTCTTACTTCTTCTCAGGGAATGTAGTGCATGGATCTGAAGGCCAGATTGGAATTTATAGGGTTCAATTAGGGTACAGAGTTCAATTAGGGTACGAAACAACCATTAGGACTTTTATGATAAATACACGTGCAAATTACACTTTGACACCCTAAATCTGACTCTATTTTACTTTGTCTCTTGAACTAATTAAAATTTTCACATTGCCCCTTTAATTACATGATTTTTCTCTCTTTGTCCCAATTGCAAACGTCCGCTATATTTTTGGACATAAATTGCCAACTCGTTCAGACAAAGTAAAAAAACTACATTATTCAGGGATAAAATTAAACAATATTTCGTTAATAATTGAAACAATGTGAAACTAATCATGTAGTTGAAAGTGCAATGTAAAAAATATATATTTGCAAAAAAAAAATATGAAAAAAAAAAANATGCCAAATTTATGTAATTCATATTTATTAATTTTGTGGCCAGTATCACAACGTAGTGAATTGGAAAAGTCACAAGAGGGAAAAATAACAACAAAAGAGTAATAAAATTGAAGAAAACTAGATAATATCTAAGTAATCAAAATCCCCACATACTATAAACCACTGTAATCATGCTCCTAAACTTGGATCTGCTGTAGAATGGCCTGGAACACATTGGTGTCTGATTAAATAATGGAGAAACTTCTCCTTCATGTGCACAAGCTCTGCGGGAAGACAATCTTCTCTATACTCAGCAATGACATTGCAACAGTTCTCATCACTGAGAGTCCCATGTGGTTTGTGCACGCAGGAATGTACCTTGTGATGGGCTGCCCGGCAGTCTGCTTCATGACCCACTGGGTAACCCAGCAGCGGCCGCCGGGGAATCGGCATGACATTATAGTTCCATGTTCTGGATGGTCTGGGAGGTAGTATATAATCTATATAAGGAACGTTTATCGCCAGGGCCTGTCGTGTGGACATGGCCATGAAAGCAAGAAACAGAAGGGTGATAGCAGAAACCATCTTCGCCATGGCTGAAACTTAAGCTTGATTCTCTCTCTTACTTCTTCTCAGGGAATGTAGTGCATGGATCTGAAGGCCAGATTGGAATTTATAGGGTTCAATTAGGGTACAGAGTTCAATTAGGGTACGAAACAACCATTAGGACTTTTATGATAAATACACGTGCAAATTACACTTTGACACCCTAAATCTGACTCTATTTTACTTTGTCTCTTGAACTAATTAAAATTTTCACATTGCCCCTTTAATTACATGATTTTTCTCTCTTTGTCCCAATTGCAAACGTCCGCTATATTTTTGGACATAAATTGCCAACTCGTTCAGACAAAGTAAAAAAACTACATTATTCAGGGATAAAATTAAACAATATTTCGTTAATAATTGAAACAATGTGAAACTAATCATGTAGTTGAAAGTGCAATGTAAAAAATATATATTTGCAAAAAAAAAATATGAAAAAAAAAATCATATTTAAAGGATTAAAGTATAATATACCATAAATGTTTATATTTGTTTACAATCACAACAAAAACACATCATCATCCTGAACGCGTGAGCTACCCTACGTGTGGTTCAGCGGCCTACTTCATGATTTATTGTTGAATAATGATGTCATACGTTAAAAATAATTTAATATTAGTTACCCAAATTTGACGATCAAATTTACTATCTCTAATTCTATTTAATATTGAAATCTAAGACCAACTTAAACTCATCAGTAAATTTGGTTCAAACAACATTAATGCCTCTGGTAAGTAACCTTTTTTTAAGCCAAAAACCAATTTAGTCAAATATGTGTAACTATATTTATTATTACTATTTTTTCAAAATGATGTAAATGTACTTCAATATATAGCTACCCTACTTCATATAGGTGTATATGTGTATTAATTTATGAAGGTTCAGTAGAGCGTTGATGGCATTAACGCACTTTTATAAAAGATGAGTTGAGATTACGTTAGGTTGGTAAGATGATGTAATAATATTCAGAACTTTAGAAGTTAAGACAACAAAATTATAGTGGTTCACCAGTTTAGGAGTTCGGTTAGTCCACTTTGAAATGGAAGCTCTTGCTCTTTTTGTTTTATTCACGGTAATTATAAGGTTGTTATGCCTTCTTTTTGCCGTTAGGGTTCTTCTTTTATTATGAAGCGTTACATTGTATCTATAAGGTCATTCCCTGCTAAGAGGGATCCTGGCCGAGTTTCTTGCCCTTATTTCGTGGGGTTCTCCTTAATTCTAGAAGAAGATCTTGGTTAGTTGAGATTAGGTACTTTGATTATAGCTTCCTAACGCTTTAGAAACCTCTTGTGGTTATCCAACCGTTGTCTTGCCTCAAGAGACATTCAGCCCTTGCCTTCTGACTTCGGTTAATATTTCTTTCCTCCCGATCTAAGCTGAATTCCTGAACTAATACTTAGAATTTATTTTAGCCATCATTAAGTGTCACGATAAAAAAAAAAAAAGAGTGGATGGCCCTCTCATATATTTATAGATAACCAACTCATTTTCATGCTTATACATTTTGCATGTATTGAATAAAACGAAAGAATTACCGGATTGGTAGTCCAGTGACTCCCATTAGATTGGCAAGCAGTGTTTGATTCACGGTGATTCCAATGCTTCCACCGACAGCTCTATGGTGTGACGATTTGGCTAAGTCCGCTTTTGAGAATGTCTGCGGTTCCCGTCGTCTAGGCCCTACCGAAGGGCTTCCTTCATAGGTTCGAGCTGCTATGGTCACGCCTAGAAAATAGTTTCACCCCTGTTCCTCCCGAACCGCTTTTCAGTTTTCCAAAAAGAAAAATATAGAACGTAAGACCCAACATTTTAGTCGGTATAAGGAACTTCCCAAATACGTTACAAGAATTCGCATACTCAGATACAGTTTGCTAAAATTAAAACATAATTACTAAACATTGAATTGAGAGCAATTTTACAAAAACTAGTGCCGGTAGGCCATGTCCCTGATCATGCAAGTAAGAGTTAATATACGGACAATGGAACCTGTCTTCATTTGCTGCAAAATTTGGCATTAATTAGTCCTATATATATCTTGGGATTTGTAACAAAGCTGTACTGTTTCAGTCTAATATATTACTGATATGAACACTCATTATAAAAAAATTGGTATCATTAATTGTTTTAATTTTGAAATATTAATTAAATCTAGAATCGTAATGTATGTCTCATATTTGAACATGGGAATATCTTTATACTAAAATAACATCTAGTTTAGTCTTTGAATAGAGGCTTGGGAATTTCCTTTTACACAACATCCGTATTTTTTAGTCATATTTTTGCCCCCTCTTTAAGATTGAATCCCGGCTCCGCCCTTGATTACAAACACTTACCATTGACCCTAATAAGTTTTTACATTTTAATAATATTGCATAATAGTTGTATTGTTAATGTTTTTGACAATAACTTTCTCTCTATACATAAGAATGTTATTATTCCGTTACACAACAATGATCTCATCTAAAAAATATATTTATAATTTAATTTTTTAAAATCAAATGATTCGTTGTATTTTATCACATGATGACCTTAATATTTAGACAATAACAAAACAATCTCCTAGTTTTTAAAAATTATAAAATAACTCAATATGTCCAAACCGATGTTTTCAAAACTTATTCAAAGATTAATAGTCATTCAGTTACAAGTCCATAATAATTGATATAATCAGAAAAAATAGTGTGGGAAAACAAAGAAATACTTAAGAAATTTTTGATATATATGGATAAACTTCATCCACACCCCCTGTAATTAATCATATCTTCAAAGAAACCCCCTCAATTGCATCCCCTCAATAATCTGAAATTTCACTGCCACCCTTTGTAGTTCATATGTTCACATCAACTACACCGCTTGCCGTGACGAACCATTACTGATTACTAAAAATAGTTGACGTCATCTTTTTTTATTTTATTTTTAAAACGCCAATTTTACTCTCACCTTCTTCATAGTGCACAGCTACTCCTTCACTCATATCTTTCCTCCATTCACATGCACCACTGTGCAACGCCACCACACACCTCCACCCCAAACCACGACAGAGTGTCATTTTACAACACCCAAGCACTACCCAATTCAACAAATCAAAATTAAGCACGACACAGTGTTAATTCCAATTTCTTTGGCAGTTGAATTTGTTGTTCCCTATTTGTTACCTGTTACCAATTGCAACGGGATGATTAGGACATTATTTTATAGTATTAATGTTAAATTAACAAAAATACTCTCAATCAGTGTTTGTTACGTTGAGGACAGCTTAATTTTATTAGTTGTGGAGTTATAATAATAAATGTGTACAATAATACATTTGAGATGGATTGTAATATCACCTCTCCGGTGATATTAAAATACTTTCATAATATAAGTCTATAGAACTAAAAATATACGATAAGAATAAATTAGCATACATTTTCTAAATTAATATACAATCAAATTTATCTATCAAACAAAATATTAGGCCTGATTAAATAAATAATAATACAATATAATATTTAATCCACTTATAATATGTCTACCAAATGAGCCTTTAAGGTTTGCTTTACAAAAAACATAGGGAAGGAATGATTGTTGATGGGCCAAGCCCAAAGGTCCAACTTATGTTATAAGTCCAATTTAAGTTTATAGTCCGACTCTAAGAGATCCAGCGAATCTACCCCAGTGTGACCAATCTAGTCAAGCTCATCAGTGTGGTCAGCCCCGTCAAGCTTAGCAGCCCAAGGAGCTAAGGGAGCAATCAAGGTCATCCAAAGTCTTATTCTCGCTGCCCTGGAGATGGTGAACACCCTACCTCATCTTTTGACCGAATCTCATGGAGAGCACTGCAACTGCCTCGCACGTTGAGAAGAGCTCGCCAGATCCAACAAACTAGCTAACTACTTACTAATATCTTGCCCAAATTTGTTAGGAGTGTGACTATAAATTGTAAGTTCCACCAACACTTGGGGGGCATATCTCACTCTGTTGAGCACAACTCTCTCCTATTTCTCTATATTTGTACTCTCTGCTCCCTGCACCCATGAGCTAATAAAATACCAGGTGACCAAGGTCATTCAAAAGTGGACGTAGGTCACGTTGATCGAACCACTATAAATCTCGTCTCCTCCAACTTTCTTTACTTTAAATTACTGCATTTATTTTAAATCACTTAATAGGTGGTGTGCAAAGTCATTTTGTGCATCATCAGTTAGGCGCCGTCTGTGGGAAAAGACTAAATTCTCAGTATTAAACACTCCATCTGTTGAACCTATGGTGATCACCACTAGATCCATGAATCAACTTGAGGATAATCCACAACGAGAGGAGGAGGTTGCTCCTCCACCTACCAGCCCTATCCCAAATGCTCCAGCTCCAAATCCTCAGCAAATGTTGGAGACCATGCAGCAGTTGGTGGCCTAAAACCAACAGATCTTGCATGCTCGCCAGACAAGGAGGAGCACAGCTTGGATGACTCCAAGTAGCTCCACGCCCTGGACATCAAGGAGCTTCATGCCCTGGACCTCAAGGAGCTTCACGCCCTAGATATCAAGGAGCTCCACACCCTGTTGCTCCCCATTTGGGCTCCCATGCAGGTCTAGGCGCCCCACACAAGAGAGCTCATCATGAGAGACCTCTAGCTCCTCTTATTTCCTATGGTGAAGACCCTCATTTTCAAGAAAATGATGACGAAATCCAAAGCATAGAGCATGGCGAAATCCAAAGCATAGGTCATAGAACATGAGATTCATTTACATGATCATTCCAGGGGAGCCCCCAATCAAGGGACAAGAAAATTAATGAAGTGCAAAATCAACTGGGTGACGTCTTCAACGCCATGAAGGCGTAGGGACCCAGGACAGTGGATTATCTCATAAGGCGGACAGACACGCCTTTCAAACCTGACGTGGCGAACTACCCTCTCCCTCAAAAGTTCAAAATGCCAATTGTGGCACAGTTCATTGGTGGACGCTACCAATAAAAGCAGGGAACTGCAAGGATGCCCAGATGCCCAACGGGGACATCGAGAAGCCTAGTAAAGACTCTCAGGCACCCAAACTGGGTGCCCAGGTCAGTTCAGGCACCCAGACTCCAACTCCTGATGCCTAGGTAGTCCCGACTGCACCTCCAGCTCTTGATGCCCAGGCTGGCACCCAAGTTGCAACTCTAGCTCCTGATGCCCAGGTAGCCTCGACTGCACCTCCAACTCTTAATGCCCAGGCTGGTGCCCAAGCTGCACCTCTAGTTCCTAATGCCCAACCCCGACTGCACCTCCAACTATTGATGCCCAGACTGGCCCCTAGGTAGCCCCTACAGGCTCCCAAGCTGCACCTCCAGCTTTTAATGCCCAGGCAGCCCTGACTGCACCTCTAGCTCCTGATACCCAGGTTGTCACCCATCTGCTCAACATAAAACAGGATCGAGACGAGAGTCTGAAGAGTTCCCTCACTCGTTTTAACGAGTAGGTCCTCCAAATCGAGGAACCCAATGACAAAGTCACCATGACCACCTTTTTGGGAGGCCTCCACTCATCCAAATTTATTTTTTCAGTAATGAAACGACCACCAAAGAGCATGCCAGAACTATTGACAAAAGCTCAAAAATATATGAATGCTAAGGAAATCAACAAGTCTAAGCGAAGTAAATCATCTCGGGGATCTCCAAAAGCTTGGTCTGCCTCTGCACTGTTCTCAACACAGGGAGCCTCAATATCCAATTTAGCGGCTTTCTCATGGGTCCCCAAAAAAGCTTGGCTTCTGCATTGTTCTCAAACAGACAGCCTATCTCCAGCTTAGCGGCTCTCTCGCGGGTCGCCAAAAAGCTTGGTCTTTACACTGTTCTCAAACAAGAAGCCAATATCTCAAGCTTAAAGACTCTCTCATGGCTCGCCAAAAGTTAGGTCTCAAAAAGTGTCTCTCTTACGTGCAGTTCTCCAACTCTATCTTTTCTCTTGTGCAAGTAGCCTACCTCTCTCTCCAGGTAATTATGTGAGATATTTTAATGTTTGGAATAACATCGTTTCTGTCATCACAAGCAGGCTCTCCTAAGGCAGTCCCAAGCTCACCCAAAGAGCCCAAAGGCATCCCCCCCAAAGTGCCCGAGGCAACCCTAGGCTCACCCAAGGCGCCCAAACGAGGCAGCCAAACGCTTGGAGAAGTGTCTAATCCTATGTGCTCACTCAAATGGGGCAGCCCAACACCTAGAGCATGCCTGATGCTCTTTGCACGCCCAAATGAGGCAGCCCAACACCTGGAGAGGTGCCTAACGCTCTCTGCTCGTCCAAATGAGGCATTCCAACACCTGGAGAGGTGCCTGACGCTCTCTGCTCGCCCAAACGAGGCATCCCAACACCTGGAGAGGTGTCTAATGCTCTCTGCTTGCCCAAACGAGACAACCTAACACCTAGAAAAGTTCTTGAAGCTTTATGCTCACCTAAAAGGGGCAGCCCAGTGCTGCTTGGCCCTCCAAAGTTACACAGATCAGCGCTTGAAATGACACCCATATCAACGCCTACAGTGTCTTCGGAACCCAGGCAGCCCAGGTTGGCGCCCAAACTACTAACCAGCTCTCCACGTTGCTCCCTGGCATGATTTCCTACACCTCCAACTGAAGAAAAACTATTGTCCAGTGTGTTTGAGCTATCTTGGATAGCATTATCAATGCCTAGGTAGTCCATATTGGCGCCCAGGCTACTACCATCGCACCCAAGCTGTCTAGGATAGAATTACCAGTGCCCAGGCTACTGTCCAACGCGCCCAAGTTGTCCAGGACTGCATTATCAGTGCCCAGGCCACTGCCCATCGTGCCTAAGCTGTCCAGGACAGCGATGCTACTGTCTATCGCGCCCAAGCTGTCTAGGACAGCATTATCAGCTCCTAGGCAGCCTAGATTGGTGCTTAGGCTATTGCCCATCTCGCCCAAGGCACCCCAAGCTCGCCCAAAGCGCCCAAGGCTTCCCCAGGTCGCCCAAGGCAGCCCCAGGCTCGCCCAGAACATTGTCTAGCTGCTTGTTCAAATTTTTGACCATAAATTTTACTTCATAACTTCAAATAGGGGCTTATTATATATCAAATTGAAGCTCTCGGATAGCCCTACAAGACACACATCCTTTGGTTGTAACTAACCGTGTAAAAAGTCCAAAAAAGGCCCAAAAACAGATGTTTTGCCCTCCTGAATTTTTTTTTTAAAAAAATATTCTACTCGCTCAGAATAGTGCCCAGCTCACCCCGAAGCTGCCTGCTCACCCAAACTACTTGCCTAGCTCTCTACTCGAAGTTTTGACTGTAATTTCTACTTCATTACTCCAAATGAGGCTCATAATATATCAAATTGAAGTTCTCAGCGAACCCTACAAGACTCACAGATTAAGGCTATGATTGATTCTTTAAAAAGTCCAAAAAAGAGTTGGAAGCAGATGTTTTGGCCTCCCAAAGTTTTTTCGATTGTGCCGGTCAGCCAAAAATTCAAACTTAATCGAATGCCCTCCTTTCCAAGTTCCATTGGACACAGGGCATTGGGGGGTAAATGATGGTCCAAACCCAAAGGCCCAACTCATGTTATAAGTCTAGTTCAAGTTTATAGTCCGACTCCAAGAGATCCAACGAATCCAGCCTAGTGTGGCCAATCCAGTCAAGCTCATAAGCTCTACTCGGTCAAGCTCATCAGTGTGGTCAGCCTTGTTAAGCTTAGTAGCTTAAGGAGCTAAGGAAGCAAGCAAGGTCATCTAAAGCCTTGTCCTCACTGGCCTTGAGATAGTCAACGCCCCACCTCATCTTTGACCGAATCTCATGGAGAACACCACAACTGCCTAGCACGTTGAGAAGAGCTCGCAAGATCCAACAAACTAGCCAACTACTTACTAATATCTTGTCCAAATCTGTTAGGAGGCCGACTATAAATTATAAGTCCTACCAACACTTGGGGGGCAGTTCTCACTCTATTGAGCACGACTCTCTCCTCTCTCTTTATGTTTGTACTCTTTGCTCCCTGCACCCATGAGCTAATAAAGTACCAGGCGACCAAAACCATTCAAAAGTAGACGTAGGTCACGTTGACCAAACCACTATAAATCTCATCTCCTCCAACTCTCTTTACTTTAAATTACTGCATTTATTTTCAATCACTTAACAGGTGGTATGCAAAGTTATTTTGTGCATCATCAATTGCCAATATATTAAAGGTCACAATTAGTTATCATTAAAGTTATCAAAAACACAAGCATGGTATCCACCTAAATCAAATCTACAATTTAAACTCTCACCCACAATAAACCTTGATTAAGCAATAATAGTACATGGGTGATCACACTTAAATATCACAACTAAGTCCTCCACGTTATAAACATACAGTGAGATTTACGTAGTTCGATAGAAATTCTATCACGTCCAGATAGAATTTCTAACACAATAAATCCTTGCCCGTTAGAATTCCTCAAACTATCGTATAACCATTTGCATGGTCAAATATTTGCGCATTTTTCAACGAAACCAAGTTGCAATTGTTATATTTGGACAACGACTTTCTTTCTCTTACACCTCATTGTTGAAGGGGGTGGATATGTTGGAGATAACCATCTGTCTGGCATGCTTCCTCAATGGATAGGGAATGTCATATTTGGGGGAAATAAGTTTGGCCAAACATCAGCTTTATGGTCTCATTCCATTTGAGTTTTTCAAACTATACATGCTTTCATTTCTAGATCTTTTTGAGAAGGGGATTTTTGTGTTACCGTTGCTGGTATCGGTACTGAAAGTTATAATTTTTGAAAACGAAGTTATAATTTTTTTGAGGTTGATGATACCTCAAATAAGCCCTAACTATGAGCTCAGGAAATGAGGTCAGGTCAGGAGTTTAGGAAAGACATGGAGAACTCAGAGAACTAGGGGTAGAGCTCCCCTTGAGGAGATCGTAGCAGAACTGATCAGGAAACAACTGGATGATTGCGGAGATTGAGCCCAATGCATGAAACTCTCAACCAATCAAGATTCTCTCTTAAAATCAAGGAGGATCCCATGAATAATTGACAAAGATCTCGGTTAAAATTCCACAGAATAGGGAGCAACCTTATAAATACTATGTGACGTCTTATCGAGAGAGAGAGGACCCTAGAAAAACCCTAATTAGATCATACATTGTGTTGTAATACATTCGAGTAATCAATAGAGAAACAAGGAGCAAAAGCCTCCATTAGAGAGTGGATTAGCCGAGCTTCAGAGCCGGTGAACCACCATATTTCTACTGTGCAAATTCTCCTACCCCCTAAGAAACACTTCATCACTGTCATTATAAAGTTGACAGCCTAGATTCACCTTAGGTCCCACGCACTCTGTTCACCCATTTTAGCTTGCACCATCAATTTGGCGCCGTCTGTGGGATCGACTTTTCCTGTTACAAATAAGCTAATCTCTCAGTGACTGATGGTATCAACACGAAACATGAGCAAAAGCCAAACAAACCTATCTCAAATGTAGAATCAGCAGGGAGCCACTAATGGCAGACAGCCCGAGAATGTCCCAGAGACTGATCCTCCCATGAATAACAAGATGGAGGCCCTTCACCTCGTCAATCAATGCTTGTTAAAGTAAAACGAAGAGCTCTTGAAGCTCTTACAACGCCCACAGGAGGCACGTCCGACCCAAGAAGGTCAGAATAGTCCCTATCACAAGGATCAATAACACCTTGATCCACTCAGAGAAGACAACGAAGGAGGGGAGAATAGCCAGACCTTGGGGCAGGTTCACCAATTACCCCCTAGGAATGGCCACAATGAAGAAGTACAAAGTCAAAATCATGAAGATGAAAAGAATGATGTCTTCCCTTATCAGCAGGAGAGAAGGGAACAATATTGGGAGCAATGCTTCAAGGGCATCCAACAGGAGCTTAGCCACATGAAGGAAGCGGTCAAAAGTAAAGCTCCAATTACAATGGACGTCTTGGTGCAGAATACTGAATCTCCATTCACGGCTGGGGTGTTGTATTTTTCCCTCCCACCAAAGTTCAGGATGCCACAGATAGAGTCCTTTGATGGAATCAGGGATCCCATGGACCACCTCAATACTTATAAGAACCAGATGGAGTTTCACAGGTACTAGGACCCCGTACGCTGTCGAGCCTTTACCATCACTTTGAAGGGTTCAGCCTTGGCGTGTTTTAACAGGTTCACCCCGGCCTCAATCTCTTCCTTCAAAGAACTTTCTATTTCCTTTGTATCCCACTTCAAAGGTGCTCGGACCTATAGAAAGTTGAGCTCTCACCTTTTAAATGTGAAACAAGGACCTCAAGAAAATCTCAGGTCTTTTGTCCAAATATTTAATTCGGAGTCGTTAAAGGTGGATGTCCCACATGAAAAGTTTGTCATCACTACCTTCATAGTTGGTCTAGGGGTGTAATCTAAAGATTTGATGTTCTTCATATCAAAAAATTTCCAAACAAGCATGGCCGAGGTGCTTGCTAAAGCAAAAAAATATATAAATGGCAAAGAAGCTCTTCTTTCAAAGGTAGAGAGCTCTTCCGCACATAGAGATAAGGGAAAGGAAGAGAAAAAGAGCAATCGAAGTCCCAGGAAAAAGAGGGAAAGAAACAGATCTCCAAAGAGAGATAGATCTCTCAGAAGAGATAAAAAGCGATCTCCAAAAAAAAGGGGGAATGTTAGGGACCGCTTAGGACCCCCGCAGCTTGAACTACAGCCAAGGTATGCACCTCAGCAATATACCCCTCTTACTGTGAGAAATTTCTAAGGTGGCCTCCACGAATGAAGGCAGATCCAGCTAAAAGAGACCCTACGAAGTATTACGAGTATCATAAGGATCATGACCATCACACCGACAATTGCATTCAGCTAAAGAAGGAGATCGAGTTCTTGATCCAGAGGGGATAATTACGATGATTTGTTGCCCATGACAACCAGAATAGGGCTCCACCACCATCGACACCTTAGCAACAAGCCCCTGCACAGCACTAGCAACCCTTAGGGGAGATCAGAGTGATATCTGGAGGATTTACTGGCGGTGGAGAATTCAGTGCAGCTAGGAAAGCACACCTGTGTAGGATCAGAGCTGGCGAAGCGCTAGAAGTGCACACCGTGTCCAAAATACCTCGGCTGAGCACAACCATCACTTTTTCAGATTCAGACTTGGAAGGCTGCCAACATCCCTATGATGACACATTGGTGGTAAGGGCCATTGTGGCTAACCAAATGATTCATCGAGTTCTAATTGACAATGGGAGCTCGGTTGACATCATTTTTGCCTCTGCCTTTGAAAAAATGGGCATAGGAAGGGAGAAGCTTGAGCCAGTAAGTGCTCACTTAATGGGATTCTCAGGGGAAAGGGTGCTACCCCTAGGATCCATCCAACTCGTGCTCACTATGGGGGACCCTCCTTGCCAAGCCACCACCACTGTGAAATTCCTGGTGGCTGACGCCCTTTCTGCGTACAATATTCTACTTGGGAGACCATCCCTCAACGCAATGAAGGTTATTCCCTCAGCATATCACTTGGTCATAAAATTTTCTCCAGAAAATGGAGTTGAAATGGTCCGAGGAGACCAGCGAATAGCCAGGGAGTGCTACATGGCCTCGGTAAAGCAGAAAGAGGTTGAGAATATTCAGCTAGATGAGCTTGACATGAGGGACGAGCTGAACACTAGGCCCATGTCGTTAGAAGAGCTAGAGCCAGTCCAGCTCGATGAAGAGCCTGAACATATTGTTTACATGGGATCCAAGTTAAGCAGAGAAATAAAAGACCTACTCACCTAGTTCCTGAGGAAGAACATGGGGGTGTTCACTTGGAAGCAAGAGGACATGGAAGACATTGACCCCCTAGTCATCACACACAAGCTAAGCGTGAATCCCATTTGTAAACCTGTTAAACAAAAGCGAAGAAGTTTTGCTCCAGAACGCCATAAGGCAATTAACGAGGAGGTTAATAAACTCCTCCACGCCAAAGCCATCAGAGAGGTGAACTACCCTACCTGGTTGGTGAGTGTGGTGCTGGTCCCAATGGAAAATGGCGGCTCTGCATTGATTTCGTTGATCTCAATTGAGCATGCCCCAAGGACAACTTTCCCTTACCTCGAATCGACTTGAACGTGGATGCCACTCCTGGGCATGAGCTCCTCAACTTCATGGATACTTTCTTAGGTTATAATCAAATCAGGATGGACTCAGCAGACCAGGAGAAGACATCATGTGTGACTGAACAGGGAACTTACTACTACCAGGTCATGCCTTTTGGATTGAAGAATGTTGGAGCCACCTATCAGCACCTAGTGAATAGAACGTTCCAGAAGCAAAATGGGGTATCTATGGAAGTCTATATCGACGACATGTTGGTAAATCACTGAAGGCAAAGCTGCACATCGATCACCTAGCAGAATCGTTCCAAATTCTCAAGGAGTACAAGATGAAACTCAACCCTAGAAAGTGCGTCTTTGGGGTATCAGCAGGGAAGTTTTTGGGATTCATAGTCAATAGCAGAGGAATCGAGGCTAACTCAGAAAAGGTTAAGGTAGTTCTGGATATGCGACCACCGTCCAATATTAGGGAGATCCAACGCCTGACAGGAAAGATAGTCGTCTTGAGTCATTTTGTATCCAAATCAAGTGACAAGTGCCAACCTTTTTTTCAGGTCTTGAAGAAGGCATTTCAGTGGGACACCTAGTGTAAGGAAGCATTCAAAGCACTAAAGGAATACCAAAGCTCTCTCTCTTGTCCTGGTAAGCCCCTTAGAAGGGAAAGTGCTTACTCTTTATTTAGCTGTCTCAGATTTCTCAACCAGCACAGCACTAGTTAGGGAGCGAGACAAGGCTCAGTAACCAGTTTACTACTGTAGCAGAGCTCTAAGGGGGGTAGAGGAGAGATATCCAAAGATGAAAAAGCTAGTTTTGGCCCTGGTGACTACGGCTAGGAGACTTTGACCATACTTTCAGGCTCATACTATCGAGGTTCCAACAGATCAGCCAATGAAGCAAGTACTGCATAAACTATAGTCTTTAGGAAGGCTAGTTAAGTGGGCAATAGAGCTCAGCGAATTTGATATTAGGTATAAGCCAAAGACGACAATCAAAGGGTAAATTTTAGCAGATTTCATTGCAGAATTCATCGTAGTAACACCCGCGGAAGCCACACTGCTAATAGCTAACCTTCCCGTATGGAAACTTTTGGTAGACGGAGCTGTCAATGCCCAAGGAAGTGGTGTAGGATTGATCCTAACCTCTACAGATGGAGTAGACGTGCAATACACCCTTAAGTTTGAGTTTAAGGCTTCAAACAACGAGGCAGAATATGAAGCTGTCATTGCTGGGCTCAATTTTGCCCATTCAATGGAGGCAGAGCAGTTGGAGATCAACAGCGATTCCCAGCTTGACGTGAAACAGATAGAGGAGTCATACGAGGATAAGGATGAAAAAATGGTTCTCTACCTCAGAAAGGTACAGGAATTGATCAAGAAGTTTGTGCAAGTGAAGTTCAAACACGTTCTTAGAGCCAAAAATTCGAGAGCAGACGCCTTGGCAAGATTGACAACAACTTTGCAAGAGAATTTGGATAGGTTAATTCCAATGGAGCATTTAGCAGAACTATCTATATGCATTGAAGATAAAAAATTTCTACCTATGCAAGCACCACCGAGCTGGATGGACCCCATCAGAGGGTATCTTCAAAATGGGAGTTTGCCGGAAGATTCCAAAGAAGCTGCGAAACTAAGGGTTAGGTCAGCCAGATTTTCTATTTTGTAGGGAAACCTATACAAACGGAGATTTTTGACAGCTCTACTCAAATGTGTGGGAGATGAAGATGTTAATTACATACTCAAAGAGATCCATGAAGGAGTCTACGACAATCACATCGGAGCTCGAGCCCTAACAGAAAAAACATTGAGGCAGGGGTACTACTGGCCCACTATGCTCAAAGATGCTATAGAACTGGTCAAGAGATGTAAAGTCTGCCAAGTACACACTAACATTCTCCACTGCCCACCAGAGCTCCTAACATCGATGGAAAGCCCCTGGCCTTTTCAACAATGGGGTTTAGATATACTTGACCCCCTCCTTACGGGGGTTGGACAATGCAAGTTTGCTATTATTGGGGTGGACTACTTCACCAAATGGGCAGAGGTGGAGCCTTTGGCAACAATCATGGAAAAAAAGCCCAAAACTTTGTCTGAAAGTCGATAATCTACAGGTTTGGGATTCCAAGGGCAGTTTTTTCAGACAATGAAAAGTAGTTTGATAACCCTAAGTTCAAGAAATTTTGTGTCGAGCTGGGGATAAAATTTTTTTTTTGGCCCTAGCTCATCCCCAATCCAACGGGCAAGCAGAGGTCACCATTCGAACAATAAAGACTGCCCTGAAAACTAAGCTCGAAGCACTGAAAGGAAAATGGGTGGAGCAGCTCCCTGAGGTGTTATGGGCTTACAGAACCACAGCCAGGACCGCCACTTGGGAAACTCCATTTGCTTTGGCTTTCAGAATTGAAGTAGTGGCTCCTGTGGAAATAGGGCTCACGTCCCCCAGAACTGAGTTTAGCGATGCAAGGCATAATGGTGAGGCGTTGCTACTCAACCTCGATCTATTAGATGAGAAGAGAGACGAGGCCTTACAGCTCATAAAACATTATCAGAGGAAGACAGTCAGATACTACAATAAGAAAGTAAAGCACATGAGTTAAAAGATAGGGGATCTAGTACTTAAAAAGCTACTACTTGCGAGGAAGGAACCTTCCCATGGGAAACTAGGCCCAAACTGGGAAGGTCCTTATATCATATCAACGGTTATTAGGTCCGAGAACTATGAGCTGCAAACTGAGGAAGGAAAAATCCTGCCTCATTCTTGGAATGCAGAACACCTTAAGAGGTTTTTTCAGTAAGTTTTTCTGTAATATAATTATTCTTTCAATCAAACTGAGAACTTTTGATCCTCCCTTGTATGTGTCTGCAAAAAACGCTTCTAACTCAAAGATGAGCTCTTCAGCTCATAAAACTCAGATAAGCTCTTAAGCTCATAAAACAAAGATGAGATCTCCAGCTCATAAAACAAAGATGAGCTCTTCAGCTTATAAAACCAAGATGAGCTCTCCAGCTTATGAAACAAAGATGAGCTTTTTAGCTCATAAAACCAGGATGAGCTCTCCAACTCATAAAACAAAGATGAGCTCTTTAGCTCATAAAGCCAAGATGAGCTCTCCAGCTCATAACACAAAGATGAGCTCTCCAGCTCATAATATTAAGATGAGCTTTCCAGCTCATAAAACGACGATGAGCTCTTCGACTCATAAAACAAATGTGAGCTCTTCAGTTCATAGAATAAAGATGAGCCACTCAGCTCATAAAATAAAAACAAGCTCCTTAGTTCATAAAAAGAGTTTTATAGCTGATGATGAAGTCTTCAGTTCATAAAAAGAGCTCTGTAGGTCACGATGAACACTTTAGTCTATAAAAAGAGTTCTGTAGCTCACAATGAACACTTCAGTTCATAAAAAGAGCTCTATAGCTCACGATGAACTCTTTAGGTCATAAAAAGAGCTCTATAGCTCAAGATGAACACTTTAGTTCATAAAAAGAGCTCTGTAGCTCACGATGAACACTTCAGTTCATAAAAAGAGCTCTCTAGCTCATGTTGAACTCTTCAGTTCATAAAAAGAGCTCTATAGCTCAGGATAAACTCTTCAATTCATAAACAAAGCTCTATAGCTCACGATGAATACTTTAATTCATAAAAAGAGCTCTATAGCTCATAATGAACTCTTTAGTTCATAAACAGAGCTCAATAGCTCACTATGAACAATTTAGCTCATAAACAAAGCTCTATAGCTCAATATGCACAGTTTAGGTCATTAAAAGAGCTTTATAGCTCAGGATGAACTCTTCAGTTCATAAACAGAGCTCTATAGCTCACAACTTACTCTACCAGTTCACTCAAAAGGGTGTAGAAGCCCGAGAATAGAGACATATAACTAGATTCAAAATTACAAGTTCAAGAATCCATAGAAGAATCAGTAACCATCAAATACGAACAAAGGCTCATACATCCAGCAATAGTACAAATGCAAAAAAGATTACAAGAGATATTCTCAGTCCTTATTCACCTTTTAAGCGTTTCTAGAGTTCAACAAGTTCCTCATTCAAGTGGGTATTTTCTTCTTTTAGCTCATCCCTTTCCTTCTGGGTTTTTGTCAGAAGATTTACAAGTTTCTGCCCAGATGAGGAGAACAGTATTGTAGCTAGAGAAGATTTAGATGAAGAAGAGGAGTCACTAGCATGACCACTTTTACATTTCCCAGAGGAAGTACCAACGACCTCAACCTCATCAAATTCAGAAGGACAGAAATCAGCAGAATGTTGGTAAGAAACAAAGTCCATAGCGGCACTGGCAACACTGAACATAAACAAGTTATCTGGCGTCACCAACTCAGAGTAGGGTATAAGCTCAACTTCAATCATCCGATCAATTCGCATCTCCTCCAATAGATCCAATTCAGGAGGACCTACCAACCAAATGAAATCCTACGATTAGGAGACCATATCAAAAGACCTGAACAAATACAGGTTGCCGAGATACTTATCTGAATAAGAATAGCTCCTCCAGGATCTAGGAACTTTGCACTCTATGTAGTACAGCTCTATGGACCTCCAAGAATTCCCAGTAACATAAAAAAAATGATTGACCCATCCCTTAGAAGGAGAAAGAAGGTCAAACACTAGACGCCACAGCTTGAAGTGCCTCCACCGAAAATAGACAAAGCACGGGACCTCATCTTACTTGACGTCGAAAAAGTAGAAGAATTCTCCTATAGTGGGAAACTTGTCGTCGCCACGCAAGCGCCAAAACAAAAAAAAATTGATCATGACAGCCCACCCCTTGGGAGAGAGACGAGAATGGCATAACCCACAATAAGTCAAGATGTAACCAACAACGAGATGAATGGGGAGATACAACCCCATGTCTAAAGCCCCCTCAAAGAAGCAAGTCTCTCCTCGAGGGAGATAATTATAGGGCTCGTCAGAAGATGGGGCTCGTAGAGCTAGTTCCACGTCAAGAAAGAACTTTTTCTTTATCCCGACTAAGTCTAAGGATGACAATAACGAAGGTACTAAGTAATGGGTCTGTCATTCCCACTCAATTCCACAGGAGCTTTGTTCCCTGAACAGGGGGGAGATTGGGACAGCCATGACAAGATTCACAAAAAGTAAAGAAGAAGAATAAACAAAGAAATAGTAAACCCTCAGGAATCAAGAACAGACTCTGAAGTAGAAGAAGGGTCCAAAAAGTTACAGCAAAATCATAAAGACAACAAGCTTCAATGCAATATAATAATGCACAAAGCCTAAAGTCAGCGGACCTTTGGGTTTTCTAATTAAAGAGGGTGGTTACGTTTTTGAAAGACAGTTGGGGAAGCGTAAAAAAAAAAAGGGGAGAGAGAGGACCAAGTAGCCTCAACATTCCCTTGATGCTCCTCATCCATTTCAAGCAATAACAGCCCTCGATTGTCTAGTAGAAGTTTAGGACAATAAGCTGCAATATAACATGAGAGATTAACTGTGGGTCCACGATAGAGCTCGGCAGTCCTGAAAGACTCTCTGAGATCCCAAACATTTGGATATTTTTTAGCTAAGTGTAGCTCGTATGGCTACATGGACCTTCCAAAGCAGCTCCCAACTTTTCAAATAAGCAGCATACTCTCTTCGACCAAACATAAGCATAGCAATCTCCTAAAGTCAGATCTCAATTCCTTTCCTCTCAAAGGAGCTCAGGAAGCCCGCAGACTTGCAGTTCCAACAAATTTGGTTTTAGAGGAACTCAGTTCCCCTCAAAGCAAGGGGCAAGGGGAGTATAGAGTAGTACACGAGCAGTTAACCATAGAATAATGAGAGTAGACTGCATTGAAGAGCAAGTTGGATTGTGTTATTGTGTTAGAGCAAAGTAGACTGCATTGAAGAGCAAGTTAGATTGTGTTATTGTGTTAGAGCAGAGTAGGCTGCGTTGAAGAACAAGATAGATTGTGTTATTGTGTTAGAGTAGAGTAGACTGCATTGCAGAGCAAGTTAGATTGTGTTAGAGAGCAATTTTTTTTAAAAAAAGAACTAGTATGTTTACCATTCACATGGATGACTTAAAAGACAAGTCAGCAAAGTAGGACAAAATTATATTCCCCAATAGGAGTTACAAATGCTTTTTAACAAGAAAAAAGAGAAATAAAAGATCCTAAGTTTCGTAAGGGAGAACAGATAAAGAGTCTTGCAATGCAGTTACTGTAGCTTCAGCAGCAGGAACATAAGAAGAGCTCGGTAGCTCAACAGACAACCTTTCTGGCAAAGCAGCAGTTGAAATCTCAGAAGGGCCAAGAATAGGCAAGAAGGTTGGGGCCTCAATCTCAGTCAAAGCTCTCATTACCAGATCAGCAGAAAAGGAAATATTAGTAGGAACAGTTGGAGGAGTGGACATTTTAGTACCTTCCAGAGCTCTATCGAAAACAGTAGGGGCCAAGATGCTGTCATCGCTCTCTGAATCAGTCTCCTCCAATTCCTCCTCAATAGGAATGAAAAAGTCAAAGTTTAGGTCTGGATAGGTACTTGGTGGTGACATCATCCTTTGGCTCGGCTATTATGTCAACCTTCTCCTTGACAGTTGTCTTCTGCACCTCGAGCTCACTACATTAGCTCTCGTTTGCCTCAGTCAGGGTAACATACTCCTTTTTAAGGCTCTCAAAGGAGCTCTGAGCATCGAAGGCTTCCTGGCTACCTATGGTCCAGGCATTGGTTTTGAGTAGCAGCTCTTCCCTGGTCATCCTCAGCTCATCCCTAACCGTATTTTCTCTTTCCTTAGTCTTATCCTTAGTAGCTTGAAGGGCTTCGTAGTCAGAGGCCTACTTCCCCATTTGCTCCTCGAACTTTTGCACCTGAGCTTTGAGGCTCTCATTGTCAAAGGTCAGTTCAGCGACCTTAAACTCGTATGTATTCAAAGCTTTGGCAGAGTCTTCCAAATATTGGACCATGCCTATCAAGTTCTTCAAATAGAGAGCCATCTGTGGACAAAAAAGGAAACATGTATAGATCAGCATAATTCAACCGCGCCGAGCTAAGAGCGAGTATAAAAATACTTACAGTGGCTACTCCTTGGAGAACTAAGCAGAAAGAGGCCTTAGGGGGCATGGTAGAGGCCCTCTAGATATCGGATTCTAGAAGAATGGATGAAATGGCTCCAGTAGCCAACTCAGCGTTGTCGAAGAAGAAGTCTTCATCAGTCTCTTGGCCCTCCCTCTTTTCGACTTTGGGACTCTAGAGAGGCAGCTCGGATGGTTGCTCAGATGGTCCAAGGGGTGCAAAGTCTGGCTGAATTCCAATAATCAACCCCAAGGCTCCCTCAACCTCAGAAGAGGTAGGGGAAGCCAGCCCTCGCTCAGAAGCCTTATTGGGGGCAAATTGGCCCCCTTGAAGAGGAGAAAGGGTCGGGAATTGAGATGAAGGAGTTTGACCTCCTTTACTCAAGGTAGGAGAAGAGGTCATTCCTAGTTTCTGCACTTTAGCCCTATTTACGAGGCTGCCTCCAGAGCTAGTCTCAACCTTCCGTTTGCCACTTTTCCTACTCTTCTTCAATAGGTCAACCTTAGTCTGGAGTTCCTCAGGGGTAGATTTCATTATGCAGAAGCCTGGGAGATCTGAACCAAGCAAGTTAAACAAGAAAGAGGAAAAAGAAGGGAAAGTAAGGGAACCAACTCAGAAAGTGTTACCTTCTATGTGTTGAGGTCTAACAATTGAGATGCGGAGCAAAGCTTCTATTGATACCTCAGGAGGACTAAATCCATGTGTTACTAAGACCCAGGGCTTGATGAGCTTGGAGTACTTCTCTGAATTACACTTCTCCAACTTTCGCTTCACCCTCTCGTCCTCAGCACTGAGCCCAGATTGAATGCCTGAAAAACAACATAAGGAGAACAAAGGTCAAAAAGGCAACTCGATAATTTTCAAACTAGAGCTCAATCAGTTCGAGCAAGGACTCACATAAGTTATCAAGGGCGGACCAAGTTCTAGGGATGCCTAGAGTATCAATTTTGTCAGCAGGGTTGTACTCCTAGTTGGTGCCCCTAACGAAAAAAAATTGTTTCTTCCAACCCTTATGGGAGCTCGGGAGGTGAGAAATGATCTGCTTAGTCGTGGTTCGCTTGGAGATATATAAGAAACCCTCTGATGAGATGAGCTTGACATTAAAAAGATCCACAAGCAAGGAAAGGCTGGGGAGCCCGAGCTCATGTTTCTTAAATAAAACTAGAAGACCTACCAGTACATCTCAGAAATTAGGAGAAAGCTGAGCAAGGCAGACATTGAAGTGTTGCAAAACACTCTTGATGAGGGGATGCATAGGGAAGCGAAGACCATTCTCAAAATCGGCCATAAAGAAACAGACTTTCTTATGAACCTGGGCAACATATGAGATGTGTTTATCTAGATATCAGGGCTGGACACCAGGAGGAAAGTCATAACGAGCACTAAGAATTTTCATAAGAGAAGAGTCAACCTCACTAGGTCCTACAAGCACAGCATGCCTAAAGGCAGCTCCTGTACCCGCTGCACTGTCAAAGACTCCTACCCACTCACCTTGCTCTTATCTTTGTTAGGATTAGGGGGCACAGAAGAAGACGATGGGGGTGGCTCCTTAGTATTTTCCTCAGCATTGACAGCATCTACATTGGAGAAATTATCGATTTCCTCGCCCATATCCCCTAAATCAGTGTCCTCTTCGGCAGACCTTTCCCCCAAGAGAGAAGCAGAGGAGCGAGTAGCTCTAGAAGAAGTAGACATGACTGGACAGGAAAAAGGTAAATTGAAAGAACGGTAGAGAGGAGGAATACTAATTAATCACTTCCTGATAACCCTAGGGTCAACGCAGTAGCTTCCAACAGCAAGGATTCGCACGATGAAAGACCAGTCCATGAAGTGGGGAAGTAGAGACAAGCAGTAGTTTTGATTCCAAAACTAAAAGAACCAAAAAGCCCAGAAATGCAATGGCCACCTCGAATTCGAGGGTTCCAGAATGAGAAAAGGTGAAAAAGGGACAAAAGGGCATATCTAGTTAGGAAAGGGCAACGAACAGCAGACTAGAGCGAAATGGAAGAAAGGGGGCAATGCGAATCTTCAAATCGAACCCATAAAACTCGATCTTGAACGAGGAATCAGAGAACTCCAAACGAGAAAGCCAAAAAATCACAAGAAGAGAGAAGCAGCAGAGAAGTTGAACAGTGGAAAAGGCGGTTTAGATAGCCATTTGAGCATTTAAAGCTTGAGAGATGTGGGCTAAAATGTGCGTGGAAAACGAGAAAGTCATGATTGCTGAAAATCGTCAAAAAGGCCCCACTCACGAGCAAGCCAATGTCAGCCACGTGCAAATCCAGCTTGGTTTAAAAAACAGCTCAACCCCTGCCCAAGCCTGCTTGAACCAGGGGCTAGGGGCAATTGATGATACCTCAAACAAGCCCTAGCTGTGAGATCAGGAAATGAGGTCAGGTCAGGAAAGACACGGAGAACTCAGAGAAGCAAGGGTAGAGCTCCCCTTAGGAAGATCGTAGCAGAACCTACTAGGAAACAGTTGGATGACTGCGGAAATTGAGCCCAATGCATGAAATTCTCAACCAACCAAGATTCTCTCCTAAAATCAAGGAGGATCCCATAAATAATTGGCAAAGATATCAGTTGAAATCCCATAGAATAGGGAGCAGCCTTATAAATAATATGTAACGCCTTATCGAGAAAGAGAGGACCCTAGAAAAATCTTAATTAAATCATACATTGTATTGTAATACATTCGAGTAATTAATAGAGAAAAAATGAGCAAGAGCCTCCATTAGAGAGTGGATTAGCCGAGCTCCAGAGCCGGTGAACCACTATATTCCTACTATGCAAATTCCCCTATCTCCTAAGAAACACTTCATCACTGTCATTATGAAGTTGGTAGCCTAGATTCACCTTAGGTCCCACACACTCTGGTCACCCATGTTAGTCTGCACCATCAAAGGTGTAAGTTATAACTTCAAAGAACATGATCGGTCATGAAATGTTGGGATCGATATTGTGTTTTTCATGGTAAACCATGGGTGTGTGTGATCGATTATGACCTCTTTTGAGCAATTGTAACTTTTTCTTTCAAAGTTGTAGCTTTATCCTACAAAGTAGTAACTACTCGTAACGGTATCAAAAAAAAATTTTTTGGCACCCTAGAGTCAGAGTAAATAAAAATAGATTGAGTTGTCTGTTGACTCATACATTTTCTTGGCAACCTATGAAACACAGATATTTCGATCGGGGTGATGTATATATATCTGACACGTATTAAATATCAATATTCGTCGGATACTTGCGAATATGTATTAGATGCTTTCCACACGTATTAAGTAATTAATAAAATATTTATCATTATTAGATATTTATCGGATATACCTCAGATACGTGTATCTGGACGGTGAATACATTCTCCTTATACTGAGTGAGGTGGCTTGGGTAGAAACGGGAGTTACACAAATGTGTTTTCCTTATTCCAAGATGTTCATTTGAATGTGCACCACATGTTTCACAAGAATTTATTAATTCTTTAAATTTATTTAGCATGAATAATGAGTTTTTATTGCTTATATGACAACCAATGAAGTCTATTCCAATTAAATGTTAAATAAAAATTGAAAACTCTCGAAAGGTTACACATGTTCAATTTTAGAATTACATAAAATATTGAATTTTGAACATCATTAAGCTGCATGTGTCAACAAAATAAATTATTTTAATTTGAGACGTGCTTTATGTTGTAATCCCTTGTATCCCCAGTATTATAATAACATCCTTATATATAGACACATGTATATCATACTTGTTTTACATGTAACGTGATTTATATAAAATACTGCAAAGTCACATTACAAAGCCTAGTTTATATTACTCATACATTGTTTTGCTACACTATATTGATATACTTTAAATTTGTGTAATTCTTAAACCATAGTTTCTATTAAACATACATTGTATTGATACACTTTATATTTTTGTAAATATATTATAATCATATAATTCTTGAACACTTTTTTCTATTGGTGATTGTAGTTGATTTTTTGTTGGGGGTAAATCACATGTATTTAATATTATAATTGTAGATGTACAAAAATTAGACATTTATTTTTATAAACTCTTTAGTGTCGAACTATATTGATACACTTTTAAATTATAACTTTATATGAATTCAAATAATAAAGTAATTTTATGTACCCCTTGTAATTATGAGTTGAACAAATTCATAGCATTTGTTAGTCCCGAAAAAACTACCACAAAAATAACATACAGAAGAAGAAGTCAAACAACAATCATTATTGTAATGTTTAGTATTTAAAAATAAAATTGTAAAAAGAAAAAATCATAAAATACAAAAATATTAAAATTAACAAATAATTATTTGAAAGATGAAAAGTTAAATAAAAAAGTGATCACTTAACACAAGTAGAAATGAATAAGAAAACTGTGAAAAAAAAAACTCCCAAAACTAACTAGCAGATTATGAAATGAAAAAAATAAAAACATAAAAGAAAACTGTGAAGAAAAAAAAAACTCCCAAAACTAACTAGCAGACTATGAAATGAAAAAAATAAAAAAATAATAGAAAACATAAGTTGTAGAAGAAAAAATATGATACGTTTGGGTATTTCCGTGTTTGTCGGAGAATAATAAGAATGATAGGTTCGAAGTTTTACAAACTTTAATGACTGATAATTTGGAAAAGAAGAGGAGAGAGATATTTATTGGCAACGATAATGAAAAAAAAATTAAAATTCAACATGGCAGAGATATACACAATCAACTTTAAATGTAAATCTTGTGATAATATAATTTTTACATTATATTAAGAAATCTTTAATACAATAAAATAAAATTAAAAATCTAATTAACTTCGAAAAAATATGCATGATTTAAGAGGGGACAAATATGTTAAAGAGAGGACAAATATGTTAAAAAAAATCACAAAAAGTCAAATTGTGTACTTGACCACAATTAAATTCTAAAAATAAGGACTTAATGTCCTAAGATTAATAGATATATACTTTTTGACAAATAACTCTAATTTCGTATACTTTTTAATAATTTTTCCATTTTATAAAAACTTAAGCTCAACAAAAAAGTTAAAGTTTAGGTCTAATCCAAAAAAATTTAATTGGATAATTTGGGCCTATCTCTCTAGCTCTTGACACCCACAAAACCATAAAAAAAATATTTTAAAAAAATAAAAGTCTATATCTTTTTCACACTTTTGAATATTTTTATCCCAACCACTCTCTCTCTCTCTCCCCTTCTCTCTCTGTGGCTAACAATATACCTTTGTTTGTTGATTACTTGATTTCATACAGCACAAAAGTTGCAGTCTATTGGCATTATCAGTAATCGAATTATGCTACGGTGATAATCGAATAGCTAAGGTGATATTGGCGCATATCTACGGTGATAATTGAATTTTATAGGAAAATCAGAAATAACAACAAATTAGGTCCTATAGTTCTATCATCAACTAAAATTAAAATTAACTTCAGGTCCTATTGCTCTATTATTTTTAAAATTAAAATTAATAAAATCTTATCCAAGATCAACTATGTCACAAAAAAGATTAAGTAGATTAGTCATATTATCAATTAAAAAAGATATGACAGCGAAACTTAAATATAAAACTTAATTAGTACTTTTGTATCTCAAAAAATGGAAAGAATAAATATTGACATGAATAAAAGTGAAGTATTAATATTAAATAAAGTATTAATATTAAAAATAAAAATGATAGTGAGAACATTGACATGAATGTCTTGTGTCATAGTGTTTTTAAGAACTGTACGTATCAGTTCTCTGGGTGACCCTTATTGGCGAATGCGCATGGTTCAATTTCGTTGTAGTGTAGCTACTATTTCATTATAGACAATTTTCATAAGCTGTTCAAATGTAGCAATATGTAACTCTTCATCTAGGTTATTAAATGTCTTGATGTAACCTTTTTCTGGTCTAACATTCCAGCAATAAATCTTGTCTTTAGTTCAAAAAAAAAAAAAAACCCATGGTGATATTAAATTTGTCCAGCAAAATGATGCCCGAGTTTAAAGACAGTGGGCAACAGCCATGGTTGAGTCATATGAAGATGGATAACAGAATGCAAACGCGAGTGAAGCAAAAGGAAGAGAAGAAAGACAAATAAATGCCAAAAAGAGGCTAACATAGCTCCGAGGAAGTTTGAATCCATACCGATTGGTTTAATAGTTGAACAAGAGAAAATATATAAGCATTACCATCCTAAAGTTCGAATTCCTTTGATCGCATGGTACCCATGTATAACCAATGCATATAAATTGTTGGTGATTGTAGACTTTCAAGATGTACTTTACAAAAAACAATAAAGGAACATTCCTACTGTTAAAAAAAAAACGCTGCAATGAAAATAATTATTTACTTGAACTTCACACGATAAAAAATTAGGAAAATAATTAAATCTAATTTAAATGTTTTCAACATATTTAGTGAAAGTAATTCTCAGACAAAGGTTGAATGCAGAATAAGGAATGGACTACTAATTAAGTCTGTGATAAACTTGAAAAGGATTACTGCAGGCCTTTTGAATATGGTGGGTCGATCTGGAGATATTAGACGTTTTGGCTTCCCGTGGTACGCCGTGATGTTTAGATACAAAAAATTGCATGTTTCTTCTCGTGTGTTTATTAGAGAAAAAAGAACTGATTAAAAAATATTACAAAGAGATAGAGAGAAGGCCTACAACAGTCTTGGCAGGCTTGACTTGCCATTCCATTGAATCCATTCGGTCAGGCTAAGGCAATGCCGACGTCGGGGAGGAATTCAATCTTCTTGGTCGTATAATATCCAAGTTTTATAATACATATAGTTTGTCGGTGATTGACGTTCTAAGGTTTATTTTACGAAAAACAGGAAAGGAATGATTTCTATTATACTAAAGGCTGCAATTACTTGTCATCAAAGACATCAAATTTATCAAGCACCATAGCATAAAAAACTAGACATCAAATTTATCAAGCACACAAGTATTGTATCCACCTAAATCAAATCTTCAATTTAAACTCACACCCACAGTAAACCTTAATTTAGCAGTAACAGTAAATGGTTAATCACACCTAAATATCACAATCAAGTGATCCGTGTTGTAAACGTACATTGACATTTACATAGCTCGATAGAAATTCTACCACGTCCAAGTACAGCTCAATTCACTATATGAAAATTTCTAATTCTGATCAATCACTTAAATCTAATCTCAATAGGAGAGATGTATCCCGACATGGTAAGACTCATATGCTAGATATATATTGAAAGCCCCAGTTATACTTATACCACTTTAACCTATTGTTCGACTCTGATAAAACTTATCGGTAGATATCGTTAATGATTAGTAGGTGTTGCTCCACTTGGCTCTGCAATCTAGTCTATTGTCTTTGGGGCCTAGTGAATATAGACCATCCACTATTTCTGTAAATCCACGTCATCATTATTCCTTATTTCAAATTCTTAAAACAAAATAAGAAAACTAGATAGAAAACAAGCAGCAATATTCAAAGTAGGAAAAAAAAAATAGTAAAAGCAAAGATAGCAAAGAGAGGATTTGTCAAGGGAACTGGTAGGGAAATTTGCTTCCTATAAAGAAATAAAAATAAACATCAAAATTTAATTATATTGGTAGTGTTTGAATGATATTGGTCGAAAACATTGTATCAAATTAATTACAAGACTTGGGTTAATCCTATGAAAATCCTTGCTAACTTAATAAAATTTAATCTTTGCTGTCACTCTAGAAATATTTCATAACTTCATCCATGCTCAATTCCAAAACATCAGCAATAACATCAATCACTGAATATGTAGGAAAATCTTGATAACAATCCTCCTCGACCTCCGATTCATCGGTACCAAACCCGAGAATTTTTAACCCAAAATCCTCCTCATCAAGATCCTCAATCCAACCAGTGATTTTTGGAGCATTTATATTCATACCAAAGGGATCAGAGGGCAGTAAATCAAGGATATCATCAGACACATGTTCAGTTTTATCCTCTTGGTGAGCATTTATATTCATACCAAAGGGATCAGAGGGCAGTAAATCAAGGATATCATCAGAGACATGTTCAGTTGTATCCTCTTGGCGACCATTTATATTCATACCAACGGGATCAGAGGGCAGTAAATCAAGGACATCATCAGACACATGTTCAGTTTTATCCTCTTGGTGATCAACTGTTTCAAACAGATTAATATAAACCCAGGAATCGCAATACCCAGTTGTTGTCGTCTCCGAGATCAGGTCACTCTGCTCTGAATTGGAACAGACAGAAGCATTCGAATCCAGATTCAATCCTGCAAGTAGTTGAACGTCTTCTTCACTGACCTCTGATTCATCAGTCCCAAACCCAAGAATGTCAAACCCAAAATCCTCCTTAAGATCCTCATTCCAACCGGTGTTCGCTGCGACCGGACTTAGATTCATTCCAAAGGGATCAGAAGGCAGTAGATCAAGAATATCATCCGATGGCTTTTCTGTTTTCGCCACATCAACCATCTTGGTCGCAAAAGATTTTATAATATTCCAACCGGTGTTCGCTGCGACCGGACTTAGATTCATTCCAAAGGGATCAGAAGGCAGTAGATCAAGAATATCATCCGATGGCTTTTCGGTTTTCGCCACATCAACCATCTTGGTCGCAAAAGATTTTATAATATTCCAACCGGTGTTCGCTGCGACCGGACTTAGATTCATTCCAAAGGGATCAGAAGGCAGTAGATCAAGAATATCATCCGATGGCTTTTCGGTTTTCGCCACATCAACCATCTTGGTCGCAAAAGATTTTATAATATTCCAACCGGTGTTCGCTGCGACCGGACTTAGATTCATTCCAAAGGGATCAGAAGGCAGTAGATCAAGAATATCATCCGATGGCTTTTCGGTTTTCGCCACATCAACCATCTTGGTCGCAAAAGATTTTATAATATTCCAACCGGTGTTCGCTGCGACCGGACTTAGATTCATTCCAAAGGGATCAGAAGGCAGTAGATCAAGAATATCATCCGATGGCTTTTCGGTTTTCGCCCCATCAACCATCTTGGTCGCAAAAGATTGTATAATGTGAAAGATCGAAAGAACACTCGAAGAACCAAATAAGAACAATGTTCAGCAAAAACCCGAAACGAAACATAGAATAGCAGAGCTTCCAATGAAAAATGCAGAGCTTTTCTATGGAGTTTGAGAGAAGTTTAGGACGAAAAAAGAGATGGGTTGAAGGAGAACAGACTTGGTATTGAAGAAAGAGAAAGAATTGGATGAATGAAGAGTGGTAAACGTAGAAACACATGGTTTTTGGTGATCTATATATATGAGTATATATGGGAGTGTAAGAGATGGACTGTAACTGGGACAAGTGCTGGCCAAAGAACACTTGAATTAGGATTTTGAGAGAAACCCTCAAGCAGGAAAGGCGGTGATGATGAAGATAGGACAAATTTCACCAAAATCTGATAGAAGAAGAAAAATCCAGAGTGTGGTGTTTCGCAGAAATATGAGTGTAGAGAGAGAGAGATGAAGTGGAACTGGGAGACATTAGAGGCCTAAGTACATTCGAACTGGGACTTGGAAAGAAAGTAACTCGCAAATAGAAGACTGGTGTGAGAGAATACCGGATAGCAGAAGAGAAATAAAGAGAGAGTGATGGACCGTAACTGGGAGACATAGACGCCTAAGAACATTCGAACTAGGATTTGGAAAATAACTTTGCAATTTGCTAGGAAACGGAGTTTGTATTAATGAATTTGAAAGTCAATTTAAATAAAATCTGATCCTGGAAGAGAACTCGAGAGTTTGAACCATAGCAGATTTAACCACGTCTATCTTTTTCTTTAGGATTAATTGCACTAGAAATCCCAAAAATATAAAATTTATTTTATTTTAGTCTCCAATGTTTCAATTGTATTATTTTGGTCTTTAAAATATTGAATATATTTCTATATGGTTCTTCAAGCATATAGCGTCTCGATTGCTAACGATTTTTTATCATAAACTTGTCACATAATACTTAAATAAAGACAAAAAATTAATTTTAATAGCTCTTAAATAAAATTTGGGTAGTTCTTGACAAAAAAATATATAATATGGGTAATTTTTAACTAAAATTTGGATAGCTTATGATCAAAACTGTGTAATTTAGATAACTATTTAACAAAATTTGAGTAGAAATTTGGTCAAGAGTTATCCAAATTATTTTTTTTGTCCATATTTGAGTATTACGTGAGAAGTTTATGATAAAAAATCGTTAGCAATTTGAACATTGTCTACTTAAGGGACCATATAGAAACATATTTAATACTTCATGGACCAAAAATTATGCAATTGAAATATTGAGAACTAAAATGAGACAAACTCTATTTTGGAGACTTCTAATGCAATTAACCCTTTTCTTTAACAATATTTAACATCTTAAATTTACTTATTCTAATTATTTCACACTTGCATATTTTTCTTTTTCTTCTATTTGCACATGGGTATCGTGTGTGTATGATCATAGCATTTAATAAATTTTAAACTTTTTTGAATGCCGGTACGTAGGCCCAATAAAATTACAAAAAAAAAAAAAAAACCTTATTTGCCAATTTGTTTTTGGATTAGCTCCCTATTCAAAAATCAAAGCAATGACTATAACAAACATCCTTTAAAATTGTAAAAAATAACGAAAATGTTACCAGGTAACTAAAACATCTATTCTAAAAACTTATGTCATCATAATATACCTTCTTCTTCAAAAATACAGATTGTCAAACATGTACACTAAAAAAAATGACATGTGCTTGATTAACGTACTGATTAATTGGTGGTTCGCATATACATTAAGATACATTTACTAATAGCGACTGTATATGTATATCTAGAACAGATACACTGAGATTAGACGTCTAGACAAACGTTTCTTCGATTAACTATCCAATTAACATCGGAATGAACATATATTTAAATTTCTTCATCTACCCCATGGAAATACCTCTACAAATAACGTATCAAAAAACCAGAACAGAAACACAGAAAAATAATGGATCAGTCAAGGAAGCCAAAAACACAGAGTAACATAAAAATGCTTACAGATTTCTTGGACGNAAAATTAATTTTAATAGCTCTTAAATAAAATTTGGGTAGTTCTTGACAAAAAAATATATAATATGGGTAATTTTTAACTAAAATTTGGATAGCTTATGATCAAAACTGTGTAATTTAGATAACTATTTAACAAAATTTGAGTAGAAATTTGGTCAAGAGTTATCCAAATTATTTTTTTTGTCCATATTTGAGTATTACGTGAGAAGTTTATGATAAAAAATCGTTAGCAATTTGAACATTGTCTACTTAAGGGACCATATAGAAACATATTTAATACTTCATGGACCAAAAATTATGCAATTGAAATATTGAGAACTAAAATGAGACAAACTCTATTTTGGAGACTTCTAATGCAATTAACCCTTTTCTTTAACAATATTTAACATCTTAAATTTACTTATTCTAATTATTTCACACTTGCATATTTTTCTTTTTCTTCTATTTGCACATGGGTATCGTGTGTGTATGATCATAGCATTTAATAAATTTTAAACTTTTTTGAATGCCGGTACGTAGGCCCAATAAAATTACAAAAAAAAAAAAAAAACCTTATTTGCCAATTTGTTTTTGGATTAGCTCCCTATTCAAAAATCAAAGCAATGACTATAACAAACATCCTTTAAAATTGTAAAAAATAACGAAAATGTTACCAGGTAACTAAAACATCTATTCTAAAAACTTATGTCATCATAATATACCTTCTTCTTCAAAAATACAGATTGTCAAACATGTACACTAAAAAAAATGACATGTGCTTGATTAACGTACTGATTAATTGGTGGTTCGCATATACATTAAGATACATTTACTAATAGCGACTGTATATGTATATCTAGAACAGATACACTGAGATTAGACGTCTAGACAAACGTTTCTTCGATTAACTATCCAATTAACATCGGAATGAACATATATTTAAATTTCTTCATCTACCCCATGGAAATACCTCTACAAATAACGTATCAAAAAACCAGAACAGAAACACAGAAAAATAATGGATCAGTCAAGGAAGCCAAAAACACAGAGTAACATAAAAATGCTTACAGATTTCTTGGACGAAGCACACGCCAAACAAGATCGCATGCAAGAAGAAATCAACAATATGGAATCCAAACTGTACATATCCAATAGAAAACGAGACGAGTGAAAGAAAACGACGAAAAAATTCAACAGAAAGCTGCAAAAGGAGAGGAAGAAGACCAAAAAACTTAAGGCAGAGTTGAAGGACCTCAAAAAATGATCTTCTTTTGTATTTTTTTTTAAATTTTAAAAAAATGATCCACATTTATAATCTCCCTTTATATATGAAATATAATATTTAGTTTTTTATGTATGAGCACCCTATGATATCATTTTGTGTACACCTGTAAAGACATGTGTTGATTGTGTATCTGTTCAGTTTTTAAGACATGCTACGTACATCAAAGGTGGTGTTTAAAACCCACGCCACGGTTACTACATTTGAAATTCAAAAAATACGTGCGTAAATGATGGAAATTCCATCCAAAAATCCATTAACGTTCAAATACAAAAAAAACACCAAAAAACCTCCTCACACTTTTTTTCATTCAACACTAAAGATATTGTGTACATTTGAAAACCCCTCAGTCATATAGGTACCGTCTCAAAATCCTATCGCATATAGATACATTGTGAATGTACCTACGCATTACCACAGTCCATTATGTCTTCGCTTCAATTTTTTGTGAACTAAAATAGGGTTTCATGCAATAAAATTCAATCTGTACTTGGTGCTGACATCTTTTTATTTTTTTCTGGATTTTGTAATGTACTTGTGTTAATGAATGTAACTATAGATAACTTCCCCTTCATTTTCATCAAAGATTACTCGCATGTACCTGTAGCTTAAAATTATTGTACCTATGTTATGTACCTGAACAATAACCCAAATTAAAAACATTTTTCATGTAAAATAGGGTTTTATTGAAATAAAATTCAAAAAAAAAATTATTTTTGCTCTGCCTTTTGTAATGTACTTATAATAGAAACATGAATAACACTGTAGGTAGCTTCTCTCTCATTTTGTTCAAATGTTATTCGCATATACCTGTGGATAAAATTTATAGTGTCTATGCTATATACCTGAACAGTAAACCAAAATTAGAATCATATGATCCTGCTTTGAACCGTGTACCTGTATAATGTACTTGTCATTACTAGTGTCTTTTATTGTGCAACTAATCTTGTGATTATTTTGTTACGATTATGTTTGAGAATTATATGTGAATGTCAGATGTATTAGTTACATCCTCTAAAACAATTTGAAAATTATACAGATTAAACCATGTCGTCAAAAAGAGCACCAAAGAAGACTTTGACCTAACAGTTTAGGTCCAATTTAATGCTTTCATCAATATGATGAAAGAAATTAAACCTATGATAACCATAAACATTTGTATTTGATAAAACCAACACCATTTTGGGATTTGTTTGAATCATGCTACAACGAATTGGTATTAGAAAGTTTTACAAGAAGTCGGATGATCAAGAGTCACATTTGGAGAGCCTAAGAAAGACTTTCTAGAGGATGAGAATGCATAAGTTATAAAACAATCATTTGAAATTGGTATTTAGTGTTTCTGTTGGCAATTTCTTAGAATTTCTAGTCCATCAAAGAGGAATTGAAGTGGACAAAAGCAAAGTCAGGGCCATTTTAGAAGCCCAAGTGCCAACTAATAAGAAGTAATTGCAGAGGCTTTTCGGCCAAGAAAACTTCCTAAGAAAGTTCATCTCTAACCTTGCATGGAAGACAGTGGTTTTTTTACCTTTGTTAAAACTTAAATTAGAAGTTGGTTTCAAATGGGAAGAAGTGCACCATAAGACTTTTGAGAAAATCAAAGATTACTTGACAAAGGCAAGCCAATAAAGCTATATATTTCATTAGGGGAAAGGTTTATTGGAATTCTACTGGCATAGCATAATGATCAAGGTCATGAACAAGCGATTTATTATTTGAATAAAAAATTAAACTATGTGGAATTTAATTACTCTTCCATAGAAAAGCTTTGTTTGACTTTGTATTTTTCAACAATAAAACTGAAGCATTATCTACTTCCATTTACTATGTGTATTATTGCTCAGACTGATGTAATCAAATACATGCTTACATGTCCCTTACTAAGAGGACAGATGGGAAAATGGATTCTTGTCTTGACAGGATATTATTTTCAATATGTACCACATAAGGCAATTAAAGGCCAAGTTTCCAGCTGATTTCTTAGTAAACCATGCAAGTGTTCTTATTGAAAGAGATACATCTGAAGTAAGTTGCATAGAAATGGCACTTTGGAAACTAATGTTCGATGGATCCAAAAATGAAGGAGTAGGAGCTGAAATTGTTCTAGTATCACAAGAAGGGAAAATGTTCCAATATGCTTACCAATTAGATAAGACACTAGTCTTATCAAATAATCAAGTTGAATATGAGACTTTAATCATAGGCCTAGAATTAACCTTGGACATGAAAATCAAGAATCTTTTAGTAATTGGTGAATTGACAGGTGTAGGGTTGGTACATGTGCAACAACCTTATATTAGAAAAATATATCACAATGGTGCAATCTCTCATTCAAGGTTCTAAGGATGTTTGATTTGAACTTGTTATGAGACTGTGTAATGGAAAAACCAATGAAATACCCAAGTTGCCTCTGGACTCAGGATTTTAGAAGGAATGAATTAGAGGGTCATTAAGATACAAAAGAGACATTTGCCAATAGTGGTGGCATGGCCAGTTAGTGTTTTGGTTATTGAGATAGAGGAGTTAAATTTGAGATTCCCCATCATTAAATATCTGCAGGACCTTTCTCAAAAATTAGAAAGGCTTTTTAGAAGTCGAGTAGTGAACTATGTACTACTGGAAGAACAACTATTTAGAAGAACTCCAAAGGGTTTGATGCTGTTATATATCAGCAAGCTAAATTCCATAAAGGTTATGATAGAAATCCATAGGGGGATTTGCAAATCTCACCAGTCCGGTGAAAATATGAAATGGTTAGTTCATAGGTATGAACAGTATTGGCCAACCATAGAAAAAGACTGTATTACCCATTTGAAGGGATGTCAAGCCTGCCTGAAACATGGACCAATCCAAAGGGTCCCTATTATTGAGCTACATTCAATTGTGAAGCCATGGCTATTTAGGGGTTGGACAATGGACTTGATCGGCCAAATTCACCATTTCTCATCAAAACAACATTCCTACATCTTAGTGACCACTGATTATTTCACAAAATGAGTAGAAACAGTGCTTATGAATGTTATAGATCAACAGAAGGTGATTGGCTTCATTAAAGAGCACATTATCAATAGGTTTAGTTTGTCTCAGACAATTATTGTCTATCAAGGCACTATGTTCAAAGGAACATAAATAACAGAGTTTGCATCTGAGCATGAAATCCAAATTTTATACACATCACCCTATCATGCCCAAGCTAATAGGCAAGCAGAATCAACTAACAAGACACTGAAGTTGATTTTGAAAAAGACTACAGAAGAAAACCTAAGGCAATGGCATGAGTTGCTGCCAAAAGTCTTGTGGGCATATAGAACTTCTAAGAAGATCAACGTATGAACAACACCATTTGTGTTGGTGTATAGGCATGATGTTGTAATACCTATGGAAATAACTATAAGATCAAGGAGGATGGCAGAGCACCACAATATGTTGATAGGTACTTGCACTCAAGCAATGTTCCTTGAGTTGAAAGATTTGGAGGAAAGTCAATTTGAGGCATTAAATCATATCCAAGTTCAGAAGAAAAAAATAGAAATGACTTATAACAAAAATTTCAAGTCCAAAAGCTTCTCTGAAGGGGATTTGATTTGGAAAGCTATCTTACTCTTAGGGAGTAAAGATAAAAAATATGGTAAGTGGTCCCCTAATTGGGAGGGACCTTTTACAGTAGAGAGAGTATTGCAGGGTGAAGCTTATCACTTATAGTCCCCTAGGGGAAATGGCATAGAAAAACCATTAACATGAGGTATTTAAAAAAGTATTATCCAACCATGTAAGAATCCTACAACATTGATTAAAGTAAGTATATGAGAGGGCCACTAAGCATGGCTATGGAAGTTCCAGAATACACATATATAAAGAAAAGCAACAACAAAAGCCAGAAAATAAATACTAAGGAAAAATGAAAGATTTTCATTCCCAAAAAGTTACTTATAAAGTGATTGGGCCACACAAAATTTGGTCATAACAAAGGACAAATAAGAAAATTACAGGGAAGAAAAACAACAAACATGTCACTAAGCCATTTGTTGGCTAAAATTCCTTCTTTGGGCTTTGCTTTAATCTAGGAAGAATCAGAAGAAATCTCTATTTCAAAATAAAGTACAACAGAGGCATGCGCTCTGCTAGTAGTAGTGCTTTGGTGGGTTAGGAAAAAGGTCGAGTCACTTTCATTTGTTACTGTTCCATTTGCCATTTGTATGGCTCACATGGAAAAAGAGACACCTTGTTCTTCAGTCCCTACTTGTTGTTTGGACTTCTTCCTTTGAGACGAATCATCCCCAGTAGCAGGGTCGATGAAAGGATCCGTTACAAGATTGCCTTCAGTAGTGAAAGAAAGAATTGTAGATGATTTTGCTTGGAGTTCACTGAATAAGTATAATGGTAGAAAGGATAGGGCATTGGGTTTTCATTTGGCAAAGCATAGCCTAGATATATAAGCATTCGGTTGGTCACCGATGATCGAGGTTGAAGCACGTTGCCATCAGTTTATTAATAAAGAAGAGATAGATGGTTCCCCATGAAGATGTTTGAAACTAAAATTCTTCAAAGCCTTATTATAGGATGAGGAGATAAGATGGACGTGATAAGGGTCTCTAAGTCTGACCCTTCGATTTGCATGCTCATCAACGAGGGAATGCATGAAAGGCATAGGAACTCTCTAGGTAAAGCCAAATTGTTTGGCTATTTGACTAGGAGAGTATTTTTCAAAACTACATAGGGAGTATTTGAAGTCATAGATTGCTCCACCTAGATGAAGGTAGCGAGGAAGAAGGGTACTGCCCCAAAAGGTGTAAAGATAAGTGGCTTTCTCATCACTAGGATCGATGAAGCCATAAAAAAATGTCATAAGATGCAATGAAGAATAAAGGCCCTCAAAAAAAGGAATGAGGAGATGAGAATTTCTGTCAAACTCTAGGTCATAAAAGGCTTTGAAGTAGAAGTCAAAATTCTTGTGAAGAAATGGAGACACTTACATAAAGAAGTAATGAACATAGTTGATAGGATGAAATTTTGGCGAAAGGAGGTACTCAATGGGCCAAATTTTAGGGAAATAGGAATATAGCCATGCCTGAAATACCAGAAGGGTCCTCTACAGTGACTGTCGATTCCCCTTTCGGTAATACTAAAGAGGCATTTGTAAAGAGCTTCCAAAATAAAATGGGCTAAGGTCAATAGTTTCTGATCTGCTAATAGAATGGCAATGTTATAGTGGTTGTTAGTGACTTTGAGAATGGGTACACAAAGAAAAAAGCAACAGAGCCAATGAAGAATACATGCCATGTGCTCTTTATAGGAAGGAGGGTCAGAGTCTATCTTATAGAATAAGTTGATATGGTTAGAATTGTTGAAATTAGTTGGGATATCTATTAGAATACAATCGGGCTTCAGGTTTGAAGTTACCTCAATCCCAATCAATGGGAGTCTGGTTAAATGCACCACATCAAGAATCGATGGGGACATCATGCTAGGGGCAAGAAGCATGACATTACAAGATTTTGACCAAAAGCAACTAGCTGCGCCTATAAGCCAACGGTTCATGTACAACGGGTTTGTTGAGAACTTGATTTGTTCGTAAATCTTTTTCTCTTTCCAACTCTCTCTATTCTGGTTGAGTAAAGAAGCCCTCATAGCAACTAGTTTGTGAATGCTTAAATCGCTCTTTTTTAATGAAAAATATGGTATTGTGACAAGGAAAAGAGTTTTAATCTCACTCGTATGAGTGGAAAAGCTCTTTTAATGAAAAATCTTGGGCTGTCATGGTCAGTGAAGTAGGCCTCCATCTGTTCAAGCTAGTCAGACCACTGTTGGTCTGGATCAACTCAAGTCTTTAGAGGAGTGATTCCTTGGTCCAAAACTTGCATTGAAGATGAGGGCGATGAAGCGTTAAGACTTCTCCTTTTAAAATAGGATAGTGCTTAGACAGTGCTAGAAAACTCTTGATTTAAAGGTAAGACTTTGCGAAGTTTGAGCCAAAATCCTCAAAGGGAATCAGAATTCTTTCATCAACCGACTCTCGGATGACGTATCTCAGGCTAGCAAAAAACTAACGAACAAGAGATGTATCTAGAGGAGGATCTACAGGCATGGGGGTGATCCACCTTTCATTTAGATGTCATTAAGGAGAATCAAGGGTTTGAAGAAAGCAAGGAGAAATTACCCAAAGTAATAGTAAAATGAGGAGTGCGGACGAAGGACCTAAGTGAACAGTACAATGATTGAAGCCTTTAAATAGGTGTTCAGGGGTTAAGCAATTGTAGACTATTCGATTGCTTGAATTATTACTTGATTTTGTGGTTCAGCCATTCAGAAGTACTTTAAATAGATGATTCAAAAAGAATATCAGTTATAATTGTTTGTTTATATGAGTTAATTAAGGTTAAATCTAACTAAATGAGAGTGACATTGTTTGGACCTAAAATTTAAAATCATGGGAATGTTCGATGCATCGACATCTGAAAATCTGAAGGCATCAATAGGAGGTCACGTGGCAGAATATGAAGAAAGGTGAAAAATGACCAACCACAACTTTGTTTCAAACGAGGAGATTACTGTCTGGGAGTTACCAACAAAGATAATCGTTGATTGAGGCAAAATCATCGAAATTAATAGCTATAAAAGGAAGACAATGGAGAAGTTAAAGAAGATATTCAAATCCTCATAAGACCCACAATCTGGACATTTTTAGGAGTAGTGTTAATTTAGTTTTACGAAGTAGTTACTACTGTAATCAAGGATGTTAATTCAGTTTTGCCGTAATCGAAATTCCTTCGGCTAGATTAACAAAGAATTTATCTTTTATTAGTTCATTATTCTGTCCGTTTATCCATTTAAAATTCATCAAAGGAAGTCCTGAAATATGATAATTGCACCCATCAAAAGCAATCACCTAAGAACTGTGTATCGATTAAGTCTCATCCGTCAATAGCAATAGATTTTGGAGCAACAATTTGCAACCTATTTTAAACTTTTATAGCATGTCATACACTGTTAATATTGCAACAAAAGTTATGATAACTAAAAAATGGACTTAGCATATACTATGTTGAATATTATTTGTTTTGAAAAAAAATGGAAATTGATAAAGCACATTCCCTTTGAATGTGCAAATGTAATATATAGCCTGACATAATCAAAATTACTAATCATTAGAGACATCAAAAACCCAAGCTCGGTATAAAATTCATAGGTCAAAAAAGTAGTGAAATCAAATATGAATATTATTCAAATTTAATTTATTAATTTAATTTACTATAATTGTTGAATTGATAGTGACACTATTCAATATTATTGGGATTTGCGGCTAATTCAATTTATAAAATGATTGACATCAGTAATTTAGATCTGCAAATTAAGTCCAAGTAAATTGTTTACGAAATTTCAGACGCTTCGTCAAGGAAAAAGCAATAAAAGTTGCCACTAAACAAATATAAATGCCATTCATATTAGTTTAAGTTTGTAATGTTGGAATAGTCTAATCTACAATATGTATTTATTTACCAGACTTTGATTAGTCCTATGAAAATCTGTGCTAACTATATAATATTTAGGTTGGCCCTCTCAAAGAATCTCAGTATTTTGTCTCCACTAAATTGCAGAACATCAGGAAGAGCATCTTCCAATGAACTGTTTTGCACCACTGATGATGTTGAGTAGCAATCCAGTTCTTCTAATAATTATGTACAAAAAAAGCAATGTTACTTGATCCTAATTTAGCCGTTACAGACCCCTTGATTATCGCTTCAAATCCAAGTTCAGTCTTGCAAATCCTTGATCATCTTCTTGCTTGACCTCTAATTCTCAACTACCAAACCCAAGAATTTTAAACCCAAAATCCTCCTCAAGATCCTTATTTCAATATGTGATTATTACCATAATCACTCAGCTTTTCAGTTTTACCCTTTTCCCAATCATCAAAATAGCAGTCAGGATCAACAGCTAGCTTCTCAAGATTGTCACGAATTGTTTTGCACCATAGAAGTTGATTAGTAGCAGCCACGAGCTCCCTATATTTGTCAGAATCCCAATATGTACCACTCCAAAATTCTTCATTCATTGTAGACCCAATCGATTTTTCATGTGTGTTCATGTCACCCACCTCAGGATAAGAACTCATGCTACAATTTAAAGCCCAATTCACTTTTGTATATAGTGGATCATCCTCTTTCTTGACCTCCAATTTATCAGCCCCCAAACCAAAGAATTTCGGAACTTCGTCTTCAGTCAAATCCAGAACATCAGCAATAATATCAATCACATAATCGGGATAGCCTTGATCAACATCGCCATAAGCTGAATTCAGTTCCCTAAATAATTGATCATTCCCTTTCTTGACCTCCGATTCAGCAAGCGCAAACCCAAAAAAATTTGGAAGGTCGTCTTTGCTCAAATCCAGAACATGAGCAACAGAATGAATCACTGAATCTGGATAGCCTTGATCACCATCGTCAGACATTGTGTTGAACCTCTGATACTTTCTGGTAGCAACCCAAGATTTCCAATATGTGTGTTCCTCAACTACGTCAATGTTCAAATCCAGAGCATCAGCAAGAACATCAATCAATGGAGGACAGTCTCGATCACTATCGCCATCAACTGTGTTGCGACTCTGATGTTGTTGTTTCATAGCAACCCAGGGCTCCCAATATTTGTCTTCCAAATATTCTTCATCCACTCCAAAAATTTCGTTTGAATCCGAATTTAGTCTTGCCAATATTTTATCATCTTCTTCCTTGACCTTTGCTTCATTAGTACCAAAACCAAGAATTTTTAACCCAAAATCCTCATCAAATCCAAAATCCTCATCAAAATCCTCCTTCCAACCAGTGATTTCCAGAACACTTGTATCCATACCAAAGGGATCAGAGGGCAACAAATCAAGTATATCATCAAACACCTTTTCAGTATTATCCTTCTTATACTCTCTTCAATGATCTTTAGCATAAAGCCAATGCCAATACCCAATATCTGATGCATCTGACATCATGATACATAAATCTCCATTGGTTTGTATACTATCGTTCGAATATTTTTGATGAAATCTTGAACATAGTCGATCATGAATGTAACTATAAGGCGACTGGTTTTCAATTTTTTCTTCCAAATATTCTTCAACCACTCCAAAAATTCTGTTTGAATCCGAATTTAGTCCTGCCAATAGTTGATCATCTTCTTCCTTGAGCTCTGATTCATTAGTACTAAACCCAAGAATTTTTAACCCAAAATCCTCATCAAAATCCTCTTTCCAACCAGTGATTTCCAGAACACTTATATCCATAACAAAGGGATCAAAAGGCAACAAATCAAGTATATCATCAGACACCTTTTCAGTTTTATTACACAACGGGTTTTCAAAATTTTCCTTTTCAAAATAATATGAATTCTCTGATCCTAAATCAATATCCTTGGTTAGTTTTCGAATAGCCATATTTGTCGTGGAAAGAAGACTGTGTTCGGTAGAACGACTAGATAATGTGAAAGATTGAATGCCAATGAGTGTCCATCCACCCTCTTTATAATGAACACAAAAGAACACTCTATGAACCAAATCAGAACCAACTTAAGGAAAATCCCCAAGGGAAACACAAAAAATAAGAGAGCTTCTAGCGTCGCTATGAAATCTGAGAAAAGTCTATAATGAAAAAAGAGATTGATTGAAGAATAGAACAATTGGTATTGAAAAAAAGTAATGCTAGATGGACTTAAAAACTAGACTTAAAAATTAGATTTGATAATTTCAACCATTGAATAGGTAATGAGTCCCAATAAATACTGGAACTCACAGTAAAATCAATAGTTGAAATTATCAAGTCTATTTTTTAAATCTACTTTTTAAGTCCATGTAACATTGCTCATTGAAAAAAGAACAAGATTTGAATGAATGAAGAGTGGTATAAGAGCATCTCCAACAACAAAATGTATTTTACCTACTCAAAAAGCAACATTTTCTATTTTAGCTACTCACTTTTTCAATACACACTCCAACAAATTTTCTATATTTTTAACTACTCCTTTTAAATATCATTTCTCATTTCTTTTGTATTATTTTTTTTGGGAATAGTGAAAGAAAGAAAGAGAGAGAATGAAAAAAAGGAGAGGAAGAGAGAGAGAGAGAGAGAGAGAGAGAGAGAGAAAATATAATATATAATGTTTACATATTTCTACAGCAACACTATATATTTAGAGTGTCACTATAGCAAAAATGTATTTTACATAATGTGAAGAGCATCTGTTGGAGTGAATTTTGGCTCCAAAATAGCTAAATTTTAGCTATTTTACTCTTTTAAAGCATCTGCTGGAGATGTTCTAAGTTGATTCACATGGTGTAAGGCAATATATGAAATTTTTACAACAATCTTAAGAATAGATCAATATAGATGCTACAATTATAAACAAGATTATTCTTGATGTGACAAAAATCGAGCCTTTCAATGGGTCTAATTTTAAGCGATGACAACAGAAAATTATGATGTTACTTGATATAGCATGTGTTGTATTTGTGTTGACTGATTTAAAACCCGAAGAAGATATAGAAAATTATTTAAGAGAAAAAGAAAAATGGGAAAAAGGCTGATAAGGTTTGTCGAAATATTATCTTGAATGTTTTATCAAATGAATGGTTTGATGTTTATTATCATTATAAGTATGCTAGAGAGATTTGGGATAGTTTGGTAAAAAAGTATATTGACGAAGATGCGGGGATTAAAAAATATGCAATAAAAAATTTCTTAGACTATAAGATAGTTGAGAAGAAGAATGTGTCTTCTTAAATTCATGAGTATCATTTGATTACTAATGAGTTGAGGAATGCAAAAATTATTTTGCCTGAGTCATTCGTAGCCAATGCTTTGATTGAAAAATTACCCGATTCTTGGAAAGTTTACAAGAACAATTTTAAACGTAAAAGGAAGGATTTGTCTTTGGTAGATGTGATTATCCATATTGGGATTGAGAAGAAAAAATATTTGAAGGATAAATTGAAATGGCCAAAGAAAATGTCTCTAAGGCCAATGTTGTGGAAACTATGAATAAGCCTCAATATAAGCATAAGAAAAAGAATCACAATGGAAAAAATTTTCATAAGGCTCAAGGTTCTAGTTTTAAGAAGAAAGGTAATTATTTTGTTTGTAGAAAGGCGGGACATTATGCTCAAGAGTGCTGACACCGAAAGTGGAATGACAAACTTACCAAGCTGAATGTCAATTTGGTTGAGGCAGATGATATTATTGTTGCGGTTGTATCCGAGGCTAACATGGCTGCTACTACAAAAGATTGGTTGATAGACTCTAGGCTAGCAAGCATATCTGTGGCAATAGAAGTGTTTTTACCTTTTACACACCTGTGGGGGGATGGAGAGGAACAAGTGTTTGTGGGTGACTCTAGATCCTTGTCTGTTATGGGTAAGGGAAAGGTATTATTAAAATTGACTTTTGAAAAAATCTTCTCATTGTCTGAAGTGCTCCACGTGCCTAATATTCGTTGAAACTTGATGTCGGTATCTGTCTTGAATAAGGTGGGACTCAAAGTAATATTTGAGAGTGATAAGATCATTATAACCAAGAATGAGACATTTGTTGGGAAAGGTCACTGTAATATGGGTCTTTATATACTAAATGTTGTTGAAATTATGAATGAGAATAAGTCTAGTTCTTTTGTTTATGTGCTTGACTCTCTTGATATGTGGCATGGTAGATTAGGTCATGTGAATTTTACGTATATCAAGAAAATGAAAGAATTAGGTCTCATCTCAAATTTTTTGAATTCAAATGTTGATAAATGTGAAGTTTGTGTTGAATCTAAAATCACTAAAAAGTCTTCTAGAATGGTAGAAAGAGAAACCGAATTATTAAGCTTGATACACTGTGATTTAGGTAATCTTAAAAATACCATGACAAGAGGTGGAAAAGATATTATGTTACTTTTATTGATGATTATTCGAGGTATACTAAATTATACTTGTTGAGAAATAAGGATGAAGCAAGTGAAATGTTTATCAAGTATAAACTAGAAGTCGAAAATCAACTGAATAGAAAAATAAAAAGATTGAGGACTGATAGGGGAGGAGAATATGAATCTAATCCTTTTAATGACTATTGTGAGCAACTTGGTATTATACATGAAGTTACTCCTCCTTACTCACCCGAATCTAATGGTGTAGCCAAAAGGAAAAATAGAACTTTAAAGGAAATGATGAATTCTATGTTAATAAGTTTGGGACTGCCGAATAATTTATGGGAGAAGCTATTCTATCGGCATGTCATATTCAAAATAGAATTCCACATAAGAAAATAGGAAAAACTCCTTATGAACTTTGGGTAGGACATCCACCATCCTTAAAATATTTAAAAGTGTGGGAGTGTTTAGCAAAAGTTATGTTACCGGAATCTAAGAAGAGAAAATTAGGTTCTAAAACCTCATATTGTGTTTTTATAAGCTATTCAATTAATAGTACTTCTTATAAGTTTCTAGTCATAAGAAGCGAGCATAATATTTTAGTACCTAACACAATCATTGAGGCAAAAAATGCTATATTCTTTAAGAATATTTTTCCTATGAAAAATAAGATATCAAATGAGAGTAAATTAATTGGTGTTAGCAATGAACCCAAATATGATACATCTAGGGAAGAAGTACTTGAACTAAGAAGGAGTAAAAGAGTAAGAAAGGAGACTAACTTAGGAAATGGATTTTTCACATTTCTCATTGATAATGACCCACAAACATATGAGGAAACTATTAAGTCCAAAGATGCTCCTTTTTGGAAAGAAGCAATTAAAGACGAGTTAGATTCCATTACGTCTAATCATACTTGGGAATTAATAAAGTTACCTCCTGGTGCAAAACCTATTGGGTGCAAATGAATTTTTAAAAGAAAATTGAAAATTGATGGCACAGTTGATAAGTACAAAGCCCAACTAGTAGCCAAAGGTTATAAACGAAAGAAAGATGTTGATTATTTTGATACTTATTCTCCGGTTAGAAGAATATCATCTATTATGGTGAAATGGTTTTAAAATTAATGACACTGACAAATGTGTATATTGTAAGTTTTTTGATAATTCTGGTATTATTATTTGCTTGTATGTTGATGATATACTTATAATGGATACAAATATAGAGGTTATTACCAATACTAAAAAGTTCTTAATGTCTAAGTTAGACATGAAAGATATGGGGGCGACAGATGTAATTTTAGGAACTAAAATTTTGAGAACCCCAAATAGTTTGATGTTGTCTCAAGAATACTATGTACATAAGATACTTAGAAACTTTAATCATTTTGATCGTAAGCCTGTTTCTACACCTTATGATGCTAGCATTAGACTAAAGAAAAATAAAAGTGATCCTATGTGTCAAAATGATTATGCACAAATAATAGAAAGTTTAGTGTATCTTATGAATTATACACGTCTTGATGTTGCATATGCTATTAGTAGGTTAAGTAGATACACACATAACCCTAATAAAGAACATTGGAATGTTATATCTAGATTGATGAAATACTTGAAAGGTACTGCTAATTATGGTTTATCATATAGTAGATTTCTTGTTGTATTAGAAGAATATAGTGATGCTAACTGGATCTCTGATTTAGATGAGACAAAATTCACAAGTGGTTATGTGTTCACCCTTGGTGGGGGTGCAGTGTCCTGGAAATCTTCCAAGCATATGTGTACAACACGATCAACTATGGAGTTCGAGTTTATTGCCTTAGAGAAGGCTGACACTGAGGTTGAGTGGTTAAGAAACTTCTTAACGGATATCCCTTTATGGATGAGACCAGTTCCATCTGTGTCTATGCATTGTGATTGGCAAGCTGCAATAGCAAGGGCAAAGAATAAGACCTATAATCGTAAAAATAGACATATACGCTAAAACATAATATTGTGAGGCAGCTGCTTAATGATGGGATAATATCCCTAGACTTTGTGAAGTCAAAGATGAATTTGGCTGATTCTCTGACAAAACCACTAGGAGAAAAACTAGTGAGTGAGATATCGAGGAGGATGAGACTTATGCCTATACAGAAATTGCAAATGATGGTAATCCAACTTACATAAATGGAGATCCCAAGAAGTAAGTTCATAAGGGCAATAACAAGTCATTGGGTGATTTGTAACACTATCATAATTTAATTAATATTTAAAGTTCACCCTTATGGTGTAGATAGTGAATAGCAATGGGTAAGGTTGAGTTTATCTCTTAATGGATCCATAGCCTAGATTAGGTAGTGTATCTAGTTGTAGTATACATTTGATGGATTCACCTATATAGATGTGAGAGTGGGGCCGTTTCTTATAAGAGCTTGGGTAGGTTGTCTAGAGCATCTATGAATATCCAGATAGGGTGCATGGCCTATTCGCATCAATCCGGAACGAATAAACTCAGATTAGAGAGTCAAATGTGAGTAATGAGTGTAGTCAATTTACACTAAAGAAATCTAGTTCATATAAATTTTATGTTGCACTATATTTCTGTAAGCTCTGTCTTATTTTTCCTAAGTGATGGTTCATGGTCCAAAAGTCACCACCACAATGCAGATTTCTGTAAGCTCTGTCTTATTTTTCCTAAGTGATGGTTCATGGTCCAAAAGTCACCACCACAATGCATTAGATACTCGTGTTCCCAAATTAAAGTTGTTGTTTTATATATACGTTATATTTTGAAATATGTGGGGGATTGTTGTATTTAATATATATTTATTTATTTCTAACGTATATATGTGTATAGAAATATAAGTTAAAAAAATATTTTATTTAAAATTATTTTTTGACCTATTGGATGATCTAAACAATACACCAAATGAGCATTTACTTTATTATTTGTATTACATTAATTAATTATATTACATGAAAAATGAATTTTTATCGTTGAATTTTGCAATTGACCATTGGATGCCAACCAATGCATCCTTCTGCTATGCAACTCTTCAATTACTATTTAAAGCATTTGACGGCCAGTGTATGATAAAAAAGAAAGAAAAAGGAAAAAAAACATAAAGCAAAGCAGAAAGTAAGAAAGCCCATTGTCCAGTGTATTTTCTTGTGTAGTTGGTTTTCATACGTAACGCATTTCCTTGAGTTTTTTTTATCAAATTGCTAGAACCAAATTTTGATATACTTTCGATATACTATTACTTGAAATCTTAGTATTTATTTAGGAACGATCAAGAAGTTGTTCGTGACATCTCTACATTTGCAAGTACATGCTTATGGAGAAGCGATAGTTGAATCTTGGGGGATAGGACATCATAACCTGTTGCACCGAGTTTTATACTCAAAGGGGCAAAAATCTATTCTTAATGATTGTAACTACACACCTCTATCGATAAATTTTACTGTTTGGTTTATCATTTGAATTTTTTTTTTTTCGCATTCTTGAATTAAAATTTTTACAACAATATATCTATATATAAAAGTGCAAGAGAGTGAGATGGAGTGTAAATGGGAGACCTAGAGGACAAAGAACACTGAAATTGGGATTTGCTAAGTAAACCTAAAATATCAAACGCAGTGATAATGAATCTAGGATAAGTTTCACCACAAATCCAATCACAGAAGAAAGAACTCGGCGTTGGATCCTTCCCAGAAACATGAGTACCCATTGAGACAGAGAGAGAGAGAGTGTAATTGGAATTGGGATTTGGAAACCAAGTCGAAAATATCAAGCACGGTTTTGATTAAAATCTGATAAAGTATCAGGAGGATAAACTTCACTACAATCTGATTTAAAAAGAGTAATTTAGAGTTTGATCCTTACCAAAACTACAAGAGTGGCTAGAAAGCAAGAGAGAGATGGAGTGCAATAGCGAGACGTAGAGGCCTGAAACAAATCAAATTCAGAGATTTGGAAAATAAAATTGAAATAGAATAATCCGATCGCAGAAGAGAAGTCGATAAATTGATCCTTCGGAGAAATATAGCAGATGGAGAGGGGTGACTCAAGTTCTTCGTAGCTTCAAATTTCAAGAAAACTTAGGGTTATTTGCATTAGAGCATCTCCAACTTGACTCAAATTTAGATTTAAATTTAAATTTGAGTTAAAAAATCTAAAATACTTGCTCTAACTCTTACTCAAACATATACCAAATTAAGGGAGACTCTTTTTTTTTACTCAAATTAAGAGAGACTCAAATCTTTATCTAAATTTTTAATTGTGAAATTTCATCCTCTTTTAAAGATTCAATGGTCATCTTTACTCTCATTTAATTTTGGGTTTGCCTTCATTTGAATTTAAGTTTCTTCTTTTTTAAATTTGAGTTTGTCCATTGGAACCCTTTGTATCAAATCAAGCTTTTTATTCAAATACTAACTTAAATTGAGTAAAAATTTGAGTTATAGTTGGAGATGCTCAAGTCTCCAAAGTATGACATTTATTTTATTTTGATATTTAATATTTTAATTATATTATTTTGATCTCTAAAATATTGAATATGTTTCTATGTGATCCCTCAAATAGACAACGTGTAGATTGTTAACAATTTTTTTATTATAAACTTATTACATGATATAAAAAGAAGAAAAAAAAAATAATTTGGTTTGACCTATAATAAAAAAGAAAAAAATATCTTAGAATTAGACTCTTAATTTGGTATTGTTTGATAAAAGTAAAAATTGAACACTAAAAACTAATGTTCCGTTTGATATGATGGAAAAATAGAAGGATGAAAAATTTGATGAATAAATAAAACATCATATTTGGTAAGGAAGGAAAATATGAAAAATGAAAAAGTGGATGGATTAACTTTATTTTCAACTCACTAAAATCAATCCCTTCAAAGTCGGAAGGATAGTGAATAGAAAGTTAATTATTTGTATTGAGATGTATTTTATTTTTTTATATATTATGTATATATTAATTTCATATAAAAATACAATGACAAAATATGTGTGTATATATATATATATAAATTTTTTAAAAAATTAAAAAAAATTAAATTAAAAAAATATTTTTTCATCTTATCTGGGGGTGAAGAATTTCAACTCAACACGGCGACAAGACTCGAACTCAACACGAATTTTATGACACGTACTTAATTATAACTCGACGTGAACTTGAAAATGACCTGACACGCGAACAAGAAATATAAAAAGCTCATAATTTTATAACTCAACACGAATCTGACACGACGCGACTCAATTGTCACCCCTAATATTAGACAAAAAAAAATTTAAAAAAAATTGATATTTTTATTTTTCATCCATCCAACCAAATACAAATGAAAGAAAATGTATCATTCCTACTTTCTATCCTTAAATGATAGAAAATGTATATGTCCTACTTTTCATCCTTCCTACCAAACGGAGCATAAATATTGAATTTTAAGTGCTGAATGTTAAATTTTTTAATTCGTAGATTATTTTGTATCAACTAAAATTTAAGTATTGCATTGAATCAAACTGTTTGACAAATATTATAAGCTCAAATTTGAAAATTATTATTATTTTAATTTTACTCTTCGTTTTAATCATCTCTCTACAATAACTTTATTCCTATACCCACCATCACAATAGTGGTGACGATGGTAACGACGGAGGCAACACAATGGTGGTGACGACGATGGTGGAAATAGTAGTAGTGGTGGTGGCTGTGGCAGTGGCGATGGTAGCGACAGCTGAGATTACAACAAATTTTCATTTTAGCTCCAAATTTATTAAAATATTAAGGATTAAAATGAAATAAATTTTATATATTAGGGACCTCCAATGCCATTAATTCTAAAACTTTCTATCATGCTTTTTTTGTTTTAAATCCATGAATTGGACTCTTAATTTGTCTAATTACATTTAAAACCCTGGAAGAACCTCACTGTTTTGTTACTCTTCAACTTTGGCCTTCCGTCTAATTAAGCAATTGACAATTGTCTCTCTCGTGACATTGTATTGTGGCCCATTATTAATTTGGTATCTAATAAATTACAGTTTTCGAATTGAAAGTTAACTCTAGTTAAAATCGAAAGTCACAATATATTAAATTAAATTTCTAATTAGGTCCCTATNTTTTTCATCTTATCTGGGGGTGAAGAATTTCAACTCAACACGGCGACAAGACTCGAACTCAACACGAATTTTATGACACGTACTTAATTATAACTCGACGTGAACTTGAAAATGACCTGACACGCGAACAAGAAATATAAAAAGCTCATAATTTTATAACTCAACACGAATCTGACACGACGCGACTCAATTGTCACCCCTAATATTAGACAAAAAAAAATTTAAAAAAAATTGATATTTTTATTTTTCATCCATCCAACCAAATACAAATGAAAGAAAATGTATCATTCCTACTTTCTATCCTTAAATGATAGAAAATGTATATGTCCTACTTTTCATCCTTCCTACCAAACGGAGCATAAATATTGAATTTTAAGTGCTGAATGTTAAATTTTTTAATTCGTAGATTATTTTGTATCAACTAAAATTTAAGTATTGCATTGAATCAAACTGTTTGACAAATATTATAAGCTCAAATTTGAAAATTATTATTATTTTAATTTTACTCTTCGTTTTAATCATCTCTCTACAATAACTTTATTCCTATACCCACCATCACAATAGTGGTGACGATGGTAACGACGGAGGCAACACAATGGTGGTGACGACGATGGTGGAAATAGTAGTAGTGGTGGTGGCTGTGGCAGTGGCGATGGTAGCGACAGCTGAGATTACAACAAATTTTCATTTTAGCTCCAAATTTATTAAAATATTAAGGATTAAAATGAAATAAATTTTATATATTAGGGACCTCCAATGCCATTAATTCTAAAACTTTCTATCATGCTTTTTTTGTTTTAAATCCATGAATTGGACTCTTAATTTGTCTAATTACATTTAAAACCCTGGAAGAACCTCACTGTTTTGTTACTCTTCAACTTTGGCCTTCCGTCTAATTAAGCAATTGACAATTGTCTCTCTCGTGACATTGTATTGTGGCCCATTATTAATTTGGTATCTAATAAATTACAGTTTTCGAATTGAAAGTTAACTCTAGTTAAAATCGAAAGTCACAATATATTAAATTAAATTTCTAATTAGGTCCCTATAGTATTGTTCTTAATCTTTTTAGGGAAAGCCTGATTCCAATATACTGAAGGATCTAATTATAGTACAAAAAATAATAATATTTTATAAGATTAAACATTGTACTAAAACTTAGCTTTTGATATTATAACTTTATTTTTTGTTAAATAAAAATGCGACACATATAAATATATTTTTTAATTAAATTCACTTTACTTCATTATTCTTACGATCAATGGCTACGGATTCAAAAAGAAAAAGTTGGGATCAGAATTTGAATTTGATAATAATTTTGCTTTAAATTTATGTAATACAAGTTATTATTTTCTATCGCTATTAAATTAAATTTTATTGGTTGAAATTGTGATATGGAAACTTTTCAAATGATAATGGGTGTATAACAGATTGTTGTTGTTTACGTGAAAAAAAATATATATATACTTTTCTGTGGTTAATTTAATGACAAATGAGAGTGTATTTTTTTCAAGTGACAGGCAATAATTAAAATATGTTTGTATGATGTTTATGTATGAGCATGATGTATATGGATCTAAGGATAGTATGTGGTTAAGGTAGTGAATTTGGTTGTGCAAAGAGCCTATTAGCTAATATAGCCCACGGCAGATATCGTGTGGCCTTATTGATGTTGTTATGCCTTAGTGACAAATTGTGCCTAGATGGCAGATGAAAAGTTTTAATGGCGATTGTGTGCTCTTAGTAGTATTATTATGTCTTAGTGGCAGATTATGCCTTAATGGAAAAAGTAGCTTTTGTGACGGATTATGCTAAAAACAGATAATAGCTTTAATGGCTCAGATATGACCTTAGTGACAAAATTATGTGATTGATGTATATGATGGCCTACAGAGGCATATGTATATAATTTATATACATGTGTGAATACCATGTATGAAGGCTCGTGAACAGATATATATATATATGAGAAAAACATCGATTATAGTTTACGAGTGTTTATTTGTTAAATGTGAATAGGATGATGTGAGAATTGAGAAATATAGTTTTGGTGGTTAATGTGTTGCCTTAGTGGCAAGATGATATTGCTTAAATGACAAATACAAAATTATATGATTTCTATAGTGTAAATACAATTCTTACGGTAAGAATTTTTTATGTGATGTTATGAATGAGCCAGGGCACCATGTCATTTAAAAAAATGTGTTATGTTTACCTATTAATGAACATCTAATTATCTGAATTATGAATGTGTTTATGTGTATGCTAGTGTGCATATGAGATAAGATAGAGCACCTTAGCTTAAAGTGGGAAAACAAAAGATAAAGACGGTGATGTTATGATAAAATTCGATTATGGAAGAATAATTAGTGTGTAATTGTGCTATGTTATATGGTACATATAAACCCTTGAAGAACCAAATGCCTTAGAAGTAGCCATAAACCGCCAATGGCGCATCACTCTAGGTGACCTTGAGGCATGTTTAGCTGCAATGTGTTTGGGCACTGGTGGCTCATCCATTCAGTTGCCTCCCAAGGTACCTGTAGCACCCCCTTCAAGGACCACCTCCTCAAGACTTCCAACTCTGTCTATGCCTACTCCTCGGGATCAAGGGGTTATCCATCCTCGGGATGGTACTAAGCAAGAGAGGAGAGTGAAGAGTCATCATGATCCAACAACTAGGGTTACTATTGCTCAGGTCACACCTCCTCAGGACACCCCTCCTTAACCCCAAGGCCAATTCCAGGATGTTCTTCCATCCCAACTAATTTCTGTTCCCCAAGCGGGTTGGGAATGACGTGCCCATGCTACTATGAGCAAAGGGAAAGCGGTGATGACCTCTGACTCTATCATCGGCTCCTTGGATGACTCTTATTCTATCAACAATGCCTTTCTCTTTGACGCCAACATGGAGTAGTACTGAGAACACTCTAACAATGGCCTAATACAGAGCGTGATCCAAAACTATTGCTCGTGAGTGTTTTAGTCCATATCTGATTTTTCCATTCCCTTCTTAATTCATCACTTTGTTTCAGTTGGCACAACAAATGTCCATTATCACCAATTGCCTTTGGCCCTATTGCTTAGCAGGCGATAAGGCCGCTAAGGAGTTTGAGCAACTAAAAGAGGAAGTCAGCTCTCAAGACAAGACCCTCGCTGCCCAAGCCCAGCAAATCACCCAAATCCTCTAGGAGAGCATGGAGCTTTCAAGTGAGGTGGACAAGAACAAGGCATTAGTCGACGATGCCAGGAAGAGGATGTTTGAAACAGAACTTAAGGTATTTGTTGTTGAAGCTAAACTCATCAAGGCCAAGCAAGTGGAGAAGTTGGGAGCCGAGGCCGAGACGAGATCAAAGACGGAGGAAAAAATCATCCAGGAGTGTGAAGACTATGTGATGGTTGCCTTCGAGGATCTTAAGTTGAAGACCTTCAAAGAAGGATGGGATGCCACTCTCAATGCCGTAGGGGTTACAATGGATTCTCCTCTGTATCAACAACATACACGCACTCCTTCCCCCGGAGGTGGCTAAGGCAAACGAGCCTTCAAAAATTCTATTTGTTCTTCCCCAAGTCAATCCTCCTACTCCAGTGACTTCGTCTGCACCCGCAGCTCCCTCTACCCCCCAAAATTGAAAATCTTTCAATTGACATCAACAATCTTCTCGGGGACAACACAATGGCTTGACAGCGTCTCTCCTAGTCCCGGCCATGGCAGAACTTTGTTTTTCTTTTTCCTTCTTTTTTATTTCTTTTGTTCAGGGTCTTTAGTCCCTTTCTTTTGTTTTGACTAAGGGAAGCAAAACCTTCCTAATGGAATGTACTTTTCCAACCATCTTTTCCTTTTTGCATTCATATTCTTTCGTCGGGGTTTACCTCCTCTTTGTGGATGACCTTTGTTGATTCATCGATCATTCGGGATTTGCTTCATAATCATTGTTAGGAAAGGCTTTCAAAAAGGAGACTTATATTTCAAAAGTAATATTTTTTGAGATTAGTTACATACCAAGGTCTAGATACAATGCTTCCATCTAAGTGTTCCAACGTGTAGGATCCAGATCCATTGACCATTGTAACCCAATAGGGACCTTCCCAATTGGGCCCAAGCTTCCCGTCAGTCGGCTCTTGAGTGATCCTGACGACTTTCCTATGCACTAGGTCACGCACCTTGAAGTCTCGGGGGTGGACCCTTTTGTTGTGGTGTTGGGCGATCTCTTCCTAATATTTTGCAAGTCATATAGTCCCCATTTCTCTTTTTTCCTTAGCTACAACAAGATCCCTACTTACCTTTTGATCGTTCATTCCCGTGTCGAAGGCTTGGGTCCTTGTGGTCAATAGGCCGACCTCGAATGATATTACCGCTTTCATCCCATAGGCCAAGGCGTAAGAGGTCTTTCATGTGGAAGTTTAAGGAGTTGTTCGATACACTTATAAGATGTTCAACAACTCCTTGGTCCATTTTCCCTTTGCCTTTGCTAGCCTTTTCTTGAGTCTTGTTATCGTCTCATTAAAAATCCTAGCTTGCCCATTGCACTATGGGTAAACAGGTGTGGATTAATAGTTTCAAATGCCCAAGCCTTCATACAGCACTTTGAAGGGTCCGCTATTGAATTGGGAGTGGTTAGAGATTATAGCTCGAGGCACGCTAAACCTCCTTACTATATTTCTCCATATGAACTTCTTGGTATCGATGTCCTGAATGTGGGTGAGGATTTCGGCTTCCACCTATTTTGTGAAGTAATCCATGCCTACAAGGAGGAACTTTTGTTGGTCGACTCTTTGGGCTAGGTACTGACTATTTTTAGGCTCCACTAGGCGAATGGCCAAGGACTTGTCAATGGGTTTCGGTCCCTGATGGGTTACTTGATGATTGGTGCATGTCTGTGGCACTTCTCGTACTTTTGAACATACTCCCACGCATATTTTTGCATGTGTGGCCACCAATATCCTTGCAATATAGCCTGATGGGCCATTGACCTACCGTCCGTGTGCCCCTCACATATGCCTTCGTGAATTTCATATAGTAAAGGCTAATTCCTATCTTCGGGCACGTAGAGCATATAAGGTCTTGAGAATGACCTTCAATAGAGTTTCTAATCAAGAGATACTCAAAACCTTGGCACCTTTAGACTGGCCTTACGGGCCTCCTATTTGCAAATTAGAAGCTCTTTGGTTGTTAGATATTAAAGGATAAGATCCATCCAGTTGGGAGCAATTTCTTTTGTGCCAATCGAAAGGCTCTTAGCCTCACCCAATATGCTCGAGGTCAAGAGTCGCCATGGGAGTATTTGTCTTGGGGGATCTGGGTGACTTTAAATTTTTGAAATCTTTGAATGGTGAATAAGATTTTTCTCATGGTATGCCTTCATCCTAAGATCCCATGTTTCGAATTCTCCATTCAACTGATTTACCACAAGTTGTGAGTCATCACAAAATACAAAGAGATGGTTTTTTTCCCGTCACATGGGCTAACTTGAGCCCCGAGATAAGGGCCTCGTATTCTTCGTCGTTGTTTGAGGTTCCAAAGCTGAGGCATATTGCTTGCTCCATGACATCCCTGTATAGAGAGATCAAAACCATGCTGACCTTGATACCCTTTGATTTGAGGATCCGTCAACATACAACTTCCAGGAGTTAGGGGTCATACGTCGTGAAAAGGAAGGTTCTTGCCCTCAAACGTGGGTGTATTTTTCACAAAGTTTGTCTTTTCTTGGTCCGAGGGATGTAGGGGAATTTAACGGTACCCCGAACAGGCATCCATGAACGTCATGCGCTCATGTCTGGCAGTCGCATTAACTAACTGATCCACCTTCGGAAGTGGATAGTATCCTTAGGGCATGTTTTGTTCAAATTAGTGAAGTCGACATAGACACGCCACTTCCCCTTTTTCTTTTTCGCACATACCGTATTTGTAACCATTCCGGGAACTATACTTCCTTGATCGTTTTGGCCTATAAGAGTTGTTCTACCTCTTTGTTCACAGCATTGACATGATGAGGTGCCGATTGATGTGGTTTCTATTTTACTAGTTTAAAGCTTGGATCTATGTGCAACCAATGGCTTATAACATCGGGGCATATTCCTTTCATCTCCAAGGGGAGCCATGTGGACACGTCTATGTTTTGCCATTGGAAAGTTATCATCACCTCCTACTCCACTGGAGGCATCAAGGAACCAACCAAAAAATTTGGATCCAGCTATATTGTCCGCAAATCCACAATTGAGCGGTCGGTTGGCTCTATCCTAGGTTCGTCAATGCCTTGCCGCCTGAACTTTGATTTCCATTTGTCTACGAGAGTCTTAGATTTGGGCTCCTTCTCCTTAGAGGTGACTCCTACCTTTACAACGACATAGAAATAGCTTTTAGATGAAGCTTGATCTCCTCAAATCTCCATGATCCATTCTAGAGTGGGGAATTTTAGCTTTTGATGATAAGAAGAATGCATAACTATGAGTGCATGTAGTCATGTCCTCCTTATAATCACATTGTATGGGGAATCAAAGTCGATGATGACAAACTCCGTCGGCAAGATGATAGGTCCTGTCTTTATTAGCGAGGTGATTTTCTCGAGCGGAGAGTGTATGATCCATTGAAGCTGATGAGAGAAGTCTTCACCAGGGTGGGTAATTGGGGCTGAGCCTCATTTTATACAACATGTTCTAATACATGACCTCAGAAACTCCCAAAATCAATAAATTTGTGCCTTACATTAAAATTTGATACCCACAAAGTAATGATTAGTGTGTCATCGTGTGGAAACACAACCCCAACGAAGTCGGCATCCAAGAAAGGGATGCCTACCCCTTTTCCTCGAGCCTTCTTGGTCGACTGCACTTCCGCTTTGTTCTTCTCCACTTTTTGCTCCATCGCCAACCTTTTTAAATCTGCTCGGAGTGTATTGGTGGTCGGTTATTCTATGGGATAGGCATGGATTATTTATATTATTGTCATACCATTTCCTTTTATCCTAGTCACTCAGTCCCCCTTATTGGATGTGTCTAGGTCGATGAACTCACCGAGGTGCCCCTCATTTACAAGCCTTTCTAGAAAGGATTTCTATACTCGGCAATCCTCTGTTAGGAACCTATTTTCTCTATGGTAAGAGCATTAGGCATTTCGATTCCTCGTTGAGGGGTCACCTTTCATTTTGGGGGGCCACTCAAATAAGGGCTCTCTCTTGACCTTATGCAGTAATTTGTAGATTGGTTCTTTAAAAATTGTATGGAACCCTCAGAATGGTATCGGGCTTGGGGTTGACACAGTTCCACCTTTTTCACTATGCTCTCTTTCTCTCTCTCTCTCACTCTACGAGGCTCTTTCTTCTCCAAGGCTAGAGTCTTCCCTCTAGGTATCCTCAAATCATCTTCAACCTTGGTATACTTGTCAATTCGAGTCATCAACTCTCTCATGGTGGACGAGGTCCTCTTCGTCAGGGATCGATACAGATCAGTATCTCGGGACAGTCTGAACCTGAAAGAGGTAACGGTCATTACCTCGTAACAGCCCTCTATTTCATTTACCTTATTCCAGAAACGAGAGGCATATTACTTCAGGCTTTTGTTGTCTCTCCGTCAGAGAGTGAGTAACGATTTGACATCCTTTGGGCATTTACTACTTTTGATGAACTGGGCGGTTAACTATTTCCATGACCTTATACTTTTCAGGTGCAGACTCTCATACCATTTCATGGCTATACCTTTGAGGCTCATTGAGAACACCCTACACAATAGCTTTGGATTGGTGTCGTAGAACGACGTAAGCTATTTGTATTTTCCGAGATGAGCCTCTAGGTCGGATCGGCCATTGTACACTTCGAAATGGGGCACAACAAATTTGTGAGGCATCTCCATCTCCCTTATACTACAAATGAAAGGAGAATGGATGGGTTCATCATCAGTGTCATTCCTCTGTTGTTAGGCAGCCGTCTCAAGCCTCTTTGAGTTTAAGTGGGATCTTAAGTCATCGCACCCCTTCCAGCGTCTAGGGAACACATCGTTACGTCTTCTTCTGACATTTTTCAATGATAAGGTAGAACCCTCTTGGGATCTATCCCTTTCCTCCCTCCGTGAGAGACGTCGATGGAGGTCATCATCTACTAGATGTCTAGTCTTCTTTCTTAGGGCACCAGTTTCCCTAGCCCATGGGCGAATGGGTTCTAGGTCTTTGGAATTTCCTGCCTTTTGAGTAAGGCAATTCCAGAGATCATTCTATTCCAATCTATCTTAGCAGGACCTAGTCCTAGAGCGACTGAGGGTCCATGAACCCCCGAAACGTCCAAACTTGTGGAACATGTTCAAGACATTGACATTGTCTTCTACGATCTATTTAAATCGACCTTTTAGTCATTCCTCTATGAGATCTAACATCTCATGAGCGAGAGGTCCACACTTGGTACAATGTGCTGGGATTCTTGCCTGGAGTGGCTAGCATGCTTCTGGTTATTGAATCGGTCCTGGTTCAAGTTGTCAATGTGGTGCACTGACTTGGACACCGATACGCCTGGTAAGGAATTGGTCATTTTCTGGTGATATGGGTTTTCGTCCATATAGTATCTTGATTAAGTGTTAACCATCATGCTGGCTACAGGGAAGTTCTTAATTTTCTCACAGATGACACCAAATTGGGGGTGATTTTTTGTACAATAGTGAGATAGCAGTAGCTTAGGGATAACGAAAGCATGAGGATCACAAAGAAGGGTTAGGAGGAAGGCTAGAGTTGTCTCTGACAATTCTCCTCCAATGCTTAAGTTAATTTCTAATGAGGGAAGAAGATAGGATGCCAAGTACTGGGTTATGAGAGCATAACTTCTGTTTTTGCTTAAGAGTGCTATTTATACTTTCTTGGTGGACGAGTGCGCCTGAGATAATGTGGATGTTTCATTGACCTCATTAAGCAGCTAGGCATAGAGTAAAACATCCTTTTGAGCTCGATACTTTACCCTTTGCATGCATATCAATCCAACGTGCATTAATGGCATTAACCCCTCAGTATCCGGATCCTCATCGATCATTAACACTCGTGCAGAGCATTCTCTGCAAGATTTGACGTTAAGCATCATACTCTACAGAAGTAAACATTCTGTAATGACCCCGATCCATATTGTAATAATATTGTCCGCTTTAGACCTTGGCCTGCACAACTTTGTTCCTCTAGCCTTTTAACATCACCTAGAAAAGGTCTTGTTACAATTAAGGATATTGAGTTTACATATAAAGCATTTCACCTTAACGGGACTAGGTGATGTGGGATTGCACTATGCCCTTGTAACACCAAATCCCATGGTTTCCATAATCCATCCCACTTCAAGGTGACACGTCCTTGTTCTGGCCTAAGCCCAAACACTTAACAGACCATCTACAGCCAATCCACACAGTTTTGGTTGGTCTCGACTTTGATACCATTCTGTCATGACCCCCAATCCATATTGTAACAATATTGTCAGTTTTAGGCCTTGGCCTGCACGGCTTTGTTTCTCTGGAATTTTGACATCACGCAAAAAAAGTCTTGTTACAATTAAGGATATTTGGTTTACATATAAAGCATTTCACCTTGACTTGACCAGGCAATATGGGATTGCACTAAGGCCTTGTAACACCAAATCCAATGGTTTCCACACGTTTGGCATCAAATTGTGTGTCGAGGGATCAATAGTCTCTTTGTCCTTGCCCTCGTGCATTAAATGCCTCTAAGTCCTTTGTCATATGCTCATGAGGAACATTAATTGCATCCTTAAGGACCTTTATCATGATTGGTCGCAGTGTACTATCCCACTAGATCTGACAATATAGGATGAAGGATGCATACCATCTAACAATCAAATATAGTTCCTCGTAAAGCATTCCTTCATTTATTTCAAGGTGGGCGTTCCCAATGCAAAGCTAATAGTCTTCCAATGCGCTGACTAATATAGTCAATGTGTAAAGACAATCATTTCTTAGGCCCCTCTGCTTGTTCTCTATCGATATTTTGTCCCTCTCGGTCTCAACAATCTTTAGTTTGAACTGAGAAGATCCCTCGTTGACATTCATGGTAACACTATGGAGATCCTAATGCAATTCTTGAGACAATCTTGAGGTTAGAATTGCTCGCCATGAAATTCCCAAAGGCCCTTCATTGGCATTCATGGTAACACCGAGGAAATCCTAATAATCATCTTCCGCAACAATGCTCCGAGGCCGAGCATGTCATATCACAAGAATCATTGCTTTTGAAATTATTGACAAAATGTGTCACATGTCTACTATTGATTGGTCTGACAGACCATGTCTCGTTAGAGTAGTCTATTAAATCTTATTCAAATTGACCTAATTAATTCATAATTGCAACAAGGTTCCAATGTGATTAGTATAATTGACAATTACTTTTATTTTATTCAAGGAATTTTAGGTAAAATCATAATCAAATGAATTTCAAAAGATTAATTTTTCAAGCATCACTAAAAAATCAATTTCAGTCACAAAATTTTTAAAAAATAGAACTTTAACGATTTCTTTTTGTCATCTTTTTTTTTTTTTATAATTAGAGCAAATAATTTTGGGAACATACAAAGTTTTCATAATCGTATGATAGAATATGAGTAATGAAAAATTAAGTATGTTAAATTTGAGATGATATTTAATTCAAATATGCATATACCTAATATATTTTATTAATTTTTGTGTATAAAAACTATTCATATGCAACGTACATGGTGTATTGTTAATAAATCATAAAAGCCACAAAACTACTCGGATTCAATTTGAGATTGACTCAGTGCATGCTCGAAGAGATCAACTTGTGTAGTACTTGAATTAACATAGAACAACAATTGAATCAAGATTTTACTATGAGAGGGACCAAATAGAAATAGTGACATAGTAAAAGATGTTTATTCAATAGGATTATTAAACAAGTTATTTTTCATTGTCCAAAATTTAGGTTTATTGACCCTATAAAATCGGCTTTTATATGATAACATTAAAAAAATTAGTGAGTCATTAAATCTAAAACAAAAATTTAAATTTGCTTAAAATCATAAAAATTAATTTATGACAATTTCACGCTTCATTTATACCCTCATTCATTTCATGATATAATGACTATCAATAAATTAATTTGGTAAATGTTAATTTTACACTAATATCGTAGAAAGTTAATTATGGCTCTATGATGATATAATATATGTCACATATGTAACTCAAAGCAACTTTGCTTTTTCTTTTTCTTTTTTTTTTTTTTTTTTTTTTTTTCTTGTGGTCGTGAGATTCATCATACACGTATCTTGGTCTATAAAACAAATACTATATAAAAATTGTTGAAATTTATGATATAATGACTATCAATAAATTCATTTTGTAAATGTTAATTTTACGACAATATCGCAGAAAGTTAATTATGACTCAATGATGATATAATATATGTCACGTATGTAACCCAATGCAACTTTCCTTCTTTTTTTGGTCTTGCGGTCGTGAGATTCATCATACACATATCTTGGTCTATAAAATAAATACTATATAAAAATTGTTGAAATTCTATCGGAGGACATAAAATTCTTGAAAACCTAGGGGAGATATAGTGTAGTTCCAAAAAGCTTGGACTCAATGTGGTACCATCAATGACTTTGAACACATTTTTAAATCCGTCAATTTTCTAAACTCAACTTGAACTGAGTTTTATAAAAACATTTAAGTTAGTAAAACTTGATTCGAAAAAGGATCAAAAGTCATAAGGACTAATATGTGGAATTATTAATAAGGAAGACTAGTATTGTATCAAAATTTATAATTTTTTAAAATCAAAGTACAATTTTTTAAGACATAAGTTACAACTATAAAAAACATGTTCGTTCCTAAAATGTTAAAATTGATTGTGAAAGTTATAAACTTTAAAGGTAAAGTTTTAATTTTTAGAAGGATTATTTGCACCGGTGGTCTCCAAACTTTTCATGTTGTCTCATTTTGGTTCCCAACATTTTAATTACATCAAATTGGTTTCCAAAGTATTCATTTTGATTTATTTTGGTCCCAACCATAGACGTCGTTTGCTTTTTTCCATCTCCGTCTCCATGTGCCATTCACATGAGGGGCAAATTGGACATTGCACCTTACTTCACTTGCTTAGCCATTCAAAGGCTGTGATGAATTGACTCTTCACTTCCATTTCAACGACAACGACGGTGAGAACTCCTTCCTAGGGCAAAATGGTCAGTGTTGATCAGGGCAAAATACAAGAGTGATTAGGTTCGTCTTCATCTTCATCTTCGTTGATTGTGAATCATAGTGTAAAGATGGTTCGTTTCATAGGAACAAGAAAGGGAATTAGAGTGGATCATACAATGTTCCCTATTACGATATGTACTAATTTTTATAGTTTTGGGATTCAGTTTCATGGGTTCAACTGAATATAGAAGGTTTTGATGTTGTCAAACAGATTTGTTTATGCAAAACAGATTTTTTTTTTTGGCAATATTTAATAGATTATGTGGTTGCTGGAAACCACTTGTTTATGCAATATGAATTTTATTTATTATATTTTATAATTTATGTGTTCATTGAATTTTATAATATTAATTTTATATTTACTTATTTTTGGAAACTATTAGGCCATGATTCTTCACTTTTCTTAATGGAGGTTCACCACAGTGGTAAATTTACAGAGAATTCAAACAAAGCTTATGTTGGGGGCAAAATAAACTACATAGATAACTGTGATTGTGAACTGATGTTGCTCATAAAAATGGATGATATAGCTAATAGTTTTATACATACCCCATATATTGGATTTTACTACAAACTTCCTGGTTTGGATTTGGACTAAAGGCTAGTACATATGAGTAATGATGAATATGTATTGGATATGTCACATCATTTGCATGAAAACAGGGTAGCTTGGGTATATTTTAAACATATAGGAGGTATTAAATTAGTGGACAGTCAGACTGGATCATCTAGAGGCAAAAGCAATCATCCTATTGATCGTGATGACCCAATTGATGACAATGGCATAGGGGATGGGGTAGCATTAGACTCAGATGAGTACCAACCTGAATCTGAATGTAGTGAATATGAAGATTTGGTTGATAGTGATTATGAAAGTGAGTATGATGACATGTTTTATGAGAATTGTGTTGATCATGAAGCTAAATGGAATTGTTTGAAAAGTAACAGGCAAAAAACAATGGCAACAGACATAAGGCATGGCTTAGACCTGAGTGATTCATATGATGAGTCTGAGGGCATTGTAAGTTGTTGTAGTTCATCTGATTGAGAGACTAATGCTAGAAAAAAACTAAATTTTGAAGTATTTAGGGAAAACAAAGATCAGGAAAACCCATAATTTAAGCTAGGTATGTTATTCAATACATTTGAGGAGATCAAGGCTACTATTAGACAACATGAAATTAAAAATCAGAGAAATGTTAAGTTTGTAAAAAATTATAAGATGAGGGAAAGGGCACAACGTCAAGAGGGTTGTAGTTGGCTTGTTTATGCTTATAGAGTGTATGGTGAGAAAACATATCAAATAAAGACATACATTAGCAAGCACACATGTGGGAAGACTTACACTAATAGAAATGTGAACTCAAAGATGACCACATCGAAGTTTCTGAAGGAGTTGAGAATCAACCCCTGTTGGCCTATAAAGGCTTTTAAAAAGAGGGTTAGGCAAGATTTACATGTAGATGTAACAAGGAATCAATTATATAGAGCAAAGAAAAGGGCAATGATATTGATACGTGGGAATGACATTGAATAGTATGGTAGACTATGGGATTATTCTGAGGAACTAATGAGGGCTAGTCCTGGTTCCACAGTTGTTTTGGATGCTCTTGTAGATGAGGAAACATGTAAACTTTGATTTCAAAGGTTATATATTTGTCTTGCAGCATGTAAGAGGGGATTTTTGTAAGGGTGCAAGAAAGTAGTTGGACTAGATGATTGCCACTTGAAAGGAGCATACAATGGACAATTATTGACAGCAGTTGGTATTGATGCCAATAATTCTATATTTCCTATTGCATACTGTGTTGTTGAGATTGAGATGAAGGAATCATGGGCATGGTTCTTAGCAATACTATCCACTGACTTAGGCATCAATCACCAGAACCAACACCAATGGACCTTCATCACTGACAAGCAGAAGGTATGTGCATGTTAATAAAATGTTGAAATCTATTAATATATTATTTGTGTTTATGTACTGATTTTTTTTTCCTGATATTGAACAGGGTTTGCTTCCAGCAATGACTGAGAACCTACCTAAATCAGAACATAGGCATTGTAATAGGCATCTGCTAAACAATTTCATGAGACAGTTTAAGGGCTTGTGTATTAGGAAAAAATTCTAGAAATGTGCTAGGGCAACACACATTCCAAAATTTGACTTTGACATGCAACTAGTTAAAGAAGAAGATGAAAAGGCTTTTGAGTGGTTGGCCAATAAGCCACCAAGGTATTGGAGTAGGTCACATTTTAGAGTAGAACCCAAGTGTGACATTTTGTTAAACAATCTATATGAGACCTTTAATGGGGCAATTGTAGAAGCAAGGGATAAGCCCATCTTGGAAATGCTATAATGGATCATATGCTTCTTAATCCAAGGAATGGTAAGGAGGAGGGAATGGTCTAGGAGTTATGGTGGAAATATATGCCCTAAAATTCAAAAGCGGTTGGAGAAATGGAAACGTGATAATTTTGCTTGTATTGTTGATTGGCATGGTGAGTTAAAATTTGAGGTGAGGTGTATGAATGGAGATCAATATTGTGTTGATGTGAATGAGAAGACATGCTCATGCAAGAAATAGGACTTGACAGGAATCTCATACCCATGTGTCATTGCTTCTATTCAAAATAGGGGTTAACAACCAGAAGACTATGTTACTGGACACTACAAGAAAAGGGCATTTATGCAGGAATATGAACCAATTATCAACCCAATTAATGGACACAAGATGTGGCCTAAAAGTAGACTTACCCCAATATTGCCTCCATTGAATAGAACACAACCTGGTAGGCCAAAAAAACTACGGAGGAAGGAACCAGATGAAGTAAGTAATAAACAATAGTCACATAAGTTGAGGAAAACTGGGCTTGTATCACTTAAGTGTAGGAGATGTGGTAAAAATGGTCATAATAAGAGGACATGCACTATTGTATTGACAGAAGGAGAAGGACTACAAGCTAGAGGGAATCAAGCAGCTGCAAGGTGCCAATCAGTAGCAATAAAAGCAGTATTAGGAGGGAGTCAAGCAGCTGCAAGGAGCCAATCAGTAGCAACAAGCCAAGTAGTATCAGGAGGGAGTCAAGCAACTATAGGGAGCCAGTCAGCTGAAGGAAGGTCTTGCTGTGAACAGCTACAAGCTTCAACCACTGTAGCAGAAATTCTGGAAATGCAACTAAAGCCTTCATCATTCAGACTCAAAGGAAAAAATTGCCTTTTAGGAGGAGTAAATCAGCAAGCAATCATGTTGTATGATGTGCAACTTTTGGTTTTTTAGGTACAATGGATATGTGTAACTCTCTTTTGGGTTTGTAATGAGAGTTAATAGTCATGTTGTATGATGTGCAACTTTTGTTTTTTGGTACAATGGTACAATGAATATGTGTAACTCTCTTTTGGGCTTGTAATGAGAGTTAATAGCCATGTTGATATAATTTGTAATAATGGGCTTGTACTGAGTTAGTAATATAAGTGTAAGAAGTAGCTATGTTGTTCTGTTTTTTGGGTTTGTATTGAGTTTCAATAGTTTGTACTTAGCCTATTGTGTTACTAATATAAGTGTAACAAGTAGCTTCACAAAGAGAAAGTTAGCTTCACATGTCTATTGAATGTTGAAATCTATACTCAGAGTTACATGGAATATCAACATTTCACATTCCACCAATTAAGTATTCCACAAAAGAGAAGTCATATTTATACATAATTAAGCTCTATTACATAGAGAACATCAACCTAGTACACATGTTTCCAGCTCTATTACACATGTTTCTAGCTTCACAAAGTCCAGTTGCATGAAATACAACACCCAAGTGATAATGAAATTGTCCATAAAGAAAATAGAACAATCTATAAGATTTTCTCCCTTTTCTTTGATAGTCGTTGTTGGTCATCGTGTCTTCAGAGAGATTGCAAAAGTCTAGATATCACATGCTTCGATCTATAGCACATTGGAGGATCATACCAAACAAAAAATCCACAACCCCCAGCTTCCTAACAATGCAATACTTCGTTAAAAAAATCCAAATGTTCATACAAAACTAACAAATGAACTAAAAATAAGGATTACCCCATATCTCTCACACCCAATAAACCTTCTTATTGGGTTTGTAGCAGTCCAAGAAGTCCGCATTTTGCCCATTCTCCTACAGTAGCATGGTGTTGCCTCCATTACATGAATTTCATCCCTCACGTTTTCTTTTTTTCCTCCCTTCTCTTCTTCTTTCTGGTTTGAGATGTTCTATTTGTTTCCTTTGGCTGTTGGATAGGCTATAAGGTAGGCATGGAGACGTGGGTATGGAGGAGATGGCAGGAATGTTTCCCTCCCTGACTAGGCATGTGCAATGTTCAATTTTATCCTCACATGAATGGCAAATGGAGACGGAGACGGCAAAAAGCAAACGGCGTCTATTGTTGGGATCAAAATAATTTAAAGTGAATACTTTGAGAACCAATTTGATGCAATTGAAATTTTAGTGATCAAAATGAGACAACATGAATAATTTGGGAATACCAGTGCAAATAATCTTCTTTGAAAATCTATCTATATTATTTAACAGTGAAATTATAACCGATTAATATTTATTTATTATCCGTCATAATATTTTATGATCGATCATAAATAAATTATAATAATTATATATTCATATTTAAAAAAGGTAATTTAACCTAAAGAAATAATAATACGCTACCAAATTTTTGTTTAGTCGTGTAGAATTGCCACACACGTGGGAACAGTTAAACAGTACGATGTCGTCCCAGGTAATCCAACACTAGACCCAATTAAGCTGCGACTAAAAAGTAAAAATCATAGTTTACTCTTCCAAATTACCCCCCAGAAGAAGACAAAATTTCAATTCACACCCACAAAACCCTAGTAGCCGTTCAAACAAAAACCCTAATTTTTTTATAATTTCCTTTTTGTTTTTTGCCCTTTTCTTTGTTTAGACGTTTGCACGCCCAAATCCCTCTCTCTCTCTCTCTCTCTCTCTCTCTCTCGTGGTGGGTTTACTCTTTTATCTACATAGACCCTTTGTTTCTGTCTATTAAACTATTTTCTCTCTCTATTTCTGTATTTTATTTTCTAGTTTTTTAGTGGGTGCAATGGAGGTGGAGTTTCTGAGCTCTGATATGGCTGCCATGGAGAGAATGATGGTTTGCTCTGTTGTGGAAGCTGTGGTCATTGAGACCCTTCTGATTGCTGGGAGATCTCTTGCTTGCCTTCTCAAGATGGTATTAGCTTTTACTAAGCTAATTTTGTCACAAGTTTTGATTTTTTATGATGTGGGTCTTGGATTTCATGCTCTATTTTTGCTTTTAAGGCTTTTTTCAACAACTGGGTCTCTGCTGTTGTACTGAATCTGTGTAACTAAGATTTTGATTCCTTGCTGTTCTACTGAATTTGTGAAGCTAGGATTTTGGTTTTTGCCCTTGTCGCTGTTTCTCTTTGCGTTTTTTTTACTGTTGCTCAGTTATTGTTGTCTTATATGTTGGGTGTTACTGAAAAGCTAGGGATATGCTATCATCAGTGTTGCTATTCTTTTTCAGTTATAAGCAATTCCTTTATGTCCAGCTGCTTTTAAAGTTTAAAGGCGTGGATTTCAGGATTTCCCAACCTGGTCTTTCTTCCATTGGTTGTATGTGGTACTTTTGAGATTTGTTTAAGTTGTCTGTGTTTTGGGGCTTTTAGGGATTTGGAGCACTTGCGGTATTAAATGGTGGTTGGTTCTGTTCTGACAAATAAAAGGAATGTATTTATTTTTTTATAACGGAATCAAGATAACAAACTAAGTTACGATTTTTACCGGCAGTTACATGAGCTTGTTGGTTTTTTTGTGATATGCTTGTGTGACTACGTTTTCAGATTCCTTCAAAGATTACTATTTCCTAACATGGTCTTCTTAAATTGGTTGTATGTGGTATCTTAGAGGATTTTTCTTTTAGTTGTCCGTGTTTCGGAACTCTTAGGGTATTGCAGCACTCGCGTTAAATGGCCGTTGGTTCTATTCTTGCCAATAAAGGAAATGTATTTATTTTTTTATGATGTGATGAAAATAACAAATAAACTTACTATGCACAATTACCGGTACAGATTCTTTCATAGATTTGGTTTTCAAACCTTGTCTTTCTTAAATTGGTTATATTGGTACTTTAGAGGCTGTTTCAATTATCTGTTTTGTGGAACTTTTAGAGCATTGAAGCACTTGCAGCATTAAATGGCCGTTGGTTCTGTTCTTGCCAATAGAAGAAATATATTTATTTTTTTTGATGGGATGCAAATAGTGAGCAAACTTACTATTGTTATAGGCACTTACACGAACTTATTTTTTTTAAAAATATATGTACAAATACACCTGCAGATCCCTTCTGGGGCTATTAATGGGGCCCTACAGTGATTTGATTTTAGCTGTTTACTTAGAATATCCTGTATTCTACTCTTCCTGGTTGTTAATATAGAGTACTCTTTATATGACTTTTGTGCTTGCCATAGCGGAATTTATCTAAGTACTAATCATTTAGGTGGTATTCTACATTCTTTTTTTTTTTCTTTTTTCTTTTTTATTTTAACTATGCAACAATGTATTTGCCATACTGCTTTAAGAAGCAGCAATGAAGAGCCTAATAGGTTAGAAGGTACAAAAACTGCAGCAGTTATTGTGTAGATCGAGGGGTGGGTAATTAATTCCTGGTGCTGCTTATGTTGCAAATTCGAAGGTTAATTCCAATATCACTTCCAGTTACAGCAGCAGATATTTTGTTTTGTTTTTACAATTTATGTTGTCAGCAACTGAGCGTGTCCATAATGTCAGGGGTTGGGGATAAAAGAATTTGGGTTCTTGACTTTTCTAGGGTTTTTCTTGCAAATCTTGCTTTCGTGCTTTGATTAATGACCAATCAATTCCTACATTTGAACCTCATGAGATGATTTGGAATGCCAAAGTGCTGATGAAAATTCAGGTTTTGGCTTGGACTGTAGCTCATGGAAAGTTCCACACTTCTGATTTGTTGCATAGGAGAAGACCAAACTCTTGGCTTGCGCCACAATGGTGCATCATGTTCAAGTGTTCTAGTGAAAGTGCGGTTATGGCAATTTTTTGGGCAATATGGTTGGAAAGGAATAGGAGAATCTTCAAAGATAAGGGGGAATTTGTGGAGTTCCTTCGGGAGAGAGCTAAGTTCTTGGCTTCCTTATGGGTATCGACCGCCAAAGAATTCAAGGATGTGTCATTTTTCTCTCTTTCAATTGGTTGGAAGGCAGTGTGTAGTTAGATGAGTACATCGTTTGATTTATAGAGCTGCATATTGTTGCTGGCTCATTATGTTCTTAACTGCTTTATTGTAGGGTGGACTTCTTGTTCACCTTTATGTTCTATATTTCACTATTAACAAAAGATATGTTTCTTATCAAAAACAAAAGAAAAGAAAAAGTAACTGAGCGTGTCCATAATCACCTTCGTTGGCCTTTTCTTTATCATTTCTTAATAACTGCTCTGTGTGACCGGGCCTGATTTACTCAAAATTCTCATTGTTGCATACTTTATTTAAATTTTCGCCTGTTGAAATAATTGAACATATTTGGTAATGTTATATACGAGGTTGGAATTGTTGGATGAGCCTATGTGTTTTCGAATGGTCTTTTGATTTAGGCTCTGTAGAGTTGATTCGTTGTTGCATAGTCATTACTTCCTTTTCTCTTCCAATCTTGCAACCATATGGTTCTTTATAGTAGTGTCATGGACTCACAATACTTACATTTAGTAGATATATTGGAGTTGAAATGGTTTTGCTAGATTCATTTATCATTTAAGCTCTCTTACCAACATTAGCAAAATTTTCAGGCAGGATCTCTGCTGAAGGATATTGATGTGTTGCCTAAATTTACTGGGGTTGACGGAAGGTACTATTTTGTTTTTCTGGTGTTATTCAAATCAAAAATGTAATTCCATTAAGCAAGTGTATGTAAACTTTATTTCGCAGGTTTCCTTTGGATGAGCTTCATAAAAAGAAGCAGCCTGATCCCGAAAACAAAGATGCTAGTGATACCGATGATGACGATGAGGGTGATGACGATGATGATCAGGATGATGATGATGATGATGATGCAGATGATGAGGATTTCTCTGGAGGAGAAGGGGGAGAAGATGATGATGAAGGAGGGGATCCTGAGGAAGATCCTGAGGCTAACGGTAATGAGGGTAGCAATGACGAGGATGATGATGATGATGATGGCGATGACGACGAAGATGGTGACGAGGATGAGGAAGAGGAGGAAGAGGATGAGGACGAGGAGGAACAACCACCTGCTAAGAAGAGAAAGTAAAGTGGTAGTAGTCTTTTCTTTAGTCTGTCTTTGTTGGTAGCATGTGATAGGAAGGGGAATGCTTAGCTTGTGTGTTTTAGTAGAGTAGGACTTAGCCATCCTTGTTCAGAATGAACTTCCTGCTTTTTATCATGTGACATTATTATATTATATATATTTCATTTTGTGGAATGGATCGTTATTCTGGAAAATTTTTTTTTTTTTCGAGGCGTTCTAGTTTGAGAATTGACTTAGGGAAATGGCTCCTTTAATGCTCTCTTATTTGGCTGCATGGACTAATACATTCATATACATTTTTGGGGGGCATATAATGTGTTGGGTAGCCAGTTTTCAACTCTCAGAAAATATCGCTTTTCTGAACATTCATGCAGACAATGCATTTTCTTTCTGAGTCCCCAGTTCTGCCATTCCATTTATGCATCTGAATTCTGAAGAGCTGTGAACAAATCATGAGATGAAGTCATTCCATTGAACTTGTAAACATTTTTTCATTTCAAAGCTTCAATGATAACTACATGGGGGAAAATTAATTGTCGCTGGGATGTTTAATCAATGGTAAGCCATTGAAGAATCACTAATATGTAATCGGTCTCATTCCATTCAAGCGTATAGCCATTGGAGAAGTAAGACAATAAATTTTCAGCGAATGAGGGCCCACATTTAAGTAATTCGGAAAACAATTTAGCATTCACAAACAATTTAGCATTCACAAAATGGTTAATTGCACCGGAGTTCTTCAAAGTATGAAACTTGTCTCATTTTGATCTCTTATATTTTAATTACATTATTTTGGTCTGTGAAATATTGAATATGCTTCTATATGATCTCTCAAACAAACAACGTTCAGATTGTTAACAATTTTTTTATCATAAACTTGTCATATGATACTTAAATATGAAAAAAAAAATAATTTTGATAATTCTTGACCAAATTTTTACTCAAATTTTGGTTAAATAGTTACTCAAATTACAAAGTTTTGATTATGCGTTATCCAAATTTTGGTCAAAAGCTACTCATATTATACATTTTTTAGAAGAGTTACCCAAATTTTGTTTAAAAATTATAAAATTTATTTTTTATCTATATTTTAAGTATTATAAGCATGGGCGGAGGGAGGAAGGTAGGGGCCGGGGTAGGCACGTGTCCCCTCTCAAATTTTTTTTTTTTATTAGTTAGATATATGTATTATATATTTATACATATATATTATGTGTGTCCCTCATTTATATTAAGTCCACATTATTTACCCAAAATAATTAAATAATTAAGTCTATTTAAAACAAAAAAAATTTGAACTCACTACTATCTATCCAAACTTATTAAAAAAATTAAATATTTGACCTATCACAATTCACCAAAACCTATTAAAAAAACAAAACTTTTAGCCTAATATTAAAAACAAAATTTTTGGCCCAACATTAAAAACAAAATTTTTGGCCCACCATCATTAAAAAAATAAAATTTTTGACTCACTTAACTAAAATCTATCTTATCTTTCCTTTTTTTTTTTCTGTATTACTCACTTACAGCTGCTCGCTACCCAGCCACAAAAAAAAAAAAAAAAAGAGAAGAAACAGAGAAAATCTCAACACACGAGAATGTCAGTTCCTTGAGTTTTTTTGTCCTTCCTTGCACCAACCTATAAAATGATTTTATACATTATATTTACCCCTTAAATTTTTGAAAATTTTAATAATAGTTCTAGTCTTTTTTTTAATAAATTAGTGGACCACTAACCCTCCAAAATAAATATGTTAGTTTTGGATTGAGTCAATGTTTGATTTGTATATTGACAAAACTACATTATTTTTCTTTATCTAACACAATATTCGTTACTTTTTAAGAATAATTTTTAGTTTTCATTTACCATTTTTTTTAGTAATAGTAGTCTATAACCTAATAAAATACGAAAATTAATTTACATTTAATTCATATACAAAAAATTTTAGAGATTTTAAAAAATTTTATATTTTATTGAAATATATAATTATGTTAAAATGTACTAAAAAAATTATTTTGTATTTTTTTGTTAAGATTTTGTTTCGGCTAAATAAAAATTGAATTTACTATTTCACAATAATTTAGTGTTAATTCTTACATTTTTTTTTATTCTTGAACTGAATTTTTTTATATTAATTTGGGCTGAATATTTTTTTATACCAGTTATATTTTGCCTCTATCATAGATATTCATGGGTCTGCCCCGGTAATATATATATATATATATTTTTTAAATTTTTTTTTATGTTAAATGGACTTCATATATCAAAAATAATATAATAAATATAAATATGTTATATAGTGTGATTTGTTAGAAGAAAAAAAATTAAAGTGCTTAATTAAAGTGTTCACCCTGAGCAAAATTTCTGCCTCCGCCCCTAATTATATGACAAGTTTATAATAAAAAATAGTTAGTAATTTATACATTATCTATTTGAAGGATCATATAAAAACATATTTGATACCTCATGGATCAAAATAATATAATTAAAATATCATATATCAAAATGAGACATATTTCATAGTTCGAGAACCAATGATACAATTAACCGTCACAAAACAAACATATACATGCTGCAACAAAACGCCCGTGGGGTGTAGGCCCAGCAGGGGTGACCCAAAACCGACTGGCCATTAAAATGTGTCGATATCCTATATAAAACTTGTTTGTATAAAAATTCATTTTTGTCTTGCTATATTTAAGTTTTTAATTTTTCACTTATAAATAAAACAATATATTTCAAATAAATAAAAATTATTTATACATGTATATATTTTGTTCCTAGCCAACTTGCGGGCCATGACCTCTGTCACAAGACTCCCAACACCCGACAGGGAATAGATCTAGCCCATTTTTGGGCCCGAGCCAAAAAATTGGCTCATCCCATGTTTTTCCGCCCTGGCCGCCAGCCGCCAGCCGCCATCTTCATTCGCTACTAGTTACAAGTTTCCGCTAGGCATGTCAAAGTTTGACACAAATCGATACGAATTAAGTAAATTATAGTGAGACTTTAACGAGTTCGGATGATAAATGAGTTAATCTGTCAGATAAGTTTAATAAACAGATCGTATTCGAGTGAATCCTGTCAACTTGATTGTCACCCGTTTAGATAAAATTAATATAATAATAAATTATTAATTATTTTAAAAAATTAGACAGATTTTTTTTTATTTACAACCACAATTTATTTATATATATATATATATATATATATTATTTTTAGTGATAGCCACAGATTTTTTTAAAAAAAATTTAGTGGCAGTCACAAAAAATATAATAATAAATTAAAACTAAGCGGGTTAAACGAATCGTGTTGTGTTACCTGTTTATTAAACTATTCGTGTTCATGTTGAGATTTTTCACCTGTTTATTAAACAAGTCGTGTATGAATTTACATGTTTTTCACCCATCACCTGTTTAACCTGACACGTAACCATTTAATCCGACATATTTGACACCCTTACTCACTAGTCTACTAAGGCCTGGTATATATATATATATATATGAAATGTAAATATACAATATTCACATCCTATAACTTGAAACAGATGGTGTAGTAATTAACACCATCTTAACTAACACATGAAGACCAAAGTACCAGCAAATGTTTCAAGTTTATATACCACTTCTTTCTTACATTGATTTACCATAAATTAGTAAGTACCGGATAACACTTCCTCTTACACCTCTAAACCTCCTTGGCCTTTCAGACCTTTTCACAAACACTAGAGATTATCTCAAATCTGCCAGAAACCATGGTGCCAAAACTGTCAAATTTACTTCTGCTACTATCAATAATCTTATCCAACGCGATTGTGACTCTGGCCAAGCTCCCTCAGCTGCCCCACCTCCCAGTAATAGGCCCCGGGCTGCTACCGCCAGGATGGTCCGAGGACAATATCAGGGGTTGCTGGACCTCTATCATGAGGATTGATGGGTGCATAACTCAAATGCATGAGTTTCTGTGCAAAAAACAATTCAGTAGTATTGGCCTGCTTGTTGCAAGGCCATCAACAATATAAAGAACAGTTGCTGGGCTAAAATGTTTCCCTTTCACCAAAAATTTCCACGATTGATCAAGAAACACTGCCAATTTCGCAATCCCTAGAGGCATCTAAGAGCTACTGCTTTCTCTGTCAAGGAAAGGTCTTGAAATTTAACTAACGATTTTCAATTTTATATGCCTTTTTTTTTAGTTTTAACAAAATGGAGAATTGTCTCAATAAGGCGTCTTTTGAACTCATAGTCATCAAGAAAAGCACGAATATATGCAATCATCCACTAATCACATGCATTAGATTAAAAGTCGAGTTTTATGTGACATTGAGAACTTGATCTAAGAACGTGTAGAGTCTCATACCCTTTTTGATCATTAACCACCTTTTTTCTATTCGACGACTAATGCATCACATCGAGTTAATTAGCATCTTGCCACATCCATGTTTTCTTCCGAAAACTGATGCGAATAAATCGTTTGTAACATTTGTCATCCCACAATAACATGACCATACTTTTTTCTTATGTTTTTGTTGAAAAGTTGTATCTTTGATCTGCAAATTAATTTACATGTACGTTTCTTGAAACTATACATGAAATTAAACTGCCCCAAACAAACTTATTTTAAATTCGTGATTACAATATAAACTCAGGATGTGTGAAAGAAATAAAACTGGGAATGGCTCCCTGAACTTTTTCTAGTGGAGCCACTGCCACAGCCACTGACCGGCAATGTGAAAGGAGGCTCTATATATTCGAGAGTCCAATGCTGATCAACTGCAGTACGACTCGGCTCGGCAGCGACCTAAGGACCACGGACAGGCCCAAAAGACCACGTCCCATCTGGCTATGGGCCAGCCCGATCTGCCAAATAGAGGTAGATAACTAGATATAGACGTGATTTCTTCTTTTCGGCTATTCTGTTAGGCTTATCTTGACCAACGGAAAAATAAACAAAAAATTGATAGGATGTACTTTTTTTAACTATTTAATTGTGATAAAATAATTTAAATAAAGATTTTTATAAATAAGTACCCTTGACTTGAAATATATTGTAATTAGGTATTCATTAACAAATTTTTAAATATTTTCTTCACTAAAATACTCTTTTCCTTATTTCAAGACCTGTTAGTTTGACAATCTCATTTTTTATGGGATTTGATATATTATATTAATAGTTTCATATTTTAAGGGATTGAATATATTTGAAATTCAAAATTATATCACATGAAATATACATTAACGGTTTGGTCTAGATTTTGATATTCATAATATTTTTTAATGTTAAAATGGCTCTGGTTGTTCTCAAATTAACAAAAGTGTCATTTTGCAATGTTACACTATGATATAATACTATCATTCATTAAAAAATAATATATATGAATATCACATTTTTGTGATGTCACATTATGTGATATATACTATTTAGATTTTGTATGAATTAGTGGATGTAATTTTGTAACTTTTTTGTCAATGATTAAAGTATTAATGAAGATGTTACAATGTAATGTATCACTATAATGTCATATTATCAACAATTTGAATTGAAACAGAAGGAAGATCAGTCTTCAATAATGCTTCAACATTTGTGTTTTTTTTTTTTAAGGATTTTGTAGCAATTTTTTTTTTAAAATTTGAAAACCTATATTTTGAGGGATATAGTAGTTGCCGAATGTAATGGAATTGTTGCATAATTTATGGCAGCTTCCTTATCTATACTTTGCGCCAAGTAATTGTTACCGTGTGGACATTTTTGTCATCTAAAAAAAAGTACTTTTATATAAAAAAAAATTTCACAATTAAATATTAAATTAAATACCCACTCACAATAAATCCAAAAAAAAATAAACAAATCCAACTTATTATTAAATAGTTCTAGACCACATGTACAGTTCTCTAATACATTTTTTGTTTTATGAGAAATCTGATCTTCTAGGGTTTTATAGTATCCTAGATAAATTTTGGAGTTTTATGCAGCAAAAATAATTTTATTTTTTAACATGGACCAAATAATATTTTTAGAGGCAGAAAATTGGTTATGCCTCTGTATGTGAATCTGTGATACGATTTCTGGGAATGAAGTCTGAACAATCTCCTCAACTCCTTCCTACAAAACGAACAAACTGCCCAAGATCGAAGTGTTTCGATCGAAGACACTCCGATGTTTAAGTCAGTAATGGAACATAAAGAATTATATTAAGTCTAGGAGAGTTCAACGTACCTTTCTTCTTGGCTCCTTTTGCTTTTTATTGGTGGTCATCCCCTTAGGGTTTTCATGATTCTTGATTCAAGGTGGCACACCTTCTGTAGATTCAATTATTCAGTTTAGGAAGTTGCTAATATTTCTCTATTATTTTCTCCTGAAATCTTCAATTTCTCTAATTCGTTTATCTGATTGCCTAAATTATAGGCGAATCTTTATTCTTGTGTTAATCGTTCAAAACAGCTCGGTCATATCAAACGCCGAGCACACTTGACATTTGCCAAACAGATTAAAGGGCTTGGTTTGGTACAAACTGATCTCTTCAATTGCCTTGTTGAACACTTTAACGGACTCGGCTTGGTACAAGTCGAGCTCTTTCCTTGTTTAGCTGGATAGGCTGATGAGTTCGGCCATCAAGAGAACCTAACTCTTTCTTCGTTTGTCAAATGAACTGATCTGTTCAGCTTGGCAATCAAGACTAGGTGAATATCCTTGTCACATGACGGGTCTTGTCAAGTTCACGTGAGCTTATTTAATATTGTAACACGTGCCATCATGAGGGCTAACCCCTTCATTTGTCCTCTCACTCCTTTAGAGGTTCCTACCTTCAAAGTCAAATATAATATTTCAGATGGCGTAGAAGTAAGGGTCGTCGGAAAAGACGAACCCTTAATAGGCACGAGGGAATGAATCTCCATCCCCACTCGAGCTATCACCGAGGGAGGCATGCGGTTCCCCTTTGACCCTCTTCTAATCTGGGTGTTTTCTACTGCTAAGCTTTACCTCTTTCAGTGCTACCTGAATTTTTTCAGGATCGTCATAGGGGTAACTTCCTTGAACAAGATTCTGAACTTGAGCCTTGGGTTATAGGAGATCCTATATTGTTACATTATCAAAGTAGCAGGGGACAGTTTTTATCTATCTGTGAAGAAAAAGGACTGTTATTTAGTCACCCACCTCCCAGATTCCAACAAAGGCCATGAGAACGACATAGTGTTTGTTTCTGGGAATTGGGAGTATGTCTCTCACTACAACAAATTTGTTTTTTAGCGACGAGTTTTACCGACGAATAATAAAATTTGTTGTAAAAAAGTGATTTTTGGCGACAATTTCAAATGTTTGTCGTGGTAAATTTTTTGCGACCATTTTTTGTAGTCGTCACCAATATTCTTCACAAAAATGTTCCCTCCAAAAAATAATTTGCGCCAATGTTGGCACTAAATGCTAATTTTTTGAGCGACAAAAAAAATTGTTGCCAAAATAATTTTTCGGTCGCAAAATTTTTGTCAAATAACTAAAAATAAGAAAACAAAAAAAAAAAATACTTAGCGACAATATATGTTTGTCGCAGAAAAAAGAAGTTAAATTTTTTTTTTGTTTGGTGACAATTTATATTTGGTCGCAGAATATCACTACAAGAAAAACGTTTTACTACGACGACTTTTTGCGACGTGTAAGGAAAATTATTGCAAAATAAAAGATATTATATGGGTTGTGTTTGAGTGAGACCTGTCAAACCATTTATCACACGTTTACCTATTTAAATAAAATTAATATGACAATAAATTAATAATTATTTAAAAAAATTAGCCAAAAAAAGAATGTAAAGAAATCAATACAAAAAAAAAGTAAAATAGTAGTTCAAAGACAAAAGGAGAGAAGATGGAGAGTAGTTCAAATACAAAGGCACACCAATGTCTTTTGTTTTTGTCCCACATCGACAAATGAGGTGAGATGGGGAAGACTAACTTGCCTATTAAAGGCAGTGGCCTCTTGCCTTTTTTTTTTTAACCTTAAAATTTGATTTTATGTAAGATTTGACTAGAAATTCCTCTTTTTTAGGTAAGTACAGCTGACAGTAAAAAAAAATGGAGTATTAAAATTTGATGATATAATTTTTTTAAAATTAAACGAGTTGTGTCGTATTAACCGTTTATAAAATTTATTCATTTGTTAGTTGGCGTCAAAAATATGTTAGTCGCAAAAAATATACCTTGATTTTTAGCGACAAATATTATGTCATCACTAAAGAGAAAAAATATGACCATAATATAATTTTTTTCGGCAACGAAGGATTTTTTGTAACAAGTAGATGAATTTTTAAGCAACTAAATTTTTTGTCATTGATAATCTACTTTAGCGACGATACTTTAGTTGGTCATCAAAAACTTTCATTGGCGAGCCTGCTGTGACAAATTGGCAATCAAATTTTTTTGTTGCAAAAAATTTTTAGCGGTGAATTATTCACTTTCAGCAACGACTTTCTTTGCCACTAAAAAACTTTTTTCTTGTAGTGGCTGGTGTTGTTCTTTCATATCGTTGTCCCTATGAAGAAGACATGCTAGGTATTTGATATCCATTTATCTCTTGTTTTAACTTGCTTTTGTTTTATGTTTTTCTGAGGGTTTTCGTCTGCACAGGCGAAACTGTCAAAGGTAAAATTTCTGAGTCTTCTGTCAAGTTGGATCAACTTCAAAAGGTTTGAGACTTCAATGAGTCGTTGTTTTGCCGAGCTGCTCATACTTTGCTTAGATACAGTCCGTCCTACTCTTCTTTCATTGTCGTGCCGAACCGACCCAATGCAACTTTTGTGGAAGATCGGGAGGCCATCCAGGCAGCTCGAGAAAAAACACCCCGGGGAAAAAAAAGAACTTCAATGGCTGCTTCTGGTTGTAAATCGGTAAAGAATTTTTTGGATTTTTTGTCAACAGTCGAGAGCCGACCCTTCCTTCTGAACAAATGGCAACAACTTTTGTGCCCCCGATTATCATCGAAGAAGATTCTACCGCCAAGGTTCTTGCCAAGGATGTTCCCTTAATCAATAATGATATCCCGAGTAGTGACCAGGCGAATGTGGCTTCGAACAATGAAACTTCAATTCCGGTTGACTTGAATCCGCTTACTTCTATCCAAACCCCTCCACTTGAAGAAGATTCCATTTTCGAGCTTGCCGAAGACCCAGCCCCGAAGAGACGAAGATTGGTTGAGGATGAAATGACTCTCTCCCCCAGGTCGACAACCCCTCCTTTCTAACCTATACTAAGGGCGAAAAAGAGAGAGATCACTGCAAAGGACTCTGTTAGCGAGGACTTCAACGTAGTAGTTGGAATTGCTTTGGGGTAATCCTGCCTTGGGATCTGGCAATGAACGAGGCGCTTAGCGATGATAAAGTGTCTCAACAAGCAATTCAACACATGGTCCTGGTACGTCTTCCTTCAAGCTTTTTGTTACTTCTTTCAAAATTTTTCTAAGTCTTTTCATTCTCCGTGTTCTCAAGGGTCATCAAAAAGTCCATGAGGTCAGAGCTCAGATTGCACGCAAAGATAAAGCGATAAAGGACGCGATCCATGCCCGAGTTTCAGCCCTTGCAAAGAAAGAGAGTGTTGATGAAGAATACACCAAGCTGTGTGAAGAAGTGAAGATCTTACAAGCTCAAAATCAAAGCCTGTCAAATGAGAACAAAAAGCTTCTTTCTGAAAATGTAAAGTTAAAGGAATCCGAGCACGAAGCTAATGTTAAGCTCTCTTAATCCCAGCTTGATTACTCCACACTTCTCGAAGAATTTGATCAGTATAAAGCGATGGCTAAAGAGAAGGTGGATGTTGCTTATAATGAGAGGGTTGACAAAGCTGAGGCCGATCTAGCTCTATAGATGCCTAAGTTTAAAGAGGCACTCTTCAGCAAGGGTTGGCAAACTTCTTTGATCGCTGTTGAAGTTGACCCTTCTTTAGAACTCTTCTCGAGGCACACTTTTCCGAGCTCTTCCCAGCCTCCTTCTACCTGATCAACACTTTAGGAAAATTTTTGTAACCCATTACTCTTCTGAATTCTACAGAACGTTTTGTACTCTCCAACAATTTGAATGAAAAATTGAAACTTTTTAGTTCTGCAATTTGTTTTGATGATTGCTTAGATAAAATTTTTATGGTCTTACCAAAAATTTTAAGGCTCGTGAAGTTATGGCCCTTGCTTGGCCATTCTTCAAAAGAGCTCGGTTCCTAGGTGAGAACCTCTTCACTTGGGCAGAACTTTAATCTCTTGAGGTTGTGGCAATTGTTTAGCCCTTCCTCCAAGAGCTCAGTTCCTCAGTGAGAACCTTTTTTAAACTTAGGAAAAAATTTAAAAATCTCTTTGGAATCTTGGCACTTTACTCGGCCCTTTTTCAAAGAGTTTGGTTCCTCAACAGGAACCTTTTTATACTTACAAAAAATTTAAAGTCTCCTTAAAGTCTCGGCCTTGCTCGGCCATTTTTCAAAGAGTTCGGTTCCTCAACAGGAACCTTTTTATACTTACGAAAAATTTAAAGTCTCTTTGAAGTCTTGGCCTTGCTCGGCCCTCTTTTTTAAGAGTTCGGTTTCTAGACTGGAACCTTTTTTGTACTTGTGGTTTCGAGCCTCTTTGAAACCTTAGCCCTTGCTCAGCCTTTTTCAAATAGCTCGATTCCTTAGTAGAGTTACTCAAAAGTCCCCTTGAGATCTAAGAGTATTTCTACTCCGCACTGACCCGCCAATCTGACTGGACTCAAACTCATCTCTAGTCAGCTTACATAGTCATGCCTACCTGAGGGCATGGATTTGATCGGGTGGCTGCGCTTGATTTAAGCTTTTGACTTCTATTAAGTTTTTTGGCCTCCTTGTCTTAGCAGTAAGACGTATATAATGCAAAGTAAGTGTTGAAGTAAAAAAAATCCTCGAATCTTTATTGATAACTTTTGACTTAATAGATTTGCTGCTAATGTATCATCACTTTAAGGGGCACCCTTAAATTTTTTAAGGTACTTCGGGGTTCTATCTAAAAAGGTACTTCTTAGAAATAAAATTTTCTGAGGTTCACAGTGTTCCAGGGGCGCGGTACTACCTTATGATCCAAGGTTTCGAGTTCGTAATACTCACTGCCCCCAATTTTGACTATTCTGTATGGGCCTTCTCAGTTTGCTCCGAGCTTCCCATGGACTGGATTTTTAGCCAACCCTAGTGCACACCTAAGAACTAGGTCTCCAAGTGTAAAAGACCGGGGGTTTACATTTTTGTTTTAAGCTTGGGAAATCTGATTTCAGTATGAAGCCATTCTTATGACGACCTGCTTTCTCTTTTCTTCAGCTAGATCGAGATCGTGTGCCATGACGGCATCGTTGCTACTGCTTTCGACTAGCTCAGTCTTCAAGGTCGGTAGGCCGATCTCTAAAGGAATAACAACTTCTATTTCATAATCTAAGGCGAAAGGAATCTCTCCAGTCGACCACCGAGGTGTGATTTGGTACGCCCACAATACATTATGTAGCTCTTCTATCCATCTCCCTTTAGCATTCTCGAGCCTTTTCTTGATTCCACTCAAGATTTTTTTATTATTGATCTCAACTTGTCCATTGCTTTGAGGGTAAGCTAGGGTGGAATAGTGGTTCCGAATTTCGTATTGCCGACAAAAAGCTTTGAAGTGATCACTGTCGAACTATATGCCATTCAGAAACAAGAGTGTGTGGGATGCCGAATCTGGTAATTATGTTTCTCCAAATGAACCTTCTTGTGTCAGTATCTCTGATGTTAGCCAACGTCTCGACTTCAACCCATTTTGTGAAATAAGCAGTGGTCACTAGAAGGTATTTCTTGTTGCCCGGGCCCCGTCGTAAAGGTCCCACAATGTCTAATCTCCACTGTGCGAACAGCCATGGGCTCGCCAAGGGAAGCAATTTGTTGGATGGCTTCCTTAGAATTGGTGAAAATTTCTGACACTTCTCACATCGCCTAACAAACTGCTAAGCATCCTTCTGCATGTATGGCCATCAAAAACCTTGAGAAATGGCGTGATGAGCTAGAGACCTTCCCCCTGTATGAGCTCCGCAAAATCCTTCGTGTATTTCGAATAGAAAATCGGCAACTATTGCCAGGTGCACACATTTCAGATATGGATGGGACAGCCAGAACCTGGCAACTTTTAGGTGCAGCTTGTGAGCTTCCTTGCTGTCCTCGGGCAAGTCACCATTCTTCAAGAATCCAATTATTGGATCTATCCAACTCGGCTCGAATTCGTTGTATAAGACTTCCTCAGAATGGGTCGGCAGAATACTGGGCTCGGGTTGGTACTCAATAGTTAGTGATCTTGTCGCGTCCTACTCGATTGCCTAGGCTAGTGAGGCTAAAGCATTGGCATGTGAATTCTTTGTTCTCCCGACCTGCTGTATTGAATACTCTAGTATTTTGCTCAGTTTTTTCTCGTCCACGGCCTGATATGCTATCATTCTTTCATCCTTGGCCGCATACTACCTTATTATCTGATTCACCACTAGCTGCGAATCAGAAAATATCTGGAGCTTTAATACTCCGAGCTCTGCTGTCATCCTTACTCCAACAATCAGGGCTTCTTACTCTGCCACATTGTTTGAAGCCTCAAAGCCGAGCCTGATAGCTTTCTTTAAGATACACCCGTCCGGACTCACAAGAGTGATTCCTATATCAACACCTTTATAATTCGAAGAACCATCAACAAAAAGTATCCAGGTGCCACAACAGCCTGGTTCTCGGTTGTAATTAATTTCTTCGCTCTTCTCCGAGCTATTCTTGGACTGAAATTCCGCTACAAAGTCTGTCACAACTTGGCCTTTTATCGCCTTTCTTGGCTTGAACCGAACGTCAAATTCTCCGAGCTCAATTGCCCATTTAGCAACGCGCCCGCATAGGTCAATTTTATGAAAGAGTGACTTCAAGGGTTGGTCGGTGAGCACTGTAACTGAATGGGCTTGGAAGTAATGCCTGAGTTTTCTAGCTGAGCTAATGAGTGCAAAGGTGAGTTTCTCCAACGGAGTGTATCTCGATTCTGCATCTAAGAGCATCTTGCTCACATAGTAAATAGGTCTCAACTTTCCCACATCATTTCTCATTAGTGCCCCACTAACAGCGTGCTCCAATACAGCTAGGTAAAGATAAAGCTCATCTTCAAGGGAGGGGGTGGATAGAATTGGTGGTGACGCCAAGTATGTCTTGAGTTTTGTAGGTGACGCCAAGTATGTCTTGAGTTTTGTAAATTCCTCCTTACATTCCTGACACCAGAGTGCTCCCCTTTTTCCCTTGATTGATTGGAAGAAGGGTCTACACTTATCAGATACTCGAGATATAAATCTCCCGAGCACTACTACCATTCTTGTTAGCCTCTGAACCTCCTTGACAGTCCGAGGTGACTCTAGTTCGGCAATAGCTTTTACCTGGTCGAGATTTACTTCTATCCCTCGGTGAGTTACCAGAAACCCAAGAAATTTCCCCGAGCCAACCCCAAAAGCACATTTAGACGCATTCAACTTCATGTTATATTTTTGAAGAATGTTGAAAGTTTCCCTCAGGTCGGCACAATGACTTGTGGCCTTCCAACTTTTCACTACCATATCGTCGATATAAACTTCTATAGTACTACCAATCATATGTGAAAATATTTTGGTTACTAACCTCTGATATGTTGCTCCAGCATTCTTCAACCCGAAGGGCATTACTCTGTAACAGTACGTTCTTTCCGGCGTTATGAAAGCTGTCTTTTCTTGATCCTCCTCGGCAAGGGGGATCTGATGATATCCCCTGTAGGCATCCAAGAAACTCATCTGCTCATGCCCAGTTGTTGCATCTACCAACTGATCTATCTTCAGCTGGGGCAAACTATCTTTTGGACATGCTTTATTGAGGTCGGTGAAGTCAACACAGACTCTCTACTTCTCATTTTTCTTTTTTACCATGACCGTGTTTGACAACTAGATTGAATATTTCACCTCCCTAATTGTTTGAGACTCTAGCAAGCGAGCCACTTCCTCTTTTACTACCTCCTGATGTTGTATCGCCGACCTCCTGAGCTGTTGCTTGACTGGCTTGAAGCTCGGGTCCAAGTTTAAGTGATGACATGCCACCTCTGGCGGTATGCTAAGCATATCGGTGGTACTCCATGCGAACACATCGGCATATTCTCTCAATAGTGTGACGAGCTCTGTCCCTTGTTCAGTACTAAGAGCCATTTCTAACAAAAAATATTTTTCCTGATCAACATCTTCATCTAGAGGTACTCTAGTCAAGTCTTCAATTGTTCGGTTTGTAGTCTCCCTTTCTTTGCCCAAAGGTACTTTAGGGCTGTTTTTGACAGCTTGGTCGGCATGGTCAACCGAGCTGTTTGATGTTGATCGCTATTTCATCTGTTCTGCCACAGAGCAGTTTCCTAGGTATTCTGCCTTGTCTTTAGATTTGACAAAGGCCAACAGACAAGATTTAGAACTGACCTTGTCTCCTCGGATATTTACTACTCCATCAGAGGATGGGAATCTTAGCATTTGATGGTACGTTGATGGTACCGTCTTCATCTCGTGCAACCAAGTGCGCCCCATAATTGCGTTGTATGCCGAGACTATATCCACTACCAAGAATTCGGTCATGATGCAAACTGGTCCTATCTTTACAGGTAGCGTGACCTTCCCTTTGGGAAGAACTATTTTTCTATTGAAGCCGATGAGTGGAGTATTTGAGGGCTTGAGATCCTCTTTCTTGAGGCCAAGCTTTTCGAACAGATCCATGTACATAATTTTTGAGGAACTCCCCAGATCAATCAGGACCCTTCTCACATCAAAATTCACAATTCAAAATGTGACGACCAAGGTGTTGTTATGTGGTTGGTGAACACTGAACAAATTCTGCTCGGTGAAACAGATCGCTTTGGTTGTATCCTCTATCTTGATTCGTTTGTTGGCGACCTCCGGGGTCATTCTTAACTCGTACACTTCTCTTTCTTTGGCTGCTTTCTGAATATAAGCCCGAGCAGAGTTGTTTGTAGACATTTGAGGGTTAGTGGCGGCATGGATCACATCAATTACCCTAGCTGGAGTGTTGGAGTTCCCTTTTGGCTCGATTCTCCCCCCTTTGGTTTTTTGCTCACTTTCAATGAACTCTGCGAGGTGTCCAGCCTAGACTAACTCCTCCAGGTGCTGCTTGAGAGATCGGCAATTCTCAGTCATATGACCTATATCCCTGTGATACGAGCACCTAAAATTTGGATTCCTTTTAAATAGATCATCTATTAGCTTGTTCGGCCATTTGAAGAACGGCTTGCCTTTGATCTGACTTAGAACCTTGTATATTGGTTCTTTGAATAATGTATTTACCCCCAGAAAATGGGACCTTTAGGGATATCCCTCCTTTTCAAACTTCCTTCCTCCCTCTCTATTCGGCTCAATTTGTTTATCCCTACTTAACTGTCTCCTGCTCGGATGTTCCTTAACCACTTCTCTGGATAATTCGTTATCCACCTTGGCATACTTTTCAATCCTTGCCATTAATTCTTCCAGGTCAGTAACAGATCTCCTTGTGAGTGATTGGTATAAAGGGTTTTCTTTCGACAAGCAGATCTTGAAGGATGCAACTGCAATCTCTGGATTACACTCTTCGACTTCATTCATGGTTTCCCAATATTGATGGGCATACTCTCACAAGCTTTCGTTACTCTTTTTTTTCAGCGTCAGTAGAGCCTCAACATCCTTTGGTCATTTATTACTCATGATGAATCGAGTTGTAAACTACTCAACTAACTGAGACCACCCATTAATCGTTCCTTTTGGTAAGCTGTCGAACCACTTCATGACGGACTCCCCCAAACTGCTAGGGAAGATAGTGCAGAGCAGTGGCTCATTTCTTTGGTGGATGGTCATCAATTGTCGGAAGTGCCTGATATGTGAGGCTGGGTCGGTCTTTTTGTTGTACAACTTGAAGTTCAGGACGACAAACTTGCTCAAGATTCGTGTTTTTTTGACCCATGCAGTGAATGGGGATGGCTCCAAACCATCCCCGTACTCTCTTGTTGCTCTTCTGGCCAGGTCCCTTGCTGACCTCTACTTTGGTCTCTTCAAGCGAATGTTGAGCTCTTCATTGATATACTGCTTCCACGTGCCCTTCTCCTGGATCCGAGGCTTCTGTTGATGGTAATCTTTCTCATCGGCAGGTTTAAATCTGCTAGGCTTCCTTCCCAGACTTTCATGCCGATCTTCTCTCGCCCGTTTTTCTCTTCTTGTCACCTCTTTCAACTTGGCTTTTAACTCTTCGTTTTCTTTGATCAGATCTTTCTCCCTAGCGTAGGACTTCTTGAACAGCTTGTCATGAGCATCAAGTCGATCCTGCAGGGACTAGACCAACTTCGCTAAGGAATGGTTCTCCCCCTCGGCACGGAGGGATTTACCAAGATCCTCACTTCACTGGTTCTAGTTTTTTGAAGGCTTGAAACTTGTAGAGGATACCTCGTCACCTTCATAGGTCCTGGAAGGGCTTCTGACTGCATGCAACTTTGGGTCGTTGTCAGAAGGAAGAGATGCAGAATCAGAGTTTCCTAGGGCAAAATTGCATACGGGTGATCTAATTGCACTTCTGAGCCTTGACATCGTAACTTTTTGTTCTAAAAGATGAAGATATTTCCCACAGACGGCGCCAAAATGTAGAGGCAGAAAATTGGTTATGCCTCTGTATGTGAATCTGTGAAACAATTTCTGGGAATGAAGTCTGAACAATCTCCTCAACTCCTTCCTACAAAACGAACAAATTGTCCAAGATCGAAGGCATTCGATCGAAGGCACTCCGATGCTTAAGTCAGTAATGGAACAGAAAGAATTGTAATAAGTCTAGGAGAGTTCAGTGTACTTTTCTTCTTGGCTCCTTTTGCTTTTTATAGGTGGTCAACCCCTTAGGGTTTCTGTGATTCTTGATTCAAGTTGGCACACCATCCTTAGATTCAGTCATTCAGTTTATGAAGTTACTGATATTTCTCTATTTTTTTCTCTTGATATCTTCAATTTCTTTAATTCGTTTATCTGATTGCCTAAATTATAGGCGAATTTTTATCCTTCTGTTTATCATTCGAAACAACTCGGTCATATCGAACTCCAAGTACACTTGACATTTGCTGAACAGATCAAGGGGCGTGGTTTGGTACAATCTGATCTCTTCAATTGTCTTGCCAAACATTTTAACGGACTTGACTTGGTACATGCCGAGCTCTTTCCTTGCTTAGCTAAACAGGTTGATGAGTTTGACCATCAAGAGAACCTAACTCTTTCTTCGTTTGTCAAATGAGTTGATCTGTTCGGCTCGGCAATCAAGACTGGGTGAATATCATTGTCACATGACGAGTCTTGTCAAGCTCACGTGAGCTTATTTAATGTTATAACATGTGTCATCATGAGGGCTAACCCCTTTAATTTTGTCTAATTATAATTATAATTATAATAATATCACAGCACTTAGTCTCATTTTTTGGTCAATCTGACGTCGCGCTTATGGTCTAATTATTGGAAATTTTTAACTCTATTAACCTGAGTTCCAACAAGAGCTTAAGTTTGTTAATGGAGCTTAAGTTGATTGACACCACCTCCAAATGCTTAATCAAAGTAACTCAATTAAACATAAAATTAATAGGATTTTTTGTATTTTATATCCCGAAAGATTTTAATTTTTATTTTGTATTTCTAAAGATTAAATTTTTTATACTATACCCGCAATGTATCAAAAGTATTAAAATTTGTTTATTCTGTTAACTTCTTTTATTTTTTTCCTGTCAAAAATCAACTCATTGACAGTAATGAAAAAATTAATGGAAAGCTAATAGAATAATCATATTTCAACACTTTTGATATATTGAGGATTTAATGAAAAAATTTTAATCTTTGAGGGTATAAAATAAAAACCTTAAAATCTGGGCATAAAGTGCAATTCACCCAAATTATTAAACGGTTGCTGTTGGCGCTATATTCTCTATCATACTCGTTTCCTATTTTGAGAGTTACTTTCCAAATTCGAGTTCTAGTGTTAATAGGCCCCTACTTCTTCCGCTTTCATTCCATCTCTCTCACACACACACTCCCCAAACTCTATTTGCTCTTCTGCGATCAGATTGCAGTGAAATTTACCTAAAAAAATTTATCAACAGGTTTCCTAATTGTGAATTACTTTCCAAATCCAAAATTAAGGGTTCTTAGGCCTCTTATATATAGCTCTTACAGTGCCTTACACCTCTTTTGTAGTTCTGCCACTCTTCTTTCATTAAAATCTTGTTCTTTCTTCAATACCCACTCTGTTCTCCTTCAACCCATCTCCCTTCTTTTTTTTTTATCGCAAACTTTTCCCAAACGTCATAGGAAGCTCTGTTATTCTCTGTTTCGTTTTGGGTTTCACTGAACACTCCTCTAATTTGATTCGTCTGTTGTTCTTTTGTGCTCATTATCAAGAAGGTGGTGGACACACATTGGCATTCAATCATTCGCATTATTCAATCTGCTCTGCGATCAAGATGACTAATGGCAAGATAACGAAGGCAAGCCTAATAAAGATTTTTGATGATCTTGGTTTTTTTCGGGAATTCGATTTCGAAACTCTCTACTCTTACGAGTACGAAAAGGAGAAGACTGAAAGGTTGGTTGATGATATTCTTGAGTGGGAATCAGAGAACTCTTATGATTTCGAAAAGGCGAAAACCGAGAAGCTGTATGATGATATACTCGACTTACTGCCCTCTGATCCTTTTGATATGAATTTAAGCCCTCCGATTATGGAAATCACTGATTGGAATGAGGATTTTGGGCTAAAAATTCTTGGCTTTGGTACTGATGAATTGGAAGTCAAGAAAGAAGATGATGAACTATTTGCAGAATCGAATTTTGATTCAAACAGCGCCATGAGTTCTTATCAGGAGTTTGATGACAAGAAAACAGATGAAAAATCAATTGGGTCTCTATTGATTGAAGAATTTTTGGAAGACAAATGTTGGGAATCATGGGTTGCTATTCAACAACTTCAAGATGGCAAAGCAATTCATGTCAATGGTGATGAACAGTTTCTTCTCAATTCAATGCATTCTAGTGATTTCGAAGAGGAAACTGAGGAGCTCTCTGTTAATATACTTGATTTACTGCCCTCTGATCCCTTTGGTATGAACGTAAGTGTTCCGGTAATTAGTGGTTGGAATGAGGATCTTGAAGAGGATTTTGGGTTAAAAATTCTTGGGTTTGGAACTGATGAATCCGAGGTCGAAGAAGAAGAAGAAGATGATCAAGTATTTACAGGGCTGAATTGGGATTCGAATCAAGCTATGAGTTCATATCAAGAGCTGGGTGACATGAACACAAATGGAAAATCAATTGGGTCTGCAATGGATTTAGAATTATTGGAAGACAAATACTGGGAATCATGGGTTGCTATGAAACAACTTCATCTTGACAACAATGATCAAATTTCTTATGATTTGGAAAAGGAGAAAACTGAAAAGTTGTGTGATGATATACTTGATTTACTGCCCTCTGATCCCTTTGGTATGAACATAAGTGTTCCAAAAATCACTGGTCGGAATGAGGATCTCGAGGATGATTTTGGGTTAAAACTTCTTGGATTTGGAACTGATGAATCAGATGTCAATGAAGAAGATAATGATTTAAATTCGGATTCGAATCAAACCATGAGTTCTTATCCAGAGCTTGGTGACATGAGAAAAGATGGAATGTTAACCAAGTATGCACATATTGAAGAATTTTATCAAGATAAATATGGGATATCTTTTTTTGCTGGTTGCAAGTAAACAAGATCAACGGTTCAAAACAATTAGTGTCGATGATAATCAATCAATGGGTTTTCTTCTGAATCAGTGATTGATGCTATTGCTAACGTTCTGGATTTGGACAGAGATGAAATTCTGAAATTTTTTTGGAGGGGCCAAGATTGAATATTATTAAGTTAGGTAAGATTTTCATGGGATTAATTAAAGTCTTGTGATTAGTTAGAAACAATGTTTTTTGTAAGCTTTTTTTTGTAAATTTTACATACCTAACTAAAATGAGTGGGTATTAATATGAGTTTATGGGTTAGTTTCATTACCAGTTTAATTGACAGATCCTCTGTTTCTTTTCTTTTTTTTTGGTTTTTAGTATTGTTTGTTTTGTCTGCTTTTGCTACTTTGTTTTGAAAGTCCTAACCTGTGGACTAGGAAAAGTCCATGGCTAAAAACTTATTAGTAGAGAAATTTTTGTCCTTTCATCGAGGAAGGCCAGAGAGGAGATACGAGGTTGTTTTGGGGGTTGATCATCATCGTTGTTTGTGACCAAATTTTTTTTAAGAGCTGTTCCGTTGTATGTTATATTATGAGACTACGAATACTTTGTTTAAGATCGACGTATCTATATCGACTATTCTATGAACCTATTAAATACCTATCGAATTCGATACTTATCAAATAAAATATTATTTGAATATTCAAGTGAAAAATAGAGTTGTTTGACTAATTTTTTCAAGTCAAATACAATACACCATATATAAAAAAAAAAATCATGACGTTGAGTAGATGCTATGATTTTTTGAGTATTATATTCTATCAAATAGTTAAAAAACATAAATGGGTTAACTACACCATACTTCTTCTAAGTAAATCAATTAGTGAAATGTTGGCTCTAGTTCCTCCATGTGATCATTCTCTAGTTCCTCCATGTGATCATTCGCATTTACTTTGTGTATATACCGTAATGAGATGATAAATACTTATTTAAAAGTCAAAATTGCTAATTTTTCGTATTGGAATTAAAGAATCTACCAATATTTATAATTACGAAGTTAGCAAAACATAATAAAAGTGTAAAATATATTATTTTATAGATGTGTCATGGACATGTCCATATCCTTTTTTTTTATGTATCTATATTTCATAGGATATATATACACACACATGAATGCGATTTCACATTAATTAATTATGGGCTTAGATGGGTATATATATAACCCAATTTTCAATGCTAAGTTTTACCCATAAATTCATATCAATGGATTTCAAAGCTTACCACCACATTGAGAATGAATTGGATGGGTCGCGACTCTGCAGGTGAGTGGAACCACTAAAAACTAAAGCTACCTAGATCAATGTTGAGTGTAAATGACTAGACTTTTTTTTTTTGGGTAAGTAAATGACTAGACTTTAATAAGCAAGTAATAGTAACATTGGAGAGGGGGCGAGGGTATATTGATTAGGATTGACTAGTTTTTTATGCAAGTTCAAAGTGACACAACCTACATCTACAATATTAAATTGGTTATGTTTGTGGCAAACACAAAAATCTCCATTTTCACACCACAAACACATTTGACTAAAGTAATATGAAGAAAATTCCATATAGTTTTCTTATTTTTGTAATTTCTTAATGTAGTTTTAGATGAATCATTGTAGAGCTTGATAAATGTTTAACTAGTTTTGCAATGTGTGTCTTATCCTTTTTTATTTTTCGTTTCCTTTTTGGTTAATTTTTATATGAATGCATTGTTAAAGGTCGCTTGACTTGTCATTCACATATTTTACCAAAACTGAAGAGATGTCAATATAATTTATTGTTAATAATGCGAACACCCATTTTTTTTTATGCGTTTTGTATTTTTTTTTCACTTAATAAACTTCATAGATAGCCCATAAACTATGGCATCTGAGTCATTCAAGTCCCTGACCTAATTTTTATATCAATTTAACCCCTCAACTAAGTAATCTATTTCAACATAATCATTCTGTTCAAATTCGTTGTTTACTTTAATGGAAAGCTTCACGTGAATATCACAGGATATACATTTGAGACTTTTCGTTAAAATTAATAATGAATTTGGATAGAAAGGCTACATTAAGTTAGATTACATATTTGAGAAGCTAAATTAATACAAAAAATAGTTCAAGGAGTTAATTGAAATAAATGACATAGTTTAGGGGTCATGTTTGTAGTTGACTTTTTTTTACTTTAATAGATCCCACGAAGAATTGAACCTTAAAAACCCATCCCAATGTACAGTGAATTCACTCAATGCTAGTGGCTTCACCCACATAAATTTTCTTTACTAGGGTGGAAACTGGAAAGTAACCTCCATGCGTTCTTATGTTTCAAAGGGTCAGTTTCATCATTCATGAAATTAGGTTTATGTTCACTTTATAACCTGTCTTAAAATTGTTTAAGGAGATAATTGATTTGGGCTATCAGTAAAACTATGATTCATATTCCCGGATTCCTCAATTGCTTTTATGGTCCCGGTCTCCTCTAGTATAATTTTTTTAACGATCGATCACCAACTATGCATGGTGGGAGACCCGGAAATTTCCACTTGAATTCATTACGGGTGATCTATAGTTTAAGAAAATTAAAGGAAAGTGTATGAAAGGGATTTAAATCTCAAGCTGCCTATGTTTGCATACTCTCCATTGGTTATTAGGAGTAATTCTACTTGGACCGTATTTGAATACCTAATTTATAGAACTAATTTCCAGCTATCGTTGAATTTACAGAGAGCTTCACTATACAATAGAGTCCATGATCAAACCAAAGATATCATTATATTCTGTCCCAAAATTAAGTCTTGGATTAAATTCAGTTGGTATTAATAGTGCATTGATGTTCTCATTCATCCATATTGACTCCAACCTTTGACTAACATTAGTCCGCAATAAAACCTATAATCAAATGTAGAAACCAAAGAGCTAAAAAGATGGAACAGTTTCAAAAAACATCATAGCCCCATGCCTATAAAAGGCCACACCTGCAATTCCCTCACAACTCAGTTGTACCTACACTTAGCATTCCAAACCAAAAATGGCTCGTGATAGCACCATATATTCAGTTGCACTGATTGCAGCAACCATGACATTGCTAATCACCCCAGGAATTGCACACGAAGCCCTTGGGGGCCTCCTCGGGGGCTTAGGGGGCGCCCTCGGTGGACTAGAGGGCCTCGGAGGACTAGGAAATGATCAGTGCCTATCATCTCTTATTGGTGTCAATGGGTGTATACAAGAAGTTATAATGTCTGCTCTGAGCTTTCAATTCGGATTGATCGGTCCGGCGTGTTGTCAGGCGGTGGTGGACATTGATGATAATTGTTGGCCTAAGGTGTTGCCTCTGAGTCCATTGCTACCACTTAAGAACTATTGCGTACGGCTAGTTCCAATATTGCCCGTACCATCACGAGCAAAATAATGTGGCTTACTCGTCGCAAAAATGGAAATAAGCTGGTGATCAGAGGCAGTACACCTATCTGTTTTTGGAATTTAGCAGGAAATCCAAGATAGTGAGAAAAATATTTTAGTGAAAATGTGGAAAAAAAAAACACTGGTTATTTGATTGTTACGAGATGAAGTTCTGTTCTTAGGACAGTACAACTATCATCTTTGCTTTTGACAGATAAATGAATAAGAGACTGGTTTTTGGGCTCTCTCTCTCTCTCTCTCTTAGACATGCACATACAAAGTTAGCTTTCCAAATTCCTGAGATTGTGGATCTTTTTTCATCATATACGATAGTTTCTAACTTATTGCTCAATTTACCTTTGTTTTTATGAAAGCATAATTTAAACTCATGCTTTTTAGTGTAATAGTGCATTTTGCAAATACATTTTCAATAGAAAACCTATGAAGTGTATTTTGCAAAAACGTTTTTACATTGAAAAGCAAAGTTTAACTCACACTTTCATGAAAACAACAATAGATTAAAAATAATTCAAGAGATTCAATTACGTGAAATAATACACTCTATATATACGGACGGTTGGTTTTTCATGCATCATGATGGAAGAGATAGAAATATAGCCACTTCAACCTTTTAATTTACTCTTGCAACCACGCCATCCTTTATGCATAGCCAGCGGAACAAGAAGCAGCTTCAGAAGTTTCAGTAATCCACATTTCTACAGGTTATAGGCCACGAATTTCTAGAGTTACATAGACCTAATCCACAGAAATATGTTTTTTTTGGGCAATTCCATAAAATTATGTTTATAATGTACAGTATCATGCGACGGAAACAACTTTTCTGCTCACGGGAATAAGTCTACATACATTTGAAGCTTTCACATGTCTCATAGTGACCGGAACCTCGTACACTTTCAGCATTCAAGATTTTTTTTTCTTTTTCTTTTTTCTTGTTTGGAGCATTTCTGCATCAACAAAACATTGGCAAGAACTGTTTATTTTATACAATTTCTCAATCTACAGTATACTTCACAGGAAGTCCTGGATTGCAGATTGCAATCACCATCATGACAGTTGGTTTAGAGAAGTAAGTGTTTAAAAGAAGAAAACAACCAAAAACTTTGTCCTCTTTCTTCGTATCTGTTATAAATTAACAATAATTTCAAGGGCCTGTTCACAAAATGTTGGTGAGATAGTCGAAGCATCAGTTCTTGATGATTTAGAAGTAATGTTACAATGTGTTTATCTACAAAAATAGTTCGATAAGAACTATTGAAAATGTAAAACAGTGAAGTTTTCGTGGCGACCAGATCAAGTATGAAAAAATGTGAAATATTTTTCCTTAATCGTGTATTACAATTGATCTGTGAAGATGCTATAAACCTGTACCTACCTATACAGACAAGTACAAAATTTGGGATTGGCAGATGAGTTACCTTCTGCTCAAATTTGGAAGAGATCAAGTACATAATCATAATGTACAATGTGAAGTCTTCTTCAGCATTAATGCTTCATTGGTCCAAGCTCAGAGATGACATCAATCCCCTTTTGAAAAGGTTTGGGGTTTACTGCTTGCGAACACCAACCATATAATGGTACCGGTAAGGTAGAAGAAGATTGATGGTGCAAATAATGATATCTACATAACATACGAAATAGGAAAAACAACTGAGTAATATTACGAGTGTCCAACAAATAAGTGGAGTTAAGAGGCGCGATATAAGTCCAAACTTACACTCCATGAATGAGTTGAATCAAGAAGATAACCAGTTAGAGCAACGCCTACGATTCCAGGTACTGCCCCAACAGTGTTGGTAATGCCCTGAGTGAATAAATTTATAGGAAAACATCATTTCATATATCTGATGTTGAATTTAGATCATGTTAAATCTGAGTCAAGCAAAAAACAAAAGGCATTGGCCAAACTTCCTCGCAGAGACTGACAAAAACAAAAAGTAGACTTCTAACAATAATACAGCAATAGAGGTGGTGTCCAGCAGTTAAGTCTCAATTGTGTCCATCTGTACCTGTTATGAAGACTAATTTATTCTCAAATTTCCTTGTTAATGGTAGCAAGGATTTGACAGAAAGACTCCAATGACTAAATTATGAAAGGATTTTTTTCAGAAAAAAACCTAATGAACTTGGATGAGACACCAGTTTCACTGTGTGCATTATGGTCACAATATTTTAGAGCAGGACCATACAATCCTTGAATTACGAGTATCGTAAATTGTGCAAAAGATGATGACACCACTAAAGTACTTTCGAGAAATGTCTTATGAGAAGATGGCCAACTGATATATGAGAGGATTGAGTTCAACACTTCAGTGATGCAGAGCAAAATTTCTGTGCCCTTTTGCACCAAAAATGGAGCAGCAGGGAGAGAGAGAGAGAAGACTTCCTTCCATGACAGCTAGAATTTTAAAGTGCATTCTACGGTTTCAAGTCAGTATCATATAGAATCATTAAGTTGTTCAATGGGAGTAGCCAAGGTGATGTAAGGACAACTTTGTAAAATAAAAATAGGGACTGTTTAGGGGCTGTGAACAGTAACCGTGAACAGTAATGGACTGTGAACAGTAGCGTGAACAATAATTTTGGCTAGGAATCACTCCTAGGGTTCTGTAGGCATAACACCTAGGATTAGAATTGCATCACACAACTCAAGAAACATGTAATTGTTGAAAATTCTGAACATATCTCTCTATCTATTATTAAAAGTAACACAAACTATATATAGAGTTCAAAGTCTATAGAACTTCAAAGACACTAGATCCTTACAAATTAGAAAACTAAAATTAACTAAAACTAGAACTTTAAATTCTAGAATATTCAATACTAAAATTTGACCAATAAAATATCACCTATTCCAGAAATTCTAGAAATTACAAAAATACCCCCGACATTAAAAAATATTAAAAGGACATATAAAATATTAATACTGGCAAATTAACTTAAAATAAGAATGCAAGGTTCCATATGGATCTTTGTCTTGATGGAAAGTCAATTTCATTATCTTTCACATCTTCGAATTTATGTTTCCTTGAGCATCTTATGGATTGCATCATTCTCCCCTGGTTGGAGAATACTCGACCTCGAGTTTTAAAGTGTTGCAGTATGAAAGTCCAAAAACGTTGAACTTGTATATGTAGCTGTCTCTGAGAAGCGTTAAGATGATGTTTCCTTTTCTTCTCTAATTGAGAGAACAAAAAACAAATTTGAAAATTGATCCCCTTGATTGTGTCGTTGAAATTTTCTGGAATGATAAAATCAATTGGTGAAGCAAAGTGGATAGAAAGAAGCATTGGTGACTCTTCGTGTAGATCCTTGAAAGATGTAAACAAATTAAGCTCTTGGAACATCATTGTTGTTGGTTGAAAGTCATTAATGGGAACAATTTCCCCGGACAACACTTTTAGCACTATTTCAGAGCTCTTAGGTAGTAACGTACTCATATCTAAAGGCTCATTTGATTCAATACTAGTTGCTGGATTTTTCATCTTGTCAGGTTCCACAACAAAAAAATTGTCAGGATATTCACTTTTTACCTTAGCCTCTGGACAAGTAAGTAGCGTAGTTGCTTGGGATTGTGTTGATTCTTCTACTTGATTTCCTTCATCTTGAATTATTTGATCAGTTGTTGTTTTGGACTGCTTTTGATGAATCTTCTCTAGTTGCACATTAGAATCTAAATAACATTGAATTTTACCCTTTTGCGAAGAAGAAACCCTTGATATACTTACTTGGTGAAGAAAATTTAGGTACATCTCCGTACCAAGTGCCACTTGGAATGCATGCTCTACGTTGTATAGTGGCTGCCCAAGTATTTCTGCCTTTATATTTGCTCTTAAACTAGCCTTGAATCGAGCAATTGTTTGGCAAGGTTCTTCTATGATATGGTTTTTCAACATTAGGCCTTCAAATCTTTGAATATACTCTGTAACAGATAGGTTACCTTGTTGTAGATTAATACGTTGTTTGCACAACTTGCTACTATAGTTTGAGGGCATATACCTCTGTTGAAGCTTAGCTTTCATCTTTTGCCAAGTGTTTATAGGAGGTTGTCCCAATCTTCTTATATTTCCTTCAACACCAAACCACCAAATTTATGCCAAGCCTGTAAGTTTCATCTTGGCAAACCTTACTCTCCTCTCATCTGCGAAATTATACTTAACAAAATAGTTCTCCATAGAAACAAGCCAACTAGAGAATATTGTAGAATCATCCCTTCTATCAAAATCTTGAATTTCCGTCATCATATATCAATATTTAAGCCGCATAATATAGGATTTTTTGGCTCTGATACCAAACTGATGTAAGACAACTTTGTAAAATAAAAATAGGGACTGTTTAGGGGCTGTGAGCAGTACCCGTGAGTAATGGGGCTGTGAACAGTAGTGTGAACAATAATTTTGGCTAGAAATCACTCCTAGGGTTCCGTAGGCATCACACCTAGGATTAGAATTGCATCACACAACTCGAGAAACATGTAATTGCTGAAAATTCTGAATATCTCTCTCTATCTATTATTAAAAGTAACACAAACTATATATAGAGTTCAAAGTCTCTAGAACTTCAAAGACACTAAATCCCTACAAATTAGAAAACTAAAATTAACTAAAATTAGGACTTTAAATTCTAGAATATTCAATACTAAAATTTGACCAATAAAATATCACCTATTCCAGAAATTCTAGAAATTACAAAAATACCTCCGACACTAAAAAATATTAAAATGACATATAAAATATTAATACTAGCAAATTAACTTAAAATAAGAATGCAAGGATCCATATGGATTTTTGTCTTGAAGGAAAGTCAATTCCATTATCTTTCACATCTTCGAATTTGTGTTTCCTTGAGTATCTTATGGATTGCATCACTAGGTTTAGAAGCATGAAATTGTTAGGAATGCATTTAAAATTCACAATTAAAAATCGAAGGATCATTATAAACTATTTGAAATTTGTTCACTTACATACCAGAAGTATGCTTGCATATTCAGGGGAGATATCTTGATGGGTAATTCACAATTAAAAATCGAAGCATCATTATAAACTATTTGAAATTTGTTCACTTCCATACCAGAAGTATGCTTGCATATTCAGGGGAGATATCTTGATGGGTACAATATAGTCCTGCAGCCAAAAAAAATTAATAGATAAAGCTTTCCGACATAAACAAATCAACTGCATAGCTTATCAGGTTCCATGTTTGATCTAAGCACCAAATTTCATTTGTTTTTAGTACCTGACAAGGCAAAACTTGATAGTGCTAAACCACCAGTGAGAATCGCCACAATTTCCCATGGAGGCAATCCAAAATCCAAAGAGGACAGAATCATGCAAGTTGCAGGAGACAAAAAGGCAATTGTTTGGCAAATCTTGCGCACCTACATGCAGTACAATGAAGAACTAATTTTGAGAATCTAAAAAAATAAATATGCTCAACTGCTAAAACTAATGATAGTCGTTAGTTTTTAAAGTAGAAAAACAAATGACAACATAAGAAGTATCCTGATACCAGGGAGAAGTAAGAGGATGATGGATCTCCTAGAGTACATTGATTTAGGACTATGGAAACAGACTAAAGCATGGTCGTCTTTATTTTTCTTGCACAGTTGCACATATTATTTCCTAATAATTTATTGCAGGTATTCATTCAGGGACTTTCAGGTTCATCCTTCAAATGCTTTAGATTATGAAGTGATCTAGAGATAATCACTTTTCAATGATTTGACTTGTTCAAATTTCCCATTGATCATATAAACATAAGTGGACGATACGAAAATACGTTCGGCGAAAATGAAATGTTATCCAACTTAGTTATACATATAAAAATGTATGTTTTTTATATAGATTTTATGAAAGTTTTTCACAAAAACTTGGTGCACCTGCAGTTTAATATAATTATAAAACTCAGTCATTTGATTTACTGATCAAATGTCATCAATTAGAAGATTTTGTAGCTTTTCATTAGCTTTCTATCTGTGGCATAAACATAATGCTGCTAATTTCATAAGATACATCAGTTAGCAGAGAATTTTAGCTGTCTCATCAAAGAATCAAATTAGAAGCTGAGGGTTCTGTGGTGTAAGAATCAACTTCCAGTAAAACAAAATTTTTAAGTTAGATTTTTTGGCACTTGAAAGGTAACATCAATAAGGACATTTATATATACATAGATATATGTGTAATATAAAGACACATACATAAATATATCTACATCTCTAATCCACATACCACAGTAGTTTCAACTCCACTGGCAATTAAGTTGTCCGCAAATTGTGCAGCAATGCTGGTCACAAAAATTGAAGCCAAAGGAGGAAGAACAGAAACCTGGAATAAAGTACATATAATGGATATTAAAATTAATTGCACCATGCTCACTATCAATTAAACAATCAACCCTTTATATCCATAGAGGTTTTTCAGATATTTTGAGGCACTTCACACATCAAAATACCTTCCATATATCATGTTGCCGTTTCTTTTTAAATTAATGATACAACATTTGCAATCCTATATATTTCTATATACATCATCAGCCTTAAGCATAAACTATAAAGTAAGAGTAGGAAATAACTAAATGATAAACATGCTGTGGCCACTATACCATAAAGATGAGGATGGTAATACAAAAATGAACCAGATACAAGACAAGTACGACATGAAACTGACAAAATTCAAAGGAATACTTCTTAAGTTTATGCCATCTATTGCAGCCGGATGATATCAGTGTGCACAACTCTTGATGATACCGCAGGCATAGGTTTGTTTTTTCCCATTTCTTCTGTGTCAACAATGTCTACTCCAACACCAATGAAAATGTCATTATTCAACTTATGCTGACCGGGACAACCAAATGAAAAGTTATGCTTCCAGGTACTGAAACTGATAGTTAAACTCTTAAAACTTACAGGACATTATAAGAATCCTCCAAAAATAAGGACCTATAACATTATTTTAGTTCAAAAGATCAACAAATTTTTATTTACCACAATTTTCATTTATGTTTTACTGACTCCTACAATCAGTAAATAAAACAGCTCTTACACCTTTGCTTCCCAATTGCTTGCAACTACTACCATAAAAAGACTCAACCCCGCCTCTTTGGGATTGGACTGGCCTAGCTTCCCTATTCCCTTTTTGTCTAGTCCAGCTTAAAATGAGCCCCCAAATCCATTACTGTAAAATAATAGATGTTTTGAAGGGAATCTATAATATAAAACATGGCAAGCTTCAATAAGCCCATTCAACGGTCTCAAATAGACTCATCCAACGGCCATCAACATCTGTCAGTCTCAAAACCATTCACATTACATCGTGCCTTCAGACACGGGTTACCTTTAGTAACATATAAAATGGATCTTCACATTAGTAGGTACAGTTTTTATTTGATGCAGAAAATTTTAGGATCCTGAAATTTTGATTAATGCTTCTGGAATTGAAGCTGCTTTGATGAAAGAGTAGTTTTGTTTGCGACAACACCTCAAGAAGATTAGCAATGATTGTCCTATGTCCTTGATGTCATTCTACACCACAATGCTTCAGGTTTTCAATTACAATTAATACTGTTGTAACATTCTTTACACAAAGTAAATGGTTTTGGATAAGAATCTAAGGTTAGGGCAAAAGACTAAAAGAACAGAACTTCACCATCTTCGTGTCCACACAAAGAAGTTTTAGAGCAAGACAGTATTACCATTAGCCATGGAAAGGCTGGGCCAAGCCCTGGCCCAGGGTCTCTTGGCTCAGGGCTTTGCCCATAAGCCACTGTTTTTTCAATATTGAATGTTATGTCTTAAATCCTATTTCTGGTTTTCATACTTAGATATTGAACAAATAAAAATTATTGTGTTTTATATCTAAAAGGAAATGCCTGCGCCAGCCTGCAGACCATTGCAAACCCTGTCGGAGGACAACACCGGTCCAATTTTCTAAGCCCAAAACCCTTCGCACGGGCCATGTGAAAGGTCGGGCCAGTGCAAGGCCAAGCCCTAGGCCAAGGTCTCCTAGCTAGGGGCTTTGCCCATGAACCATTATTTGTTCAATATTTAATGCTATGTTTTAAATAACATTTTTAATTTTCATACTTAGATATTGATCCAATAAAATTAACATGTTTTACATCTAAAAGGGAGTATGTGAGCCGGCCCACGGCCCATTGCATCGGCCCGGCCCTGTCTGAGCTCAATGCCAGGCTTATTTTCTAAGCCCCAAACCCTTCCCATGGGCCAAAAAACTAGATCAGCTACTAATTTTCCATTCAAATTAAATATGCAGACATGATAAAAAGTGATGCCTCTTAAGATCAGATACTAAGACAAATAGACAATAAGTAAAAAAAACAAAAAAAAAAACAAAAAAGATATGGACTCTAGGATATTGACCACCAATGGCATTACAAGATTTTAAACTTTCAGAGTTCTTAGGTAATCAACAAAATGCATTAAACTTTCCAAGTCAGCCTACAAATCAACTATCAAGGTACACATTTTCTCAGTTCTTGAGCTTCAGAGTATTCACTCAACCTAGGACATTTAGAACGGGCCAAATAGTTGGACCAACATAGATATTATAGACTTACCCCTGCAGCTTCTGTCAGATTCAGGTTCAGCTCCTCACTGCAGGGGATGTAAGTAGGAACTTCAGTTCTCAGAAATTGATTAACAGAAATCTATAGACAAAAATGTAAATCCAATTGATGCATGATGTTACAAAGTGAAACTAAATGAAAGAAATCAAAGATGTATGTCTCTGTGTACATGCATTGCAACTGAATCTTTTTGTAATTATTGTTTGACTTAACGTCTAAGCTGATATCCAAGATTTGTGCAAACTGATGGACACGAATTATTGGGTTCAAAAGAGAATAACCTTGTATAAAGAAAACAGGTACAACAATAAATATTGTCTACTATCTGCCCCCTTACCATTAATGCCATGAGCAGCCAAAGGACAACAGCATTGCTGTAGAGATGTATCAGAAAAGATTTACTTGTTTTATTGCTTGAATAAGTTTGATGATACTATCAGCAGGACTAAATGAGACTATGATGTCTCAAAAGGAAAGATTCTAAATGAATTTGCCATGCTGTTCAAATCTAGAGAGAATACTCAAACCCAGATCTCTATGGTTCAAGCTAGAGGACTTTCTTCATTTTCTCCTGTCCTAAGCAGCTAGGAAGATTACAAAGGTACATGTTCATTGTGTTTCTAGTGATTTACAATTTTAATGCTGACAGTGTCCAACAACTTGATCCACCCTATTTCCAACTAAAAGCTCTATTGGAATAGGTAAGGGATCAATTATGTCTTTGAAGCAAAGGCAACATCTTGTACATGTAGAATTTGTCTACTGAGCATTGAAGCTCATGCTGGTCAATATTGTAGAGCCTGAAGCAATATAACTGCTTACTGAGTAGTTCTTATCCGGATCATTTATATTTTTCTCTTCACTTTCACTAGTATTTTCAATAGGCCCAATACTGTTCATTGATTTACTTATAGCCCACACCTGTGTTCTAACCCCTTCCTAAACAACATCGAATTGAACCGGCATCTTTCCATAGAGTTTTGTAGCCCCTAAGTCATTCAATGAAAAATTATAGCTCATGCTGTAGATATTGTAGTGCCATAAGTAGTATACTGGTTTTCTTTATGCTTGCTTATTATTAATGCACCCCAAATAGTTGATGCTTTATGAAAAAAATAAATAAATAAATAAAGCCAATTCAACTAAGAAATAACCCATTCAGAGACTAGACATTAACGAGTTAAGGGTTACAAAGATACCTGAAATAAGTAGGGAGCCAAGACAAACAATTGAAGTGACCCCAACTACCACAAAAATGAACATATATCATTGCCCATACAGCTTTACTTTGGAAAAATGCCTTCCATGGCACATCCTATAATTTAAAAAAAAAACAGTTAGAAAATCAGGTCCGCTTTTCTAAAGGACTAATTTAATGCCGACTGAAAGGAAAGAAAAAAAGAAAAATTTGTCCATGCCTTCAGTGACCCACCCAACTCTTCCAAAGAAGTATGCAATGATCTTTTCCTAGAAATAGACTGAGACCCTGTAAAATATGGATACTTGTATTTAGAACTGTGGAGAAGGTGTCTGATTTTTTATAGTTACTAGCAATGCACCATGTTGCACATGAATAATTTTCGTACACAAAAACTAATAAAAAATGTTTGACATATTTGTATCTGAATTAAACATTATATTAAATTTATCAAACTTATTTTTCATCGCTTATACTTTATTATATAATAATGAAAATTTTGTATGTTCCCAAGATTTGTTGTTTCAATTATAAGAAAAAAGATTAAAAAATAGGTAGAGTTCTATTTTTTTAGAATTTTTGTAATAGAGTGATTTCTAGTGATGTTTGAAAATTAAAATTTTTTGAAATTCATTTGATTAGGATTTCACTTATAATTTATTGAATAAAACAAAAAAAATTGTCAATTACTAATCATATTTGAAACTTTACTGTAATTAGAAATTAGTCATGTATGGATAAAATTTAATATACTACTTAGTATATATTATAAAGCATATTAAAATATATTACAATCTATTTTCACAAAAAATCTTAATACAACTTGAAAAATTTACTATAACTGAAGAATTATGCTGATTAACATAAATTAATTTTAAAAAGTTATGTATATGATTATTTTTTATCCTAAGAATTAAATGGTTACACTTTTCGATGAAAATTGAATATATAGGCACAATATTATCTTTGTATATGAAATGAGTAATGTTAGATTAATGAAGTTTTTGAACATTTTATTAAAAATTTTAATGGTACATATATTTTTAAGGGTAATATAGTCAATCAAAATTTTTTATAGAAATTAATATTTATATATGGAGGATATGTTAGAGGTACTTTTGAGATTTAAATACTTAAAGGTATGATGGTAATTTAGATATTTAATTACGCAAAGATAGAGTAACCTTTGCAATTTATTAAAAGGGTAAAATATTGAATCAAAAGTTTTCAAGTTAAGGTACTTTTATTAGTAGTAAGTACAGATCAATATCTATGACTTATACTTCTGGAGAAAACATTAACTATGCCCTGATCCATTTGGTATGGGTAGCTCTAAAGATGCTTTTGCAGTCCTACATCCAGATTATGTTCAAGGAATAGCTCATATGAGTGTTAGCTCAAATGTTGGATTAAAAATAGAGTTATCCCCACAAAATATTGATGATATCAGTGGATGTATCAGCAAAACAAAGACAGAAGGAAAATCGACATAAACATCCTTAACTCTAAAATATGGCTGTTATATAAGGATGGGAGACTAACTCTTAATCATGTCTAATTGACGTCGCCATTATGCCCTCCAATCTGTTATCCACTTTCTTTAAGCTAACCACAGAACTTCTCTTGGGCAGTTAAAGGTGAGGAGTCCAGCATCATGTGATGAGATGGTACGTGTGCCATGGGAGAGGAGGTTGAACCCTAAATTTGACAACTAAAAAGCATTTCACAACTGATACGTGACTTTTCAGCCTTGAGGCAAGAGCAAAATATGAGACACGATAGAGCAAAAGCCAATAAGGGACTACTACACTCAACAGGTATTCCATAACATCAATTATCGACCATAATAAAACTAAATAACTGGCTTAGATCTCAAATGAACTTCTAATAATTGGTCAATTGGTTACATATGGAAAAACAAAAGAATCTCAAGTTTTAAAGAAAATGAAAGCAAGGGTGAAAATACTTTCCGAAGGAATAAGGTGAGAAAAGGAATATGTTCTTACATGATATTGGTGGGGCATCCATCAAAGGCTGTTTTTCTTTAACAAACTGAAATCCCGAAAACCTTCAACAATTTTGGATGATGTCATCAGTAAAGTCACGCTGACAAAATGCTGTTATGAAAATGCTAAATTCTTTTGGTTAGGAAAAATATTATTCACAACTATAATCTTAACAGCTTTTAGGATAACTCATTAATACAACCAATAGGAGGTGCGAAAACCAACAAGTTCAAAAAGAGCTTCTGTAAAAATAAGAAATAAAATAAAAGCCTAAAAAGTGAAAAAGATTGTCACTTATTGCAAGTTAAGCCTTTCATCCAAAAAGAAGAAAACAAAAGCAACTGTTCCAATTATAGCCACTTACCAAGCTATCCCCAGAGAGCCAAATATGTAGAAAACAGATCCCCAACCAAAATTTTGGATCAGGGGAGGAGCCAAAAGAAGCCTGCAACAAGTTCAACAAATTAGGATTGACTAATAAACAAATTCTGATAAGCACAAATATATTTGTCCACTACACTAGATGGACTCCACAAATAAAGTCGTAAATGTGTTTCTTGTCTAAAGTAAAGTATTAGTGAGGATATTATGCTACAAGGCAATATCCACAATCCAACAGGAGTAACATAGGAGACAATTCACATGAAGGTTTCTATTTTATGGCGTTTCTCACTTCTCTTATCTGCACCACCTAAATTAATAGCACCATTGTGAGTGCTGAAGTTGGAGGGCAAAAGCCCATTATGATGCATTGTAACAGTGAATAAATATTAATCACATAGTCCAATCAATGACAAGGATTTTACAGGACATAACAGATAGCACAGAGAAAATGGGACAATTGACAGCGCTTTGTTATTTGTGGTGAATTATGTACACTCGGGTTGGATGTCCTTCATCTACTAGAAAGAACCATCCCATCCAATACGGTTGGGAATAAAAACATAGGTGGCTGCTTTCTGCTCCAGAGAAATTTGGAGTCTGGGCTTCTTCTCAAGATTTCTTGCTTAGTTCATAAATGTAATGAAATTAATTTCCAGGTGCACTGTTATGGTGCAAGACTTATGTATGCAAGATGCTTTGCATGTCATTTTCATAAGTGTTACGCAATTCTGTAAATGTTTTCCAAGGGGCAGAAATAGGCTCAAATTTGATATGATGCCAAAGTCATGTTCCTTGGTGCGAGTATTACCATATTACTAATAAAGATTCTTGATCGGTATTTATAGTTGAACCTGACTCAAAGTGAGGAGGAAGCAAAAGATTTCAAGCATATCATAAAGAATGAATAAATTGGCCATTTAGCTATTGAAAAAGTACTCCAAGAAAGATGAAGGATACGTACAGATTTAAACTTAGAAGAAGAAAGACTAAAGCATTTTATAAGGGCAAAGCTAAAAGCATCAATTTTTCCTCATTAGAGCGGGAGCACATCTATCCAAAAATCCAACACCGACTCCGGCCTCCGCCAGAGTCGGAGTTGGAGTAAAATGATAGACTCCGATCAAAGTCGGAGTCGGAAATGTATTCCGAAAAAACTCCAACTCTACCTCCGACTTTTATAAATAATAAATGATATTATATTATTATTACATATAAATATAAAATATTAAAACATAAAAATATAAAAAAGAAAACCCCTAACCCTAAATTCTTCATCGCTTCTACTACGCCTCCACCCAAATCTGCTCTATAGTCTCTCTCTCTCTCTCTCTCTCTCTCTCTCTCTCTCTCNGGACTCCACAAATAAAGTCGTAAATGTGTTTCTTGTCTAAAGTAAAGTATTAGTGAGGATATTATGCTACAAGGCAATATCCACAATCCAACAGGAGTAACATAGGAGACAATTCACATGAAGGTTTCTATTTTATGGCGTTTCTCACTTCTCTTATCTGCACCACCTAAATTAATAGCACCATTGTGAGTGCTGAAGTTGGAGGGCAAAAGCCCATTATGATGCATTGTAACAGTGAATAAATATTAATCACATAGTCCAATCAATGACAAGGATTTTACAGGACATAACAGATAGCACAGAGAAAATGGGACAATTGACAGCGCTTTGTTATTTGTGGTGAATTATGTACACTCGGGTTGGATGTCCTTCATCTACTAGAAAGAACCATCCCATCCAATACGGTTGGGAATAAAAACATAGGTGGCTGCTTTCTGCTCCAGAGAAATTTGGAGTCTGGGCTTCTTCTCAAGATTTCTTGCTTAGTTCATAAATGTAATGAAATTAATTTCCAGGTGCACTGTTATGGTGCAAGACTTATGTATGCAAGATGCTTTGCATGTCATTTTCATAAGTGTTACGCAATTCTGTAAATGTTTTCCAAGGGGCAGAAATAGGCTCAAATTTGATATGATGCCAAAGTCATGTTCCTTGGTGCGAGTATTACCATATTACTAATAAAGATTCTTGATCGGTATTTATAGTTGAACCTGACTCAAAGTGAGGAGGAAGCAAAAGATTTCAAGCATATCATAAAGAATGAATAAATTGGCCATTTAGCTATTGAAAAAGTACTCCAAGAAAGATGAAGGATACGTACAGATTTAAACTTAGAAGAAGAAAGACTAAAGCATTTTATAAGGGCAAAGCTAAAAGCATCAATTTTTCCTCATTAGAGCGGGAGCACATCTATCCAAAAATCCAACACCGACTCCGGCCTCCGCCAGAGTCGGAGTTGGAGTAAAATGATAGACTCCGATCAAAGTCGGAGTCGGAAATGTATTCCGAAAAAACTCCAACTCTACCTCCGACTTTTATAAATAATAAATGATATTATATTATTATTACATATAAATATAAAATATTAAAACATAAAAATATAAAAAAGAAAACCCCTAACCCTAAATTCTTCATCGCTTCTACTACGCCTCCACCCAAATCTGCTCTATAGTCTCTCTCTCTCTCTCTCTCTCTCTCTCTCTCTCTCTCGCTCTCTCTCTCAGCCACAACCAAATCATCCCTAAATCACGACTTCGCAGCAAAAGCCTTGGTGAATGGTGAGGTAGCTTCCAGCAGTGACTTCATAGCGAGTAGCTTCCAGCAGCGAAAGCCTTGGTGACTCGAAATTCTCTCCGTCCAGCAGCGAGTAGCTTCCATCTCTCTCAGTGTAGCTTCAATCTGTTTCCACGACTATGAGTTGAGGTTCTTCTTTATTTTTTCTTTGTGAGGCTTTGATTTGGTATTATTTCTTTGTGTTTGTGAGGCTTCGATTCTGTGTAAAATCCTTTAATTTGCCAAATTTGCAAAAGGTTCCAATAGGCTTTGATTTCTATTTTTTCCCTTCTGCATCAATTCTAGGTTTTGGTTCCATCAGGCTTTGATTTCTATTTTTTTTTCATCTGCATTCCTTCAACTCCAAAAACTCCTGTCCGACTCCGCCGATCGAAAGTAGAGCAGAGTTGGAGGCACTGTATGTCGGAGGCGGAGGCGGAGGGCAAAAGACACACTACACTGACTAAAGTTGGAGTCGGAGATCGGAAACATCACTTCCAACTCCGTCCGAGTCGGAGCCCACCCCTAGTGAGCACGCGAGAGTGTGTGTGTGAGAGAGAGAAGAAAACAGCATCCTTTCTTTCAAATTATAGCACTTTGACCAAGCAATGCAAAGGGAAAGTCCTTGTACTTAATATCTCACTGAAATCCTTATTCAGCTTAACCTAAGGGCTTAGGGTCAACCATTATGATAGAGATTAATTGGTTTAAGAAGAAAAACTTAATTACAATAACAAAGTAAGATCTAATTAGGAACCATTTTAATACTATGATCAATACTACATACCCCATGACACTTCCAATGCTCAAACCACCAAAAACAAATGATACTGCTCGTGAGCGCTCTTCTAATGGTATTGACCTGTATAAAGGATTGAACACCACAATAGATGTAAACATGACATAATTAAATAAACAATATTACAGTACATATAGCAAAATAAGAAACAAACCTGCAGGATGGCTTTTCAGCACAGTGCCAAGAAGAAAATATCACTAGCAATGTTACCAATGGTAAAGCAGTATATAAAATACCAAATCGTCTAAAAGGAAACTGAAACCACACCATAGCTTTTTTTATCCATCTCCAACAATGATTCAGATATAATGGTACTCTAAACATGAATGAGTTTCCCTAGGGACTATCTTGACATCCCACCATTATCCTGGTACTAAACTACGCTGCCGAATATCACAAGGTTTGTTCGGTTTGGAATCTCAATAACGATCTATGAACAAGGGCCTCAGTCCACAAGATTACACTGCCCCAAACATCATTCTCCTTCATGCTAAAACTAAGGAACCATATCAAAATAAGCTAAACTAGCTCAACTTCCCCATACATACCCTACCCAAGGAACTTTTGAATCCTCTCAATTTTCTCAATTACAGTGTTAAGGTCTTTGAAGAGGGACATTAAATAAATGTGTATTTTACTAAAGAAAAGTTACAGATGTTGCATGCGCCACTCAGATCCTATAACTATGGTTTCCCACTAACCTTTGCAATCAATCATCCTACTTGCTGATAATTCCTGCTTCTCAGTACAGTCAGCTCTAATGAGAAGACTCTAAAACGTAATTGGAGTCATTCGCCAAACCCCTACGCAATAAACCTATGAACAACTCCTCATCAGAAGACAGCAGAACAGTGTAGTTGACAGATCGAATAGAGAGTAACTTGACCTTACATCTGCAAACCAATATGCTTATCGAGAGAGGGGCCAAAGGACCTCTGTCCTAAACCTCTTGAAGGCCAAAATCTTTCAGCTCCATCATTACCTAACAAACAAAAATAATCACAGCAGGACACCACATCCATTTTTTCCACGAAGACCTGGAGCCTTTCCTAACCCAAGATAGGTACCCAATCCATATCATGATAGGCTTTCTCAATGTCGGCCTTAAGCACAACTCCCTAATGTCCCACTTTAGAGCACTCTTCAACCTCCACATTGCTACCTAAAACTGAGTCTAAGGCCTTTGTTTGCCAAACAAAGACTCTCTAAGATGATGACCTGAATTCTTTCAGCCAACATCTGCAGTCATGTTGTAGAAGAGGGACACTAAACTTATTCACCTAAATAATCTTGGAAACTATGAAACACAGATACATTGTTTAGGTCGACGTATTTGTATCAAATACAATACTCATCAGATACATATCGAATATACATTAGATGTATCAAAAAATTAATAAAATATTTTTTATTTTTTGGATACATATCGTATCCTTATTACATGTATCCGATACTCAGATATGGTTATCCAAGATGAATATACATTGGATATAGAAATGGATATGCATAACAATATGTGTAAATTTTAAATTTTTAGCTTTACCATTTTCTCTCAAATTCAAATACCATGAAGCAAAAAGAAAAATTCAGATGACTTTGAAGATAAGTTGGTGTTTTTTCAGTATTATTGACCATCACATATCAAAAGGGCATAAAATAGGTTAACTACACCATATCTCTCAGCAACAAGTACTTCTAAGCAAATCAATACTTAAATGTTGGTTTTAGTTTCTTAAATTAGATACGTTTATTTTGCAGGTACACTATGATGAGACAAGACAATCTATGGTTGCTTGAAAATAAAAATTTCTTATTTTTGAAATGCCACTAAAGAACTTACTAGAAATTAAAAACTAATAATTACATCATAGTAAAAATATAAAATATATTTTATTGTAGGTGTATTTCGGCCATATTTGTATCCTATTTTTCTAAGTCTTGTCATATCGCACCACTATCCCGTATTCATATCCGTGGTTCTACCCTGGAAAACAGCCATAGCAAATCCGTTTGGCATGCACAACTATAAAATAGATATCTTTTACCAAAAACTCTTTCTACTTATATTTTTTGATAAAATTTACTTAGGGTCTTTTTTAGCTAGTATCTGCATTGCAAAGATATCCAGTCAAAGAAAGGACTCCCAAGTCCCAACACCTAAAAAGTTGCGAAGAAGAATTCAAGAGTGAGAAAGATACAAGACATGGAAAACATGTGTTTCAACATTCAGATCACATTACAGCAGACATTACGGAAATATTACACAAATATTACTGTGCGCATCTAATTTTAAAGGCATGCCTCAAAACTCTTTTCATGTCAAACATGCCTGGCAATCAAGTCCGTGGCCGCTGATGGAGAAACACCTTCTCCTATTCCGACCTAAGGAACAAAAGAGAGAGATGCAGAATGAGGTGGTTGGAATAAGAAACTGTACTCAATACAAGGTAAAGTCAAGGTGTTAAACATTTAAGCTCTTCAAATAACCACGCATGAGTCAATCAGAACAGAAAAAAAGAAAAAATAACGTTTCAAGCCACAAAGGAAAGGCTTGGAAGAAGGGTGACTAACCAAAATCCTTGACAAAACTAGTCCAGGCATAAACCCAGCAACCATAGGAACAAGTGCTGTAGCCAGTGACCAAACCAGAACTCCAAATTCAAGAACTTTTCTGCAGCAAAAAGAAGGAAACCAGTAACCATGATGTATTAAGCACGCTCACGAATTAGTCATAAGAAGATACATTAATATAATGTATGTAAGATGATGGTATGTTTAATCTTGTTATCTTTTTTCTCCTTTTACTAAAGGTTGTTAGTGACTCCTAACAAAGTAAAATAAACCCGTCACATCGCAAGAGAATCAAACTCAAATTTTGCTTGACCCATTAATTTCCTAAATATATTTAGCAGAATTATCATTCAATTCTTAACCAAATAACAATGACGTTCAGGGTATAGTTGTCAAAATAACGTGGATAGCCCAATATATGAACATACTTTTGAAGAAATTCAGCTAGGAAAGATATGAGTTGTTCATTTTTATTTTGAGTAGAAAAAGACCATTACAGATCAGGTCCTGTTAACAAATAGTGGTGGAAGGGGCGGATTAGGTATGGACTTAAGCTTGACAAAATTTGCACAAAGTGGTTGCCTTCTATTAAGACCTCCAACCTTGTGGTTATTAGCCCAAACATTTCCCAGTAGCCCAAACATTTCCCATTAGCCTAAACATTTCCCATTACATTAGGCAATGACTCCTTAGGAAGATTACTAAGAAAAAACAACAAAACCCAAACTCATCTATTCACATATTTCTATTGCTTTTGTAATTGACCCAAATGTAGTTTTGATCAGTTTGCCATTGTTGAACATATACAACAATTTTACATTCATCAACAGATATTGCAACAAAGTGGTTGACTGTGATCAAAACTAACAGTGCGGCCAAAAAATTTGACCATGCGGGGTATTGAATCATTAAGATCAAATGCCTTGCTGGTCATGTGATCTGAACTAATTGTGGAAGTGGACATTGATTGCAAGAGAAATGGATTCCACAGGACCAATCATTTGTGAGCTTCGAACAATAGTTACAATACCCAGCACGGCAGCCCTGGAAATCCAGGCTTTATATTGTATAACTGAAACATTGCAATGGTGAAACTGAAATATGGATGTACGAATTATAGGGTGTGAAACTTATGCATACAGTTAAGTGACACCGATGGAACTTCATTACAAAAGAGAGGTAAGTATGGGAAATATCTGAGTAATGATGACTGATGTGATTTATGAATCTACACAAGTAGCTCGGACACTGAATTAATGACAAGAGAATTCATGCAATGCAAGAGTTGAAAGAGGGAATGATGAAGAAATCCCACAATCAACATGATGACAAAACTGATAGCTCTTGCTAATCAAGGGTATCAATAATGTATGTGCATCATTGATGGTCAAAAATTCAATCCACCTCGTCAAGTTTTCGGCTTAATACTGACAGTTGAGGCACCTGGATTTACCCACACAAAGTTGGTCCAGCTGTGAGAATGACAGCCTGAGAAAGAAGTATGGGCCACCATGATCTTTACGTTGTTTTTCTTTGGAAATCCATATGCCTTCTCATAGCAGACTAAAATCCTAGTCATTTAGTTCCTCCATATTGACTTGATTTGATGATACAATTTGTACTCCTTTAATTTTTTTATTTTTATTTTTTGAAATGTGTACTCCTATAATTGATATATTCACTCTTCACAGAAAAACCAGTGGAGTTCTAATGAGTTGAGTGCCCTTCTAGAAGACCAGGAGTCACAAAATGAACCATATTTTCACCAACAAAATAGAACAGCTAGCTTGGCAAAGGTTCCAAAATCATATCAAGCTCCCGGTAGATATGCCAACAGTTCAAAAAATGGCACCTTATAAGGCCTACCAGCAATCCACATCACAGTAGTTCAAAGTTCAAATTGAATAGTTCACACTTAAACAAATCACAAATAACGTGGTCCTTTAAGAACAAACCTCCCCCCAAATGTCTTAGCAAGCCAACCCCCGGGCAACTGACTGAGTGCATATCCCCAAAAGAAGGACGATTGCACCAATCCAGCAACCGATGAATTCCACCCAAACTGGTGCGACATTGGAATTATTGCAATACTCAAGTTCACCTGCCAAATTGAGCATCTAAAATTATCACTCCATCCAACGGAGGCAAACGTTAAGTATTTATACAAGACACAAATTATACTTTTCCCTTCCAATTTTCCAGTCAAAGCTGGCTCTCTTTGTCCCTTATGCTAATCTAATTCAATTACAAATGCCCAATAATCTACCAAGCAACACTATATATCCTCATTCTCTTTAATCGTCCGTCCAGTATTGTCTCACTAATTTCAAAAGGGTAATTAACACATGATTCATACTCACAGTTCCCAAATGCAAACTGTTCAAGTAAATGACCAAGAAATAACTTGACATGAATCGGTTACCTTATCCATATTACAAATAACAAAGGCCAGAGATGTTGTGAATACAATCTTGTATCTTTCAGGAAGATTCTTCCATGGCGGCCAGTTCCCATCGAAACCCAGTTCGCTATCCCCATTTTCTTCATCCAATTGATCCTTAAAACTCGGTGCTGGGCCACCATTTTGGTCATATTCATCATCGACACGAAGCCCAGAGAGTACTCTAGCAGCTCTCTCCGTTTCTGAAACATTTTCCTTCTCCTTGATGCTGCAAGAAACTCTGAATTTCAAGCTATGTTTAAAGGATAAGACATTCAAATGATGGTGTTTGATATGGGTGCTGAAGTGTGAAATTCGGTGAGCTGATTGTGAAAGGCAACATGCATTGTTGTTTGTTCTAAATATGAATTTTGCCATTCTTTCCCAAATTTGTGGGTAAGCTTGGTTTGATCAAGAAGGAGGAGGAGGAAGAGACGTGAGGGTCTGACTGTCAACTGTCGAAGTTTGTGTTTTTGTGATCAGTAGGAGAGAGACAAAGGAACACAGTTCAAGAGGCCCGAAGGTTGCCACGGTAGAGCTGGTTTGTGGCCCGAATGAAATTCAAAACAAATAGGTCAGAAATCAGAATTCGAATCAAATAGGTCAGAAATCAGAATCCACTAGCAGTTTGGGTGAGAAAATTACACTTTCACCCATTTAATTATGGACTCAATTTTATTTTGTCCCTTAAACTATTGAATTTTTCTCATTTTCCTCAAATACTTGAATTGGTTTTACAATGCCCCATATGCTAAAATCCCATTGTTTCCGGGTCTTTTCTTTTGCTTGCAAAAGTCACCCTACTTGTTATTCTATCACCCGTCGTCTGTCCTTTACTCGATTAGGCTTTGTCACCAAGATAGCTTAGCTACACTACCCTTTTTTTTTTTTACCCTTGATACAGAAGTAAGGTACTTCACTAACCTTAGTGCAAGTAAGGTGATTACAACAAATTAGTGTAATTTGTTCTACCTATCTGTAATTAGTTTAACTAACACTTATTTATTGACACAAGCTACAATCACTCTGGTTGTTACTTGCACTCAAATTCTCCTCAGGTAGATCAAGCATATTGGCTTGGCTTGCAAATGGACGAATAGTTGCTAGATGGGTTGGTTGACAGGTGTTTGTTTAGCAAAGAACCCAAAAAAACTAGTAGAGTTACACCCTAAGCTATTTGATATAATATAGCTGCGAAAACTACTTGTATTAGGGCCCTTTTAATAAGTAAGCTCTTTTAGAGGAAGGAAAATAAGTTGATTTATTTAGAGATTTTGACACCATTAAAAACTCCTTAAATAATTAGTTGTCATTTCATTGATTGAAGTGTCGGTCGACACTGCCTAAGTAATGTTTGGCTCTGTTTGCACACTTCTCTCCATTTGTTGAGTCAGTGAAAAACGACTTAACCTAGCCTTAAGAGAAGAATCAAGTCAGAGAAATCGGTACACAAAATCCAAGTTTTATTGCAGTTTTTAGAGGAAGTGAATTCCAAAACACCAAAATGAGAACTAGACAGGCATCTCATATCCCCCATGTACATATAACTCACTTTTGACACTTTTGTCAGTTCTCCATATGCATGTCCAAAAACCTTGTAGACCATCGACTATTTACTTTTTGCAACTTCATCTCCAGAACGAAACATACCGACTCTATATTCTGAGAAAAATTAGAACTTGATAATGAAGAATGTAACACGTCATCATCTAAATTTAGAAAAACATAGACTCTAGACCTGGAAAGAAGTTGAAGATATGGAAGTGGAAAGGCCACAAACCTCAATTTTGACTTGACTGACAATCCAAAAATGTTGTTCACGCTAACTTACATAAGAGTAAAATGGGTTATAGATAATCAACACTTTAAATAAGTAACAAAGAGTTCACAGTCCAAACGAAATGCCAAAACAAAGATGGTGGAATGAAACTCAAGATATTATAATTTTATCCCTTGGCTAACCCACAAGCTAGACTCAAAACAGTAGCTTTATACCAATGATTGTGATTTTTGGATACCCGGTTCATCCTACGCGATTACATCTAGGTCAATCCTTTTGCCCAACAAACAAAAAACTTAGGATTTGTTTGATCTGAAATTCATTTTGGAATGTTGTTCTCCACAGCTAATGTACGAACAACCTAAACCAAAATTACATCAACAATCGAATTCGTTATTTGAAGTCCCGATCCTAGTGACTATTCTAAAAAGAGGAATTCTTCTTTTGAGCTTGACCAAACACACCAACGGGAGCTTCAATCACAATCATCAAAACTAGAATAGGCATATTGGTCTATATGAATCCCTTTGTGTAGAAGTTATGAAGCTCGTACTCATCTCTCTTTCACCTTGTATTTGGTGATGAACCGTATAAAAATTAATCGTTAACACGTTAATTATGTTGTTGATTATTATTCAATGTTATCAAGTGTTATTTTTAAAATTTTCAAATAAATAAATGAATCTCAAAAATAAATAAATGGATCTCAAAAGTAAATTCTTTATGTGAAAACGAGCAAATGACTATTAAAAATGTCATATTAAAAATCTAAAAGTGTCCAAATTAAATAATATATGAAAAAATATATATGTTACATGTGTGTGTGTGTGTGTGTGTGTGTATATATATATATATATATATATAAAGATTATGCCATGTGTCTTGCAAGGAGACATACAAATATAAAAAAAAAAGTAATGTTGTTCAGACCTAAAAATTTAACCTCATTTGTTGACCAAATGATGTAGTTTTATTGGAACCATTAGATGAAGAGTAAATTCCAATATTTAATGGGACTCACAGTTAATTCAAATGTCATAATGAATCAGGTCAGTAAATAAAATCAAATTTTTAAGTTCAAATAATATTATTCAATAAAGAAAACACAATGAAAGTGAACATGTGTTGTAGGTGCTGTTATGCATAAATCACCATGCTTATATTGGGTGATATGAGATACTTGGAGCCCAAGGCTCCCAAGTCTATAAATTGAAGACAAGATCAAGACTATAGAAATGAGGAATGGAGAGAGGGAGACAAAAGAAAAAAAGAAGGGAAAAGAAAAAAAGAAAAAAGAGAAAGAAAGAAGGAAGGAAAAAAAAAATGAGATTTTGGGTTCAAAATTAGATAGTAATTTTAGTCTTGAATCCTATGAAATTCGTGTCAATTGCAATTAAATAGGTGGTTATCAAATTCTCAGTATCAATTGTTGATTTGAGCTACAGGGTAGTATATAATATATTTTTGTCTTCAAATCTCTTTGCAAAAAGTGTTTTTTTGATTATCTTAAATTTGTATTCCTGTTGGATATTTTTTATCTGTATGAGATTTTGGAATTTTTGTTGATCTGACTTGTATTTTGGGTTAAATATTTTGAGCTTGATTGGTACATGTACGAAGTGTACTTGGACCATAGTTTGATAAATATGATTGTGATCCTACGGGGTGCAATTGTTTTGTTTGATTGTGGCCTTGCAAGGTATGGTTGTTCGATATTAGTATGAATTTATATGTGCAAGTGTCACTTGTCATATCACCGAGATGAACTATATATGAGCCTTTATTTGATAACACTTGTGTTATGCGATATGTCTAATTTGATTGATAATTTCATTGTTCATATTTTCTACGATCTGAATTATTTAGTATTTGATCATTCATATCTTTGTTTATCGGTGATCATATTGTTTTATGTCATATTGTATACTTCCTCTCTTTTAATATTTTTCAGGATGATATGAAAAGAGAGGATCGGAGTTGATATTTGAGAAATCGGAGATGGACAAATCTTGATATAATTTTTGTAAAACTGAAATTCAAATTTGTGATTATAATTTTTATTAAGGTAATTAAAGCTTTGGTCCTATATTTGGAGTAAATATTGAATGAAACAGTGATATTATGTCACCATTGATGATATGATATCACTAATTAATAATAAAATTCCAAATAGGTATGGTGAATTCCACTTGGAATAGCATGACAAAAGGATTGTAAGAGTTATTTACTTATATGACAGGTTAGTTATTAATTTTTATAGGTCCAGTTATTTATTTGTTTTAGTATTCTTTGTTGGTAATATCATATCACTTTGTCACGTGATATCACCTTTGTAATGAATATTTTCCCCTACATTTGGAGATCATATTAATGATTTATTGTGATCGATATTAATTAATTAACGCATCCAAAAAATTAGAGTGTTACATATTTTGAATAGGCAACACGCACAAGCAAACAAAGGAACAATGGGAATGGTCACTTAACGTTTTTTAATTTGAATAGGAAAAGTCGTAGTCTTTGAAACCATATTTTGTCGGATTGCCTTAAATATTTTAAAAAGCTTCCTGCCCCTCCTAAAAGGCAACAACTAGAAGCTAGTCTAGAATTTGAAACTCTAGCTATAACTTCTATTTCCTATATTTGAAATACGACCCCTCGTTCGTTCGTCTACTCTGATTGATGAACGGAAAGTTACCCCATAAAAAGCCTCCCAAACTACGAGACTATTGCAAAAAAATTCCTTTATGGCAGATTTAGGTCTCCTATTTCACTTTTACCTGTCATTGGGACTCTAATCCACTTTCATTTAATGATAGGCGAAAAAGGATAACTAGAAAGGTATAAAAGGGGTTTGCACCCATTACGGGGTTCTTTTATGGATTGGTTTTTGCCTATTCTTGGAGTTAGCGAGATTAGATGTTAGAGAAACCAATGCTGTTAGCTTAAACATATTTTCGCATGTGAGTGATATCGAAGCGATCCAACTTCAGAAAATCTTCCGTTTTTTGCTTCACTTGAGCAATTGACGGAGTAGTCATAGAGGAAGATAAAGTCAAACCATGATTTGGTTGGCTTGCCTTGAGGGCTTTTATCCGTTGTCTCGATTTTTTCTTTCAATGTAAGTTAACTAATCTAAAATGATGAGTATCAGGTTAAGGATTCCAATTAAACGCCAGGTTATGATTCCTCAGTTCAACTAATTCAACCTTAACGAGAAATTAAGGAGAGGTCATGGTCCGAAAATATGACCGTTCTGTTTGGTATACCAAGTTTTCTTGAGTCCATGATGGGTGTCCTGTATAAGTATGCTGCATGGCTGAAAATTTTGAATCATCTCAGAACAACTGATTCATTTTGAAGTCATCCGTTAAATAAAAGGCTCTAAAGATTCCTCTTTGGTTCAATGATGCTTCATTTGACAGCTTCCTGTCTTTTTTACAAGTTATTGTTGGTTCATCAAACCACACTCACCAGCATATAAAGGTCATTGGCATCGTCTCTTGCTCCAAAAACAAGCCTGGCATAGCCTAGACCGAAAACATATTTTTGCGCACATGAGAGGTTGACGGAAGCAGGCTGCCTATTTGACTCTGCTATATCGTACCAATCAATAGCTGAATAGCTTGACCAAAGTCCGTCAATCGCATGTACATCTACTCGCCATCTATGATTCTTGAAAGATTATGGGCACGACTTTCCCTCTCCCCGTTCTTTCGTCAAAACAGGTCGGTCATTCTTGTTGTGTAATTTATTTAATAAATCAATGAAATGATGGAAAAAACAACTCTTGCACAATTAATTTCTTAAAACAAAGAACCAAGAAATTAGACACAAAAATGATTTGCCCTAAATCACAATTTATGAAATATAAGTAAAGGGACGATCTCACCAAACTATAGATCAAGCCAAAGCTTTGTCCTTAAAGGTTGATTCGTGCCCCTTAAAGTCGATGACTCGGTGTAATAGGTCCTCGGCACGATAACCTCCCAGGATTTCTATAGCTTCACCTCCACCAACACACACTTGTTGTGAAGAGTGTTTAACAACCCCATTTGATAGTTCCTTGTGGAAGCACAACAAAATTTTTCTGAAGAAATGTGAGATTTGAAGCAATGAAAGAGAGATGAGAAGCAACAATTGTAAGAGACCAAAAGAGAGAGCCGAAGTCTACCAATAAAAAGGGATCAGACCAAAAAATGAAAACCTTCCTTTACAAGCTACTCCAACGGTAAAAAAAATAAAGGTAATGGGCCATGTGCTTGTAAAAACAAAACTAAGTTAATGGGCTTAGAAAATAATAAAAGAGTATAGACCCAATCAATTAAATATTTTGAAACACAATAAAAGAAAAGCCCAACAAGCCCCCACATGTTTCAAAACATTCAAATGAGATAAAGGAGGAGCACGAGAAAGCACGCGTCAATAAGGTACCACACAGGCTTTAACCTTACCTAGAATAAGTGAGAGTAATCCATAGAAATAATGGTATAGTTAGACTCTTTTAACCATATTCCATAATGTGAATTAACTAACTCACTATTCACATACCTTCCACTAATCAGAGTTGTTCTCATATGCGGGTTGGCGCCATAAATACTAGTCATGCGCCTGTCCTGGGTTTTCATGTGTGCTCTAGTGACTTGCCCATATCACATAGAAGGCGGCTCCACCTTCACACACATATAGGTAGCATCCATCAGGAGTGTGTTGCAGCTGAACACCTCATCCCAATAATTAGGGACTATGGATCTATTAAGAGCAACAACTTAACCTCCTCACTGCAACAACACTGTCATAACACTATAGGGAAGGACCTTCACATTAGGCCTCAACGCCTAAAGTGGGATAACAATAAGTGACACTGCCCCTCTGGGACTGTCTGTGATTTCGTTTCCCATTTAACCCCATAAGTGAAATCACTCATCATAAGGGTTGGGTATCAATCACATAGTCTTTAAAATAGGCAACAATCCTATCCCCCTCGATGTCTCGCTCACTAGCCTCCTTGCCAGTGGCTTGGTCAAAGGATCCGCAAGATTCATCTCTGACTTCACATAGTCCATGGACACAATACCATTCTCAATAAGATGCCTTACAATAGTATGTCGCATCTGGATGTGACAGTTCTTCCCATTGTATATTTTTCTTTTAGCTCAAGCTATGGTAGCCTGACAATCACAATGTATAATTACAGATGGAATTGGATTAGTAAATAACGATACGGGAATATCCACTAAAAAATTCCTTAGCCATTCTGCTTCGGAAATCCTTTTTTAAGGCTATTAATTCTGACTCCATAGTGGATTTCACAATCACTGTCTGCTTGGATTATATCCAAGAGACTGCTTTTCCAGGTAGTGTGAACACATAACCACTAGTAGGCTTTTAACTCATCTGTATCAGAAAATCCAGTTAGCATCACAATAACCTTCTAACACAGAAGGATAACCACAAAAGGATAAACCATAATCAATGGTGCCTTTCAAATATCTCATTAGTCTTGAAATTGCATCCCAATGATCCTCACTAGGATTATGAGTACATCTATTCAATCTACCAACAACATATGCAATATCGGGACGAGTACAATTCATCAAAAACATAAGGCTACCAATAATTTGTGCGTACTTACTCTGTGATATACTATCACCATTATTTTTCACTAAATGCACTTTAGCATCATAAGGAGAAGATAAGGGTGTGCACTCATAATATTCAAACTTCTTAAGCATTTTCTCAACAAAATGCGATTGTGATAAAATAATGGAATCGTTATATTTTAAGATTTTGATTCCCAAAAGAACATTGACATCACCCATATCTTTCATATCAAAATTAGATGCAAGAAAATTCTTGGTATCAATCACAACATTATAACTAGTCCCAAATATAAGTAAGTCATCAACATAGAGACAAATAATAATAACTCCATCATTAAAGCATTTAAAATAAATGCATTTATCAACACTATTAATCACATATCCATTTGATAACATCAATTTATCAAATTTTTCATGTCATTGTTTAGGAGCTTGTTTTAATCCATATAAGGACTTCACTAATTTGTATACTTTATGCTCTTGTCCGGGAATTACACGCCCCTCAGGTTGCTCTATGTAAATTTCTTCTTCTAAATCACCATTTAAGAATGCGATTTTCACATCCATTTGGTGTACAACAAGCTTATGAATAGAAACAATGGCAAATAACAATCTAATAGATGCAATTCTAGTCACCGGGGAGTAAGTATCAAAATAATCAAACATTCTCCTTTTGTTTATAGCCTTTAGCTATTAACCGTGCCTTGTATTTATCAATAGACCTATCCGGTCTTAATTTCTTCTTAAACACCCATTTACTACTAATAGGCTTAGTTTTAGGACGTAAAGCCACAAGTTCCCACGTGTGATTAGCAATAATGGATTCTAACTCATTATTGATGGTTTCCTTCTCAAAAGGTGCATCTATAGAAGTTATAGCATCGTTATAAGTTATTGGTTCATCATTTACAATATACACATAAAATTCATCACCAAAGCTATTCTCTTTTCTCATTCTTTTACTTTTCCTAAACTCTTGTAACTCATTCTCAATACCACAAGAATCACTAACATGTTCTTGAGTATGTTTAGGTTCATGAACTTTCATGGGAAACACATTCTCAAAGAAAGTGGCATTATTGGATTCAATAGTAGTATTGGCTTCCATAATGTCACTTTTAATCACAAGAAATCTATAAGAGGTTCTATTAGAAGCATATCCAATAAATACATAATCACAAGTTTTAGAACCTATTTTTCTCTTTTTAGGTTCGGATAACATAACCTTTGCCAAACACCTCCATACTTTGAGGTATCCCAAACTAGGTGGACGTCCATTTCAAAGTTCTTAAAGTGTTTTACCGGTTTTCTTATGAGGTACTTTATTTTGTATGTGACATGCCAAAAGGATAGCCTCCCCCCACATGTTGGTGGGTTGCCCCGAACTAACTAACATAGCATTCATCATCTCCTTTAGTGTTCTATTTTTCCTTTCCGCGATGTTGTTAGATTCGGGAGAGTAATAGTTCACTCTCTCTAGAAATGGATTTACATGGTTTCTTAGTAGACTTAGTTTCGGCACATATTTCACATTTGTCTATATTAGTTTCACACACATTAGGAATCAATCCCATTTCTTTTATTTTCTTTAAGTATCCAAAGTTCACATGTCCAAGTCTACCATGCCACACATCAAGAGAGTCAACCAAGTAAGCACAAGAAGATGAAACATTTTCATTAATAATTTCACTTACATTAAGCACAAAAAGACCTTGTTCAAGATACCCTTTACCAACAAAGATGTAATTTTTAGACAAAGTTACAATACCACCATCAAAGAGGATCTTGACTCCGGCCTTTCCAAGTAATTGAACCGACACAAGGTTGTGCTTTATCATGGGAACATGTAAGACATCAGAAAGTAAAAGAGTTTTACCGGAAATCAATTTAAGGAGTACTTTCCTTTTTTCCCACAACCGGTACCGATCTATTATCACCCACATATACACATTTGACATCTTCCTTGACACTAGTATACAATGCAAATGCATCTCTATTGGCACAAATGTGCCTAGTGGCCCCATAGTCTACTACCCAACCTTTTACTCCCGTAACCAAGTTTACCTCACATACTACCACCACAAATGACATCATTGATTTCCACCAAACTAGCCTTTGATTTAGGCTTGTTGATATCACCCTTTCCATATTTACACATTGAGGCATAATGTCCTACTTTATCACAAACATAATATTCACCTTTTCTCTTTTGAATTTGAGGATTAGATACGTGAGACTTATTTTTATTATTATGGTTGTAAGGTCTCCCATTAGATTTTTGGCCATGTTTCTTATTTTGTTGGTGTTGTGGGATTCTAGTTGGTCCACAATCCACCACATTAGCCTTGGACACCATTTCCTTGGCTTGGGTAGACTTTTGTAAAAGTCTATTTTTCTCCACAATTTTAATGTGGACAATGGTCTCTTGAAATGTCATAGCATTTCTCTTTTGTCAAAATTTGAGTTTGTACTCTCTTCAAGAATCGGGTAATTTTTCGACAAGGCATTGAGTCTTGAATCTCTCGGGTAATACATCACCCTCTTTGGCTAACCAATTTATTATATTTTGAAACACATAAATTTGTGATGTAATGGTCTTGTCCTCTACCATTTGGTAATGAAGGAAATTAATGGCCAAAAATTTCTTAGTACCTTCATCCTCAAATTCATATTTTGATGTCAACTTATCCCATAAAAATTTAGCATTCTCAATGTGACTATACACATCAAATAGGTCATTAGACAAAGCATTATGAATAATACTCAAGCATAATTTATCGGCAAGATTCCAATTTTCTAAAGCTTGAACATAATTTTCGGTATCATTATCGGGTCTAAGTTCAGTTAGAACAAATGATAATTTTGAAAAATCCAACACATCAAGAACCTTTTGTTTCCATCTACGAAAATTATTTTCAGAAAAAAGGTTCAATTTTTGAAGCATCGAGTAAGATCTTTGTTTGTGCAAGAAGTTGTGTATCCATTGCAAAAAATCAACCTTTAAGAATGTTGTGTAATTTATTTAATAAATCAATGAAATGATGGAAAAAACAAATCTTGCACAATTAATTTCTTAAAACAAAGACCCAAGAAATTAGACCCAAAAATGATTTGCCCTAAATCACAATTTATGAAACATAAGTAAAGGAACGATCTCACCAAACTATAGATCAAGTCAAAGCTTTGTCCTTAAAGGTTGATTCGCGCCCCTCGAAGTCAATGACTCGGAGTGATAGGTCTTCGGCACGACAACCTCCCAAGATTTCTACAGCTTCATCTCCACCAACACACACTTGTTGTGAAGAGTGTTTAACAACCCCTTTTGATAGTTCCTTGTGGAAGCGCAACAAAATTTTTCTAAAGAAATGTGAGATTTGAAGCAATGAAAGAGAGATGAGAAGCAACAATTGTAAAAGACCAAAAGAGAGAGCTGAAGTCTTCTGCCAGGAAAAAGGGATCAGACCAAAAAATGAAAAGCTTCCTTTACAAGCTACTTCAACGGTAAACAAAATAAAGGTAATGGGCCATGGGCTTGCAAAGACAAAACTAAGTCAATGGGCTTAGAAAATAATAAAAGAGTATAGGCCCAACCAATTAAATGCTTTGAAACACAATAAAAGAAAAGCCCAACAATTCTAAGTTTCGGGGCTGGGTCGGTTAAGTTTAGATCTAATCGACTGGATTTGTGGAATCTAAACATATTAGATCCAATAGGATCTAATTATAGCTTCAAGTTCAAATGTTGTACTGCAGCCAGACTGACAAAGGGAGGGGGGACAACGAATCTCTTGACAAGATGCTAAGGTTGATTGCTATCTCTCAGCCACTTGTGAGAAGGAAATGCAGCTTGATTGTTGGGGGAAATCCATGGGAAGGAAAAAAGAAGGTATATTATTTGATTCTATTTCCTCATTTTGCAAAGAAATTGACTTTATGTGATAGGTGATGTGATTGAAATTCGTCTGCATCACCGAGGCACCCAAAAGGCACCATATATACCTTAGGAGATCCAACCCATTCAAATCAAAATAAAATGAGCACCTACGATTAAGGGGAATGGACTCTCAACCACAGGGTGAAAGAATCTTGTAATACGAGAGCGAGTGACTGATAAAATTATTAAACTTAGTCATTTTGTTTAAACTTAGTCATTTTGATCAACGTGGCTACAAGTTGATTGTGTTTATATCTTTAAAATGACTACGACCAAAGTTGTAGCTACTTCAACAACAACAAAAAAAGGGCAACCCCTATTCAAACCGAAAAAAGTACCTCACCTCATTTACAAAGAAATAGTTGGAGCTAGACTCCCAACTATGAGATTTTTGCTTTTGTTTTATGTTTCTAAGAGCGGCTGGATCAAATAAGGGATCAAACCACTCCTAGCGTTTAAACTAGTTATCAATGATCGGCTTAATTAATACCCTTTTTCTGTATGTGTACTTTCATTTTTAGCATATGATCTTTTAGACGTAAATTGTTAGGGGCAAAATGAAATAAAATTACATGGTTCATGATGGCTCTCGGAATTTCTCGACCCAAGCCCAACCTATGGACTATGGTTGTTTGGTTCTTGCGTCGTGATGGATCAGGAAAATTAAACGGAAAAGAACACAGAACATAAGTGGTTCACCTTAGCCGAGGGACTAAGGTTACATCCACTGTAATGGAGGCTCTTGCTCCTGAATGCAATGTATTGAAGTTTTATGCGACGTAGTGAAATTACAAGTATTTAGCCGTTCCAGGCGAGGGTTCCTTTTTCCTCTCTGGGGATCTCTCTCTCGATCCTCTCCTCCTCTGGTAAGGCGTTGTTCCTTATATAGTGGTTGTTCCTCTGGAGATTCCTTATGACTTTTCCCGCCTTCCCGTCGACCTTGTGGGGACCTCTTGCTGCTACCCTGCAAAAGCCTCTCATCCGTCGTCGTTATTGTGCCCACCATCTCTGGGCCCTGAGTTCCATCATCTTCTTTGTCTAGGAGGATGCTGCAGTAGCTAATTTCAGAGATGGTCCCTTGTCCCTTGCACACGTGGAACGACAGGGTTCTTAAAGGGAGAACAGTTTGTTTCCTTCCTAGGTCCTAGCTGGGCCGGTGTTCGATTGGGCCTAGGTTAGACGAGCCCTTGTAACGTGTTTCCCTTCCCTCAACTAAACCAACCTATAAGAGACCCCCAGGCTAGGGGGCTTTTAGTCCCCAGTTCATTCGGTGGCCCAAACCCAAAATCTCGCACCCATCAGTTGCCCCCTAGCCCCTGGTCACGAGGATGACATTACCTTGGGCCTGGGGTTAAAAAATGTCTTTTGCTGTTGCGAGAGACGTGCTTGGATAGCTGGCCCGGTCATGATTTTGGGTTGTGCTGTGCTCCGCCGTCTGTGATGATTTGGGATACGTGTCGCTCGCGGGTGCTCCAGCAGGCGCACGCTCCTTGGCGTGTCCCATCACTTGTCAATCCATAGTCTTTAATGTTTCGTGCTCAATAAAAAGGGGTAAGACTTTTCTTTTCCCCATTTCGAACTCCTCTCTTTCCAAAAGACCCTCCGTTTGCCCTTTTTCTACTTCCTTTGGTATTCGTGACACAATATCCTTGGCTTTTCGGCAAGTTTAAGGCTCCTACAGTCCCGATTTTCCTTGCTCTTATCATATTTGCTAGGTACGTTTCTCTTCCCTCTTTTTTCTTCCTAGGTCGTCCTGGATCCTTACAACCCTCCTTGGTGGGGCTTCGGGTTTTGGTTCCTGATCTGGAGGTTTAGCTATTTTAGGAGTCGTTTTGACGATCTCTCTTTCCTTCCCTGGTTCGTGGGCCCTTCTTGCGCTGCTAGGTTATCCTACCTTAGGATTTGGTGTTTTAGGCCTTTGTTTTTAATGGACTGTGCCTCACATCTGCCCTCTCTTCATTCTAACTTATCGCTGGATTTCGTAATGGGGAAGTTCTTCGTCATGTCTTTCGATTCTGGTACTGTGGGTCGAGGTAATGAGGAAACCAGCACCTCGGGGTCTTCCGGAGATCCTTCTGTTTCCGTTGGCGAGGCAGAATTAGGGTCTGCCCCTATGGTTTCCCCTTCACCTTCTCGAGTTGAGGCTCGCCCTTTGTCGTCTATTGTCCCCGTTGTTCCGGTTCATTTGAGTAAGAGGGGTCTAGACCGGTTCCGTCTTCTTCTTTTGGGATGAGAGCTGGCCGGGATCTGTTTGACCTTTTTTGTTGTGCGGATCGGATCTCTAACCGCCTCGGGGACAATGATTTAGAGGAGTTGAGATGGATATATTGATTCCCCGATTCCGTGGAGCTGTACTCGCCTAGGAAAAAGGAGAGGTGCAACTCCTCTCTTCCCGGGCTGACCTGTTTCTTTGAGTCGGCGTTCCGGGCTGGCCTTCGATTCCCTGTCCACCCCTTCATCCGTAACGTCTTGGGTTTCTATAATGTTTGTCCCGCCAGACTCTTTCCTAATGGCGAGGGCCTTCTAATCAGTTTCCTCATCCATTGGCTCAAGAGTGGGAATGACTCTTACCCTTCCATTCGGGAATTTGCTTCCCTCTTTCAGTTGAAATCTTCTCCTTCCGTGGGTTTTCTATACTTTCCTAAGAGGGCGAAGGCGAAGCTTCTGATTTTTGATTTTCCTTCCTCCAACAAGGGGTGGAAACCGAAGTTTTTCTTTGTCAGGGGAGATTCCTGGGAGTTGTCGAGGAATCTAGGCAATGTTATTCCCCGAGTCTGGGGGGTTCCAAGGAATACGCATAATGCTTGCTTTTTCGACATGTTTTCCATGTTGGCCCTTTCTTTGCTGTCTGAACTGACCCCCTTGGTATGATTTGTAGAGTTCCATCTAGAGCTCAACAAGGAGGAGACCATTCGAGTTGCTAGGGCGGAAGCATTGGGGTTGCAGCCTTTTTTTGGTCTGGTAACTGCCCAAAATCTTACAGCTTTCGAGCTCAGTCCCATCGTTGATCAAGCTCCCGAGACCCTATCCTTACCTGCCTTCTAACCCTACCCAATGGATTAGGACCTGATCATGTCAATGTTCTCCGACACAGAGGAGTCGAGGAGAAACGGTCTTCCCAGTAAGACATTGTAGGCGGACGGCGCATCGACGACAAGGAAACAAATGGTGGTCGTGACCTGGCAAGGTTGGTCTCCCACTGTCAGGATGAGCTGAATAACTCCGATCGGCAAGACCTTTTCTCCCGAGAAACCCAAGAGGTGGGTTTTCACAGGCACGAGCTGAGACCTTTCTATGTCGAGCTGGTCGAAGGCTGTTAGGAAGATGATATCCGTCGAGCTCCCATTGTCGACGAGCACTCGGTGTACGGTTTTGTTCGCAACGATCGCTTTTATGACTAGAGGGTCATCGTGCGGGTGTTGACATCCTTCGAGATCTGTGTCGGAGAAAGTGATCTCCACGTCTCAGCAGGGTGCCTTAGCGACGGCTTGGATTGCCAAGAAGTCTGGCGAACGAGTTCTCCTGGCGTGCGCTTTCCGTGCAGAACTCGATTCTCCACCTCCTGTGAAGCCCCCTGAGATGACTCGGATTTCGCCCAGCGCTTACTAGTGTTGCTGAGGTGCCGCTGCAGCAGCTTGGGCTTCTCGCCCTTGATTGTTCTGTGCTCTCCCTTCCCCTGCTACGTACCGGCACAGGTGCCCTCTCTGGATCAGGTATTCTATCTCTTTCTTGAGTTAGATGCAGTCATTGGTTTCATGGCCGGTATCCTTGTGGAACTTGCAGTATTTGGCGGGGTCTCGCCTGCTAGGGTCGAATTTCATCCGTGGCGGCCACCGAATGAACCTCTCATTCTGGACTTCGTGGAGGACCTGAATGATTGAAGTTACCAGTGGTGGAAGTCGCACTGGGGCAAACTGCTGTTGCAAGTCTTATGGGGGCGGTCCTAGTCGATCTCGGATGTTGCCTCTCCTTTTGGGATAGGGCTCTCTTCTTCTCCTAGGTGAGCGTTCTCGCTTCGGAGATCGATCATGTTTCCCCTCTTTCCTGGGACTGCGGTCCTTTTTCTTTTTGCTCTCCTCAACCGGTGCTGGGCTTCCTTTCAAGCATAGAGCTTATTCTCCATTAATGTACTTCTCGGCTTTCGCTAGCACCTCGGCCATAGTGGCCTGAGGATTCTTTGCTATTGAAAATAGGAGATCCTTGGATTGAAGCCCGAGACCCGACATGAAAGTTGTCAACGCAAACTTATCGTCCACGCTTTCTACCTTCAAGCATTCTTGGTTGAAGCGTTGAACATAGCTTCTGAGGGACTCGTTGGGCCTCTGCTTGATGCTTAGAAGATGGTAGGATGGTTTTATGTATGTCCTTGCTCCAACGAAGTGAGAAATAAACTGAATGGACAATTCCCTGAAAGAGGAGATTGATGCTGGTTGCAGACGGTTGAACCAGGCTATCGCCAACCCTTTGAGGGTGATGGCAAAAGCCCAATAGTGTATTGAGTTCGGGTACCCTTGAAGCTCCATCTGGTTTTTGTAGGAGTTCAGATGGTCGACTGGGTCTCTGGTTCCGTCGAACGTTTTTATCAACGGCATTCAAAATTTCTGGGGAAGGGGGAAATGAAGGACCTCTGGAGTGAATGGTGACTCTGTTTGCTAGACTAGGGCGTCCATGGTATCAAGGGTCCTTCCTTTGACCACTTTTTTCATGTTCCCCAACTCTCGCTGGAGTTCGCGAAGCTTTTGTTCTAAGTGATGGTCCGCGATATCTGGTGGATGGTAGGATCTACCTTCTTAGAAGGTAGGTCTGGCCCTGCTATGGGCTTTGTCTTCGCTGCGTTCTTCTGGGTACCTCCTGCGATGATTTTCCCCGGAGTGGCTCCGCTCATGGAGCTCGGTGACTCCATTAGGCGGGGCTCGGCGCTCCTAAGGAGGAGCGTCCTGCTCGGCCCGGGGTGGGGGAGGTTCCTGACGTGCTAGCGGGAACTGAGGAAGTTGATTCGTTTGTATCCACTCCATCAGCTCCTGGTTCTGCCTTATTAACTGAAGTGTAGTTCGACGATAAGCTTCCAGTTAGTTGGGAGGAGGGAGGTTTGTCTCTGGAGGTCGATCCTCGACATCTACTTCTGGGACCGGAAGGTTTTCTGGTGGATTCTGACGGACTTGGGGATTGGCTGGAGCTTTACTCATGTTCCGAGTGGAAACCATCAAATAATTAACAAATTAGAAAAGAAACGATGAAAATCGTTCCCACAAACGGCGCCAATTGATGATTCTCGGAATTTCTCGACCCAAGCCCAACCTATGGACTATGGTTGTTTGGTTCTTGCGTCGTGATGGATCAGGGAAATTAAACGAAAAAGAACACAGAAAATAAGTGATTCACTTTAGCCGAGGGACTAAGGCTACATCCACTATAATGAAGGCTCTTGCTCCTGAATGCAATGTATTAAAGTTTTATGCGACGCAGTGAAATTACAAGTATTGAGTCGTTCCAGGCGAGGGTTCCTTTTTCCTCTCTGGGGATCTCTCTCTCGGTCCTCTCCTCCTCTGGTAAGGCATTGTTCCTTATATAGTGGTTGTTCCTCCGGAGATTTCTTATGACTTTTCCCGCCTTCCCGTCAACCCTATAGGGACCTCCTGCTGCTACCCTACAAAAGCCTCCCATCCGCCGTCACTACTGTGCCCATCACCTCTAGTTCCTTCCTAGGTTATAGCTGGGCCGGTGTTCGATTAGGCCTAGGTTAGACAACCCTTTGTAACGTGCTTCCTTTCCCTCAACTGGGCCAACCTATAAGAGACCCCCGGGCTAGGGGGGCTTTTAGTCCCCAGTTCATTCGGTGGCCCAAGCCCAAAATCTCACACCCATCAGTTGAAATGAAAATTAAAACAAATTTTTTTTAAAATAATAATGTGAAACTAATAACATAGTTGAAGGTGCATGTGTGAGAAATATAATAGATGAAGAACAATGTAAGAAACAAAATAGTTAAGAGAGTGACATGAGAAAAGGGTCATAATTTGTCAAGATATAATTGGCCCAAGTTAGATTTGGGAAAGGTTGCTTTAAACTATTTTAAGGAATACACTTATTACTTTAGATATTTTCAATTGGTTCATACTGGGTCATATTCAAATTCTATCATCTCGAATTCGTGTCATTTTTATTTTGTAATATTTTGGATGGTGTTTGTTTCTAAACTTAGAATGAAGGGGGGGGGGGGATGAGATTTATAGAGTTTAATTTGTTTTGATCAGTCTTGGCTTTTTGCACAGGGCCTGGGTTATTATGCAACCAATGAGACTCGAATTTAATATGAGCAAGTTTATTGCTCGTGTTTTGTTCAACACCAAACCAACCCCTTCTAATTTATTAAAACAACAAAGTTGGGGGGAGGGGGGGCAAGGACAACGAAATATGAGATTTCAATGTAAAAGGCCACTACACAGTAAGATCTGGCAATCATGTGCCTTGAGCATAAGAAAATGTGTAGCATCATGGTCATCACAATAATGTGGCATATAGGGGTGGAATCAAAATTTTATCTTAGAAATGATAAAACATGAATAAAAATACACCACCCAAGTTTTAAGTATTGGAGATACATAAAACAACTAAGACTAAGTAATTATGTGAAAAATTTAATCTCAAAAACTATTTATGACTAAACATGTGCTAAAATCTTCATTTCATTTCAATGCATACAATTAAAAAGTTCTTGATAGAAATTATTTATTTTATTTTGAAGTCTAATTAAGAGCATCATGTATTTTGTTGAGAAATTAACAATAATTCGTGCCTAAAAGCACTGAGTAACACAAATAAATCGAACATCATTCGTATAGTATAAATATATGAAATAACAATTTATTTTTTCATTATTTTCTATAATTACACAATTCAAAATTAATCTTGTCCCACCATTTTAGGAAAGAAAAGGGAGAGAGATAAAAGAAAGAGATAAGAGAGAAAATACTTTGTTTGGTCTTGATTAGAGTGAAAAACTATGAAGTGGGTGGAATTTTCAACTTTAGAGGAAATTTGACTTTGATTAGCGTGAAAAGTTATAGACTCATTTGGGAAAAAAAAATTGGTGATAATTTTGAGTCATTGGATCTTGTGCTAAGATAAGTTGGAGGATTCAAAATAGATTATATTTTATTATATATATTAGTGATAATTCGTACTTGAAAACACTATATAATTAAAAAAATTGAGGACTGATCTTGAAACATAAATATTTTTAATTGCAATATATGATTCTCTCATTTTTAGAACTACTTTTAAAATTAAATTGGACATACTTTTTTCAAAAAATAAAAATTAAAAATTACAATGTTTCCTCTAAAAAAATGACCCAAATGTTTTTTTAACATTTGTACTCAATTGATACATTTTAGAACTATATCCTACACGCTAGACTCACCATCACACCACAATCTCACTTAAACACAGCCATTTACAAACACAATCAACTTGAGCTATTTTGACTTTAGTGTCAAATTCAAGTTATTGAAATAAATGGTCAAAGGTTAAAAATTCCAACCTAGTATTATTGTTAAAAGAATTAATTACATAAAAGTTGTTCAGAAAAACTATCTATTGACTATTCAACATACAAAGCTGATAAATGATTCCTCCCAGAGAGAATGACTATATTATTCATTTAACATCAAACATTATTACACACAAATCAAACAACAATTTTTTGTTAATTTTGTCTAAATTTGAGTTATTTTCATTGAAACAAAACAACAAATATTTTGCACACATGCTCCACATTGAGGGTCCTTGATAAAAAAATTCTCATAAGTCTAACCGCGTAGCGAGAACAATAACTGAAATTCTTGAATTGTTAAATAGATTCACTCGGTGCCAAGTAACAAAGAATCAAACTAAGATTTTGAATAATTAAGTAACAAAATACAAACTATCATCACAATTTACAAAGCAGGACAACAAAATTCCGTAAACATAAAATTCATGATAAAAAATTTCTTCCAATATAATAATCTACATAAAATAACAAATGTTCACAGAATAACATCTATAAACATAACAAACCACATCCCATAAACAATAACAAAAAAGTAAGTCTTTTTTATCACATACCATAAAATGGTTGCTGAGAATGGGCACAGTTCTACACACTACAATCCGTAAAAGTATTATTAGGTTATAAGCACATCCAAAAAAATCAATTGGTAAATAAAAATTTGTGAATTTCAAGATTTATACACAGTATCTATAAATTTATCCAATAGTCTTTCACTCCCATTATCAAACAATAAATTACATATAAGAGCAACTTCAACCCTAAACTCAAATTTAAATTTGAATAAAAAATTATTAAAAATCTTATTTAATCTTATACTCAAACTCATACCAAATTAAGAGACTCAAATTTTTACCAACCATTTACTCAAATCACCAATGGTTAAATTTCATTATCTTTTAAAGATCTAATAATCATATTTTATCCTCCTTTAAATTTGAGTTTCTCTTTATTTAAATTTGGGTTTGTGGTCCTATAAATTTTAGTTTCTTCATTGAAGTATTTTGTATCAAATTAAGTTTTTTATTTAAATTTAAATAAAAATTTAAGTCAAAGTTAGAGGTGATTTAAGAAATGAGAAATTTTTGTATGGATATTACACACCATCGCGTGGCAAGCTCATTTGGTGTGCATAGCCAATAAATTTCTTCCACGTCACTAACTTGTCAGAGAATTTTCTAAAGAAGCCAACTTAACTACCAAGCCGTGTTTATGAACAAAGAGTTAATGAGGCAAACTCCAAGAAAAATACAATTGTCCTTTAACTCTTCCCAAATTTCAACAACTTCAAAATTCAAAACCCGTCTCTCCATAACCATTTCTTTCTCTATCTATAAATCTTTCCTCTCCAACCCTACACCACATTTCTCACCCATTATTTGATTCTCTCTCTCTCTCTATGGACATCACTGGTGAAGCTAGGTGAGACCTAGAGACACCCACGTTATGTGGGAGGAGGAACAGGTAAACAATTGTACTTCTTACCTTGTAAAGATTTTGTCTTCTTGAGGTTAAGGGTTCAAGTTCTTTTCCCCCCTAAAAAAAAAATAAGGGCAACTGTTGGCCATGAATGAACCAAAATATTAAAGGGTTTTAGTATTTTTTTTCTTTACAGATTGATTCAAGGAATTTAGTATTTTTTTTCTTTACATGTTGATTCAAGGAGTTTAGTATTTTTCTTTTTACAGGTTGATTTAAGGAGTTTAGTATTTGTTGTTCCACTATTCTTTTTTTTTTTTTTTTACCAATCTATTCCTCTAATATTCTTAATTTACTAATTAAATTTGCTACTCATAGCTCTTCCGAGGTTTTCCCCAAACTCAGCCCCCCTCAAATTTTAATTCCAAAATCCAGTCAGTTTTGAACTTATTTCCTAAACCCAACTTTTTTTTAAAAACTTCATTTCAAATGACTGGGTTTGGGAAATAAGTTGAAAACTGATTGGATTGAGGAATTAAGATTTGAGGGGGGGGGGGGCTGGATTTGGGGAAAACCTCTAGTTTTTCCCATGAAAATCCCATAGATTTACAATGTCTACTTTAACAAGAAAAGTTTAATTCTACATCCACCGGTGACTTTGGAGCTGATGCATGAAGAATTTCAAGGTTTCGGGGAAATGGAAACATAAAGAAGAAGAATAATCGCAATTGGTGTTAAATACAATAGCTTCACGGGTGTTGAAGAGCTAGATTTTCTTGGTTGAATTACAGTCTGTCCTGAGACTTGCAGTTTCTAACAGTTGTCAAGGTCAGCTAGTTAATAATGTGGTGGCAGTTTATATGACTTTATTGATATTTTCGATGACAATAGACTTTTAAATATGAAATGATGGAGAAAGTGGTATTTGTTGATTATTTTGCCCATGTTTTATTGTTATCAGAAGTTAGTTTTGTGATGATAATGACAAAAATATTATGTAGTGAATTGATGAATCTTTGATCTCCATTTTTTAAAATTGAGATCCATAAATTTAGATTACAAAAATATTTGTTGCTCTTTATAGAAGGATCCATGACCAATTGTTGTCTAACAATGCACTTCCAACAAACTGCAACTTAAGTTTCCAATAAAGCTAACGGTTTGTCTCTCTATAAAACTCCAAAAAATTAGATTTTATTACCAAAATTACATAAAACCAACCATTGCATGGGTTAGCTAAAATTATAGATTGACTTGCAGATATTGTAATTGGTTGCGTCTAAACCCAATTTGTTAAGTCCTCAAACAAAAAAAAATCGGTAAATAAACTAGAATTTTATTAGTTTGGAAAATGATGTTCACAAAGAAACAAGAAAAGTTATTAAAAAAAAAACCCGATAAAAAGCTCAGAGCAAATCAGTAAAGAAATAGAACCTAAGTGCTAAGTTGCTTAATCAACAACAATTTTAGTGAATTGAAGCAAGACTTCAGCATAACCATTTATTCCAAGGGTAACACCACAGCCATTTCTGCAGCCAGTAGCCAACATTCAACATTTAGCATCAACAAAATTTCACTAGTACTAAGCAGAAAAAATTTGTTCGTTTCATTGAATTCAAAACTTAGAAGTTGTATAATTTGTTACTCATTTTTTGAGCAGAAAAAAGAGTTCTATTAGAAGTTGATTGTTCATTCAATAAAGTCCAACCCTTGCAAGACAAGTTCAAAGTAGATATACAACATATCTCTGTTGCAGAACACATGCACAATAATTTGTACAAAGAAAAAATTAGAGAAATCTTTAGCCAAAATCCTCCACCGTGACGGTTTCTTACCAGTTCCTCATCCTCAGTATGGTTAGGTCTCCACCTACCTTCACTGGTGATGTCCAAAAAGAGAGAGAAAGAGCGAGAGAGAACCAATTAATGGGTGAGAAATTTGGTGTGGGATGGGAGAGGAAAGATTTAGAGAGAGATAGAAAGGGTAATAGAGAGATGGGTTTTGAATTTTGAAGTTTTTGAAACTTGAGAAGAGTTAACGATCTCTGTCTTTTTCTTGGTGTTTGCCTCGTTAACTCTCTATCCACAAACATAACTTGGTAGCTGAGTTTGACTTCTTTAAAAATTTCTCTGACAAGTTAGTGACGTGGAAGCAATTTATTGGCTATGCACATCACTTGGGGCTTGCCATGTAGTGTGTAATATCCTACAAAAATTTCTCCTAAGAAATAGATGAATAGCTAGACCCAATTCAAAAAAGTCAAATAACATTACCTTGTAGGCCTTTAAAAGAGCAATAATATAAAAGCATATTATGTCAAAAAAATGGTATAAAGTCCACTAAACCAGAATATCAGAGTTTGATAGCTATTTATTACTAACTAAACAACTCTCACTGTTTACTCAAGTTATTCACTTCCCAACAACAAAAATGGAGTGCGATTGAACCCGACAAAACCATTTCCACTTTTCCTAAAAAAATCTATTTAACTTCTTACTTTGTGTCAAACCCTTTTCCCCACAACCCACTTTGCATCTTCGTACGTAGCCCACCACACCACCATCCACACAACACAACCACCATCCAAATCCAATATCCCAAATACAAAAAGGAAAAATATATAAATTGGGGGGAAAAAAGATATAAAAAGGTACCCCATACACACATTGATTCATACATTGGAAAATTATGCTCAATGTCTGCTAGTTTAAGAATTAGGGAATCAAACTTATCAATTATATACTTCAATCATGTTGACAGTCCAGCCATAAGAACACACATACTTAGTAATATCATTTTGGAAATGGCCGTTTCAAACTTTCACATCAGAGTGCATCCTTTTTCTTTTTTATCTTCTACAAACAAGAGAAGAATTGACTGTTACCAATTCAACTTTTCCTTTGGACAAAAAAAAAATAAATAAATAAATTAGTTTCAAAATTAATTGGAAAACAAAATAGAAAATTAATTTCCTTAAATTCATAGAAACAAACAATCATGAGTATGCATGAAAAATAAGTAATTCATTACCCTTCAGAAGAAAGGAAAATCCCTTGAAACCATGAAAAGGGTAAAAGGCAACAAAAATCAATACCAAAACAATTTTTTATATACACATATATGTTAGTATCACTGACCAATTCATTATATATTAGCATCAACAACTAAATGAAATGATAATAGAACCTCATCTAGTGAATAAATATTCATGAAAGTCATCATGAACTCAGAAATTAATAAATTCTGGTTAGCATAATTTGTAACAATAAGATTCAAAAGCTTGACCCTGCTTTGGAATCGTACTCAATTCAACAGCTAATAGCAACCAAAACATAACCAATTCAACAATGAAGCAACATCATTTTCTTATGAAATCTATCAATATTTTGCAATAAAAACAAACTCATACCCCGCTGACAATTATAACCACAATGAGAATATGAATTGTGTTAAGATTTCAATGTTTTATTTCATATTTATTGGAAGCTCTATTCATTGGTAGGTTTGTCCGAGTCTTTAGGTATTTGGTTATTTGATTTCATGGCTAAGAAAGTGTCTAATGTGTGATCCTATTTTATGCGAGTTGTGGTTAGTGCTAGGATGAAGCGTTCTGATGTAAAGCCTATTTATAGGCCTTTTTTCTTTATCAATTAAATTGACAGAGCATTACAATTTCAACACGTATCTTTTGTTTTTTCCTAACTTTGTATCAGTGGTATCAGAGCAGAAAACGTGTGAGAGAAAACAAGAGAGAAAGAAGTCCCAAACAATGAGAGTCCCCAAAATAGTTCAAAATAGCAACAGCGACCTGCTCCTTAGACTTATTTTTTTTTAGGAATCGATGGCTTCAAATTCAAATTTTGTGCAGGCGGAGATCCCACGTTTTGATGGTCACTATGACCATTTGAGTATACTAATGAAGAACTTTCTATGGTCAAAAGGGTATTGGTCGATCATTGAATCTAGAATTGAAGAACTAAAAAGAAATATAGTCTTGACGAATGCCTAGAAAACAGAGTTAGAAGGGAGAAAGCTAAAAGATTTGAAGGCAAAAAATTACCTTTTTTAGGCAATTAATCGCCCCATCTTGGAAACAATTCTTAGCAAAAAAACTTCCAAAGATATTTGGGATTCCATGAAGAAAATTTTTTAAGGCTCTGCTAGAGTGAAGCGTGCACAGTTTCAAGCTTTGAGAAGAGATTTTGAGACTCTACAAATGAAGGATGGGGAATCTGTCACCGGTTACTATGCCAGGACTATGGAGATAAGCAACAAAATGCGATTTCATGGTGAAAAGATGGAAGATGTCACCATTGTGGAGAAGATATTGCGTTCCCTGACACCAACGTTTGATTATGTCGTGTGTTTAATTGAAGAATCGAAAGACATAGATGCATTCTCTCGATGAACTATAGAGCTCCTTGCTAGTCCATGAACAGAAGATGAACCGAAGTTCAACTTCAGAGGAGCAAGCTTTGAAGGCTTCTCCCTCTACTCATTTCTCAAACTCTAGAGGAAAGGAAAATCGAGACAATAGAGAGGGCAACAGGTATTTCAAAACCAATGATGATTAATTTTAGGGCAAAGGCAGAGGACGAGATCAATGTTTTGTCAAATCCAAGGTAAAGTGCTTTAGATGTCATAAATTTGGACATTACCGTTCTGAATGTTATACTAGGCTGCCTAATGACAAAGAAAAGGAAGAGCAATCAAATTTTGCCGAAAAGAAGGAAGTGGAAACTTTGTTGATGGTTGTTCAAGCTAATCAGGAACCTGAGTCTGATGTTTGGTATGTGGATATGGGTTGCAGTAACCACATGTGTGGAAGTAAGTCTTCTTTTTATTATTTAAACGAAGGCTTTCATTTTATAGTAAGTTTTGGTGATTGTTCCACTCTGAGGGTGATGGGAAAAGGGTGATATTGAGATAAGAACCAAGAATGGTTTTGTAGAAATAATTTCTAATGTCCTTTACGTTCCTGACTTGAAAATTAATTTTTAAGTGCTGGTCAATTGCAAGAAAAGGGTTATGTAATCAATATTCAAAAGGGTGCTTGTGAGATTTATGATCCTACTAAAGGAGCTATTGATGTTGTGCAAATGAGTTCAAACAGGTTGTTTCCATTGAAGATTGAAAGTGTGCAATCTTGTTTGGTAGCTGAAATAAAAGATCCTTCTTGGTTGTGTCATTTTCGTTATGGCCACTTGAGTTTTGGTGGATTGAAGACCCTCCAACAGAAAAATATGGTGACAGGTCTTCCTCATATTAGTATTCCTTCCCAAGTTTGTGAAGAATGTGTTGTTGAAAAACAACATAGTTCTCAATTTCCCCATCGGAAGTCATGGTGAGCAAAAGGTGTTTTAGAGCTAATTCATTCCGATATTTGTGGCCTACTAACACCATTTTCTAATGGAGGTAAAAGATACTTAATTACCTTCATTGATGATTGTACTCAAAAAACTTGGGTTTACTTGTTACAAAAAAAATCAGAAGCTTATTGTGCATTTAAAAGCTTCAAGGCTCGTGTGGAAAATGAAACAGGAAAGACCATTAAGATCATTCGAACAAATCGTTGTGGAGAATATTGCTCAACCGAATTTGAAGTTTTTTGTGAAGTTTATGGCATTCGAAGAGAGCTGACATCTGCATATACACCACAACAAAATGGTGTATCATAGAGGAAAAACATAATCATCCTCAATATGGTGAAAGCTAGTTGGCATGAGGAAGAATTCCAAAACCTTTTTAGCTTGAAGCAGTAAGTTGGAGTATTCACATCTTGAACGTAAGTCCTACATTTTCTGTTCAAAATATGACACCAGATAAGGCTTAGAGTGGAAGGAGACTAGCTGTAGATTATTTCAAAATATTTGGCTGCATCGATTATGCACATATCCAGATGAGAAAAGGAAGAAACTTGATGATAAGGAGGAAAAGTGTCACACCCCATCCCGGTTTTCCAAGGATTAGACGCGACTAGGGTTTTGAAACACCTGTTTATGAATCTATATAATCTAGAGTAATAAAACACCAATTAATCTCACAGGTGCAACAACATCACTCATCACCTTTGTCGTTAAGTATAATGGTAATACCTATTTTATAACTTGTACCATATATAACACATGTACCATTTTTGTGTTCCAAGTTATATACATGTACAAAATCTCACACCCACGTAGCATACATCACAAAGTATGCTTGTTGAGTCTATTCAAAAATATATATATCATTAATTTGTTATAACAATCTCTCTTTTAATATAATATACAACCTAAGTAATATCATACCAACTTCGTTGAACTACTCTGGACTAAATTCAATTCACTAGAAAGTACTCAATCAACTGGACAGTGGACTAATCTATTATTCCCTTTATAATACGTGAAAAGAAGAACTTATAAGGGTGTGAGCTAAACCACGCACTCAGTGAGTATACATGTCGTAAATGAAATGAAAATGATAGTAATACATAGAAGTAGGTAAATATTACGTAAATATACGTATCAAACAACAACATTAATCTAATTTCAAAACATTCAGAAGCCACAACACATCCATATTACCCCTCATCAGGTAATCGATCCCACATGGATCCGTGTCTCCCAAACCTCCTGGGAACACCACAATACTAGCACACCACTGCGCGTCCAATATCAGACATTGACGCTCATGTCTCAAACAGTGCACCACATTCCACAATACACAATACATAATACACAGTACAAAGCATCATTCAATCGCATAAACACATAGCACATAATCCTAGAGAAATGCTATTAAATTCTATCATCTAACATCATCTTATAATGGCATTTTTAAAACATATAAAGATATACACCCACCTCAAATATCTTGATCTATGGCCCTTTGGCCCTATCGATGGATTCTTCCGGTGTTATCGTATTAGTTCTAATTCCGACTGTCTCACCTATTGCACCTAACATATTTGTAATTACAATATCAATATTTTTATCATATTTAATAATTAATCATGCATTAATGCATGCAAAATGATGCACCCAAAGTGTCCCGCTAACTTTGGTTTTCGTACTATCCAGTCACACACTAGTGTTTTTGTTCTAGGGATCACATTTTTCTCCCCAAATTTCTAAAATCACTCACATTAATCACAATAAATATTAACTAGGTCAAACACATTGACCGGGGCCCATTTCCACACATTTTGACCTCGAATCCCAAAAACTACACTTCCGGTATTTCGTACATTTTGCACTCGATATTATATTCATCTGTATTCAAAATTACATTATCACATCAAACATCAATTAAAAATGCAGCATGCAAAATTTCATATCATTAGGATTAAAATTCATACAAGTGATAATAATATTTAGAAATCAGGATTTCGACATTACTAACATCTATTTCCAATTTTTATCGTACTTTTTTTTTAAAACAATTACACTTAAACCCACACACTCATTAAATCATGCAAAACAGCCCTTTAATTGAACCTTTAAACCCCCAATTTCACTCTCTTAATTTTGGTTTCAACCTAGTCCACGAAAAGCATCCTGAACATCTCAAAGGGTCATTTTCCACACTTTTTTCGCATCCGATTGAATACACATTCCAAACCCATAAATTATGTTCAACACACTTAAATAAACCCACAAAAAATCTGTTTTGAAATTAAACTAAAACAGCCTCACACATATACACAAATACTTAAAATTAATCACACACACACACACATTTACCTTCTTCTTGTTTTCTTCTTACTTTTGGTTTGGAATGGAGTCCCCCAAATTCTTCTTTCTTTCTTTTCTTTTCTTTCTTCTTCATCTCTTTTACTCTCCTTCACTCGCGATTTCAACAAACCAAAACACATACACACATTGGTTTGTGTTTTAAACACACTCACTTTACTACTTATTAAAGTACACACACGTGACGCACACACACACATGCACTTGACCTTTTCAAAATGACCCAACACCTTATGTTTGACACATTTGTAAAGATATTTCATGAAGATTTAATAATTATGCTTACCTCCCCCCATATTCTGAAGTGATTTCAAAATCAACCCAATACTATTTTCATAAACAAATCGGGTCTCACAACTAGTGTGTCTTGGTGTTAGTGAAGTATCCAAAGCGTATAAATTATTTAATCCACTAACCAAGAAGATTGTGACCAGCCAAGACGTTGTCTTTGATGAGGAAAACACTTGGGATTGGAATAGGCAGCAACCTACTCAAGTTATTTTTGACAATGATTTTGAAAGAAAGCCAACTCCAATAGCCTTTATGCCTGAAACTTCATCAGAATCAACTCCAACAACTGCTGAAGCTACTAATGCAGCAGCTCGATCTCTTCTTCGTATTCGAAAAAGGCCCGCATGGGTGGAAGACTATGAGGTAACTGAAATTAAAGATCCAATCACTCAATTTGCTTTATTTTTTGATTGTGATCCTAAAATTTTTGAAAGTGCCATCAAAGAAGCAAAATGGCGTAAGGCGATGGATGATGAAATTGACGTCATTGAACGAAATTATACTTGGGAGTTGATTGATCTTCCGAAAGGGCACAAAACCATTGGTGTAAAGTGGGTCTTCAAAACAAAACTAAAAGAAAATGGTGAAGTTGATAAGTATAATGCGCGTTTAATGCATGGTTCACAATCGCAGTGTCGATCATCGACTTGGAGGGTGCTGATACACATCAGTCGCGGCACAGTATCGGCCAATATGCTCAAAACATAAGATAAAAGCTCCAACAAAATTTAAAAAAATTATAGAAAATTCTAAAAATATAAACATCATCATTCAAGCATCATATGTGAACAATACATCTAAAAACACATTAAACATAATTAAAATGAAACATAAAATTGCTACCGAAAATAATTATCATTATAAATGTTCAATGTAGACATTTAGAAACATAATGAGCCATAATCATTGCCACATTGAATGACGATGAAGCTCAAAATCTTCGTTATTGTCTCTAAGATAATACAAATTAGGATACTATCCACCATAAGGATAAGAGTACAAGTGTGAATACGAGTCTGATTGGGTTGGTTGAGTTGACTGGCTATATGACCCATATTTAGAGTAATGTGACTATGGAGTATTGTATTGGTTGGTTCCTATGCTGATAGTACTCAAAACCACAATATTCACGTGCATTACTAGCAGAAGACTGATCATATCCATAAAAGTAAACACTATCTAATGTCGTGTTAGAAGATCTATCATGATGTCTCCTTAGAACACGATCATAGTAACCACTAGTACTAGTACTAGTACTAGTAGATCTCTCAAGATGCATAGGGCGATGACCATAATGCCCAGCACTATTAGTACTAGCAGAGCTCGGAAGCTGCGAAGGGATACCATATCCATATGATCCATGTGCATAGATAGATTCTATACAACTACTTTGATGATGTCTGTAAGACATGTATCCTTTATGTGATGTCAATCCCAAACTTTGCATATGATCATCAATATCTTGTCGACCAAGTGAATGATGGTGGCGTCTATTGGAATAATCATCACCAATGAAAGAGTTTAAATTCCTTCGTTGTTTCATTGCCCCTGGTTGATATCCATGGTCTGTATCCTGTGTGGCATAATAATTATCTTGCCCCTATGCCCATGACATACCGCTAGCTAGCTCAGTGTCACCACCTTCTCCAATAGTCCCTCCACCACCACTCTTGTTGTCCTCATCATTATCTCCACCATAATTACTAGCATCATCATCATTACTACCACTACCACCACCACGACCACCACCATCACTATAAGTATCAGCAACATTATCATCATCATCATTATCAGAAAAATAATCACTAGATCTGAAAAAAATTCTCATAGCCTTTTTACTCTTATTGGTTGGCCTTGTATCTTTTCTAGATTTTCTAATAGAAGCATAGTTGCTAGATGTTGGAGCCGTATTAGTGTCACCTTCATCAAATGCATCTCGTCCACTTCACCTTCTTCAACGTCACGAATACCTTCATCTAGCCAACTTAAGTTATTAGGTGGTAAAATTGGTTTCTCCTCTCTCTTATCCACTTATCTAATATATCCTCATCATTAAAAATATAGTTCAGATCAATTGAATTATAAAAATCATCATTTTCACGCTGATACGTCAATTTCTAACTCACAACCGCAAATTGTAGTACACAAAAATTAGCTTATGTAGCTTTTTCATTACCAATCGCGTGAATATTATGGTTTTGGGTACTATTAGTATGGGAACTAGTCAGCACAACCTCCATAGTCACAGTACTCTGATTATGAGTCATCTAGCCAATCAACTCAACCAACCCAATCAGATCCGCATTCACACTAGTACTCTTATCGTTATGGTGGACAATATCCTAATTTGTATTATCCTAGAGACAATAATGACAATTTTGAGCCTCATCGTCATTCAATATGACAATGATTATGGCTCAATATGTTCCTAAATGCCTATATTGAATATTGACAATGATAATTATTTTCAGTAATGATTTTTTGTTTCATTTTAATTATGTTCAATGTGTTTTTGGATGTATTGTGGACATATGATGCACAAATGTTGAAGTTTATATTTTTATAATTTTTTTGGAGCTTCTATCTTATGTTTTGAGCGTATCAACCGATACTACGTCTCGATGCCGTAACCGATGTGTATTAGTACCCTCCGAGTTGATGACCGATACCGCGACTTTGAATCATAGTTGGCTTGGCCCAGTACCGTGCAACCCTACCATTGACCTCTGTCCTTGTGCATCTCCTCTCTCCTCCTTTAATTTATCGATCTAACTATTTCTATCTCCTTTCTCTTTTTTAATTTATCTCTCGTCTATCTTCCATTCTACTACTTCACTCTCATCTCTCTTCTGTCCCTTTAATTTTTCTCTCATATCTGTACATTTAATTTCTTTCTCTAACATTAACCCTAATGTTCCTCTCTTTCCTCTACATTATATATCACTCTTTATCTCTTCTATCTCTTCCTCTATCTCTCATACCTTATTTATATTTTTGTCTTTCTTTATTTTATCTTTTTCATTCAACTATTTATCTCTTCTCTCACTTCCTTTTATTTTCTTTATTTTATATATTTTTTCCATCATATATTGTTGAGAGATTGTATTGATCATTGCCTTCAAAAAATTATCCATAGTGGTTGTAAATTCAAAAGATTTATGGAGGTGATGTTCTTTGCACAGCTCATGTTGACAATATTTGTTGAATTCATCGGTAATGACCATGCGAGTTCATTTTTCTCTCTAAATTAAGACATTTTCTCTCTCTTTCTCTCTCTCTATTTATCTATATATAAATAAGATATACATAATGTCATTATGGGTGTATCAAAGTGACAACCACGTTGACACTGTGTATTATGAAAATTTTATCTTTGTTGTTTTCACTTTTTTTTGTCTTTGTTTTTCTTCTGAGATAAGCGTTTGGATAATTGTCATTGTCCTGGATAGTGACAATAGCATTGTCACTTTATTGGGGTAAAATAATAGTGGAGTATTTTCATTATCTTAGGATAGCAACAATGAAGGTTTTTCACTATCTCAAGACAGTAACAAGTGCAATGTTCCTATCTTAGAAAACAAGAGATAGTGACAAGAGACAGTAACAGTGAATTATTTTCATTGTCCTGGGACAGTAACAGAGACACTGTTACTATCGTGGGACAGTAATAGAGGCACTGTAGTAATGGGTTGTTATTTATTTCTATACACACACACACACACAGATATATAAATTTTAAAAAGTCTAAAATAAAGGATATTTGAATCTATTTTAAATTTTAAAATGTGAATTTTATATGGATAGTGTCATTATGAAATATCTAAAATTATGGATATTTGATTTTTTTTTTTATTTTTGAATTGTGTGTTTAATTTTGTTTGAATTTTAAATTGTGTATTGAAAGATAATAGAGTTATTTCCGTTTTTATACCCGTGATTGTCTTTAAAGTTCCAATAAATTTCCGCCTAAACCTGGCCTCCTAAAAGTACATAACAATGGACCGGCTGTCAAAAGTCTCAAAATTATAAGTTAGTATAGTTTGAGTATCTTTTCTAGATAAGTCCAAAAGAATCGATCCAATAGGCAGGTTGTGACCCGCACTTTCCTAGACAGGCTTGCTTGGTAAACAGTCAATGGCCCGATAAGCCACTACATATTGTTGGATTGTGGGCTGGGCAGGACCTAGTCCGATGTAGACCCTTTTTCAGAATTGATGATTTTTATTATAGCTATTTCTTAAATACGATTGGTAGGTGGTAGGAATCACAATTGTATCGTGTTGTGTTCGTGTTTGTGTCGTATTATTTTGGATTCATGTCAAGTATTAGTCAATTTTATTCCAATCAATTTAACTAATTGTGTTGAGTCGAGTTGATGTATTTATTCCTGTGTTGCGTTTGTGTTGACTCATAAAACTCGAGAATAGAAAATTTAGGGTGTGTTTAGTTATCTTCTCAAAAACAGTTTTTTGTTATCAAATTTTTAAAAACACCTAAAACCTGTTCATTTAATATTTTTGTTCTCAAAATTTTGGGAAAAAATGAGTTTTGGAGCAAAGAAATAGAAAACAAGTGTTTCTTGTTTTCAGGGTTTTCTTTGAAAATATTGGAAACACAGAGAACAGTTTTGAGATTTTAATAAGGTCTGTCCTTCGAGTCTCCTTAGCAACAAAAGTCTTTATTCCTTTTTTTTTCCTTCCTCTCCCTCTAGTGTCTTGTTCTCCAGCGTCTCCATCTCCTCTCTCTCTCTCTCTCTCTTTCCAGCGAAGTTGAATCTGCTTCAACTCTGTGCTATTGGGCGACTCTGTGTGCGTGCGTGCGTGTGTATATATATATATATATATATATTGTATGATGGTATGAGTGTTCTTCGGTGTTATTTGTTTTTTTTTTAAATTATTGGTGTTTGTATATTTTTTTTCTTTTGGTTTTATTTTAGATGAAGGTCATTAATGTATTTTTTTATATTGATTGTATTTTTGATGAAGATTATTGAATATGTTTGGTTTATTGAATTTTTTTTAATGAAATTGTCAATTTAAAAATAACTTTCTTATATTTTTTTATTAATTTTTGAATTACTGTTCAAACATATATTTAGGTTGTCTAAACAGGTTTTACTATTTTTTATACTGAAAAATTGTTTTTGAAATCATCTAACCAAATAAGTTTTTTATCTCAAAAAATATCAAAACACACTTTCTTAAAAACTCTTCTCAAAAATTATTTTCGGATATTATTTTTTAAAACGCAAACCAAATAGACCTTTAACGCTCAGGTTTAAGTCTAAAATTTAATTGTCACCTAATCAAACTTATGCTCATAATTTTTCAATAAATTAAAAATTACTTAATAAATATAATAATATAAATAAGTAAAAATATCTTTTTTTGTACAATAATTATGTCACTACTTGTTAAAATATAATAAAAATTAACATTTTATTCTTACAATACTAGTTAAATATGGAAATTGTGTCAATTTCATATTGTTCGTGTTTGACACTAACTCGATCCATTTATTATTCGTGTTAAGGTGTCGATCGTGTAATTTATGGATTTGTGTCAAGAAATGAATAACCCTAATCCGTTAATTTTGTATCGATTTCGAATCGTGTTTTCGTGTCGTATCACAAATTTTTACCCTTAGTAGGTGGTAATGAAACATGAAAATGAAATGACCATTACTTAGTAATGCTCATTTCAATGTTTAATATGTAGTAATAAAAATGCATTCTCATTCCTATGGACTGTCTAATTCCATTGATACAAGATTTGACATTCCTCAATATTTGAGGATATTATCCATTCCCACTTTTGAATTCAGATCTAAGGATTTGTCAAATATTAATTTATCTAAATATTTGAATAGACTTTTAATTCTATTGCAACACTTAATCCTAAATTGTTGTCAAGCATTGGAATTGTAATATACATTCTATTCTATTTCTACCTTGATTACATTCTCTCTTTTTTTTTTTTTTTTTAACTAGCATTCCATTCTCTTGTAAAAACATTATCGCGTACCAAACGCAACTTAGAGGTATGCATTTTTTAATAGCGAAGAACCATTCTACCATGTCCATTTGGATTTGTGAATAAAATATAAATTTTATGTGTATAAGTATCCACAAATTATGTGCATTGGGCGAATTTGGAATATGGAAATAATAATCGTTAAATCTTTCCATCTGAATAGGTTTTAAACTTTTTCATCTTTAATTATCATGGAGGACCCATAAAATTGATACAACTTAATTCCATTCTGCAAAGTCACTCTTCTTTATGTAGGGTGTGTTGAAAAGCTACATCTGAAATAGCTATGGACGGTAAAAATGGTGGCTTCCATACATATCTCTGGGCAAAATGCCGCCATTTACATTTCTGGGCAAAATTACCATGGCTGTACAGAAGTGATATGCTCGGCATATCTCTTAAAAAACGAGACACTGATGTTCTTTGATTAAAATACTTTCGATTATTCTTTTTAGACCATCCTACTCAAAATCAACTAAGTAATAGCACTGATGTTCTTGGACTAAAACACTGATGTTTATGTTTACTGCTTCATGTTTTGATTGTCTTAAAAACAGTCTGTTGCAATATAGCTTTAGAAAACAGCATCGTTTTGTGTATAGTAGTTCATAATTTGTTCATTTTAGCATATATATTCACAAGTTTTGTGGTTTGGCACAGTATACCATTCCCTTCTGGAGCAGTTGTGTCAAAAACGTTACTAGCGGGACCCTAGTGTGGCTCTTCAGCTCCCGGGTTAACACGTGGAACAATGAAGTCGTTGGGATGTCCAAAAGATACCGAAGAGGTAAGCCGAGGTATAGTGACATGGAGCGGCCGAGTACGATAGCTGACATCGTACTTAATGCGATGTGACCCCACATTTATAGCGGAATGAGTGATAGTGACAAGGCAAAAAAATGCGCGCCTGTCAGCACCTGCCCTCTTGGAATCTAAGCCTACTGTCATGATGGCTAAACATTAATGGTTGATGCGCCGAGACGACGCGATCGACTCTGCTGAGGAACTGTTCCCGCCAAGTATTCAATGCTCAATTGGTGTCAGATGCCGATCTGGGGGATTTGGGTACTTGGGGAGTGGCATAAATGCTCGGCACATGGCCGAGCATTTACCCCATTTTTCTAGCATTCAATAGGAGGAGACGTGAATAGAAAACACTCATTGCACGAGGAATGGTGTGTCAGATGTGAAATGTCCAGATGAGATTGAAAATCTTTGGCAATCATTGCTAATTCAGGTATAAATATTCCTCAGAAAAATAAACAAAGGTACGCAAACTCGAACTAGAAAAATAGTCCATTAAGCAAAACCCTTCGATCTTATACTAACTTAAGCTTCGGAGGGGATTAGCCGGGCACACGTCTGGCCCCCTTTTTTTTGACCCTGTTGTTTCAGGTTCGTCAGTTGGGAGATCCCTGCCTCACACGATTGCAGGAATTATCCCGTGCAATTTGGCGCCGTTTGTGGGAAACGAAGGCATTTTTCCCGGTACCGATCGTCTGATGATGAGCACTCGATCTCAGGGGTGAGGGAGCAAGTGTACGGGCCAGGAACGCAAAGCCCGTTTGGCTTCTAATGGTTCTGGAGCCGGGGTCATTGGCCCAATCAGATGGGATTGGGAATTCTTCGCAAAGAATGCTCCCTATGGATTAGGGCCTTGGGGGGTTTGACCTCATGGCCCATGACATCGTGGAGATGGTGAAAAAGCGGATGGACAAATGCATTAAGCAGCTCGAAAGGAAAAATGCCAAAGTCTAGCAACGTCTTAACGATTTTGAGCAGTCAGCAAGCGCGAGTGAGCATAGTCACGAGGTCGGGGACCAGGTGTCCAGCTAGAACCTGTGCAGACCTTTCTAGCATTGGCCCTCCAAGAAGGATTGGGTTAGGCACTCGCCCGAGGGACATGACCGCTAAGGAGGGTTCTCGGCCCCCAAGGAAAAGTCAGAATTGGGGCATAAGGCAAGCCTGTCCAGGTGGGACCTACGCCGAGGGATACCCGAGGGCGTCGGAGCAGCCAAATCTCAAGCGGAGTCCATAACTCGAAGGCCTTGAGGGGAGAGATCAACCAAGGATCCCCGGGTCCCCTTCATCGCTTAGCACAACCATGAATCCGCAGTCTACTCCGACGAAGTTATCTCGTCGTTCGTCCAGGCTATCAGAGAGGCCGAGATGCCGAAAAAGTTTACCGTCCTACAGTTCAAAGTCTATGATGGGAAAACAGATCCCGAGAGCCACCTTCAGTAATATAGACAATTGATGTCAATCTACGATACTGACCAAAGGACGTTGTGCCGAGTTTTTCCCATGAGCCTAGGGGACACCGGCGTGAGTTGGTAATCGAGAACGTTGGGTCCTGAAGACAATTGACAGAGCTCTTCCTAACTTGATTCATCACCAGCAGTAAGAAACCGAAGGACATCAGTACTCTGTTGACGCTTAGGCGAAAAGGGGGAGAGACACTCCAACAATATGTCGTCCGGTATTAGGATGAGGTGAATGAGGTGGAGGCATGTTCGGAGGCATTGGCCGCGGCGTCATTTAGGCTAGGGCTATCCTGAGACACTGATTTGTACAAATCGCTGACCAAGAAGGCTCCAGCGGACATGAAAGACTTGATGACTCGGATTAACAAATATGCCCGGGTGAAGGAAGAGTCTGTCGCTCCCGAAAGCAGGGTCACGGTGCCGAGAAAAAGGGAAAGAGAGTAGCCGTCCCGAAGGGGAGGGCCTATTCCACCCCCAACTTGCCTATCCTTCCAGAGAGTGAATACGGTATTCAACGAGCCCATTCACAAGATACTCCCCAAAATCAAAAACTGACCTTTCTTCAGGTGGCCCCCCGAGGATGATTGGAGACCTATCGATAAGGAATTTGGCCCTCCAATGTTCGTGTCATAAAGATATCGGCCATTTGACGGAGGAGTGTAAGACTTATAAATCCTTCCTTGAACAATTAGTGGGACACGGACACCTCGGAGAATTCATCAACAGGGGTCGGCCCGACGAGTCGACGAGAGAGCGAGCTGATGGGCCAGCTGAGGTAGCACCCGTGATTGATGTTATTCATGCCTGCACAGTGGATAGGCCTACATACAACTCCCTCTGGGCCAAGTTGCAAGGGGTCTCTTAAGCAATCAAGGTGGACGAAAGGGGGTGATGAGCGGTTGCCCAAGAAGCCACGGAGCGGTGCCGAGGTTTTCCAATTTTTAAATGTTGACCTTGGCAGAGTGGTCCTCCCTCACGAGGATGCATTGGTGATCACTTTGCGGGTCGAAAAGTTCGATGTGAAGAGGATCTTGGTGGACTAAGGCAGTTCTTCCAAGGTAATGTACGATCACCTCTTCCGCAAGATGGGACTCTCTCAGAGGGATCTAGAACCTGTAAAAACCCCCCTCATCGGCTTCAACAGTTCCAACGCCCTACCCCTTGGAAAGATCACCCTTATGGTACGAGCGGGGGTGGTGACCATGCCAGTGGAATTTGTGATGGTAGATTTCGACTCCCTTTACAACGCTATTATGGGGAGATCGTGGTTGCATGTAATAAAGGCGGTCCACTCATCCTACAACCAGAAGATAAAGTTCCCAACACCGCAGGGCAAAATAGAGATTCGAAGTGATTAGGCGTGGGCGAAAAGCTGTTTCTATGCCGCGGTGGAAACGTGAGTCAACGGCCGGAGTCAGGAGCGTGATCTTGATACGGTGGTTGCCAAATAGCAATCACAAAATGGTTGTCCGAGGATGGACGAGCCCATCACGGAGCCGGCCAATCGGTCTACTGAGGCCTTGGTGAAGATTCTCCTGAGCCTAGATAACAGTGAGAAGTACTTCTTGATAGGAGAATCGCTTAGCGACGCTGAGAGAAATGATATGGCCTCATTTTTATGTCACAATGTCGATGTCTTTGCGTGGACCCAAGCCGAGATGATAGGGATAAGTGATAAGGTGATGACTCATCGGCTCCATGTAAATCCCTCATTCAAACCCGTTAGGCAAAAGGCCCGGAGAATAGCGCCTCATCACGCAAAGGCTGTGGATGAAGAGGTGGATAAATTGTTGGACGCAGGTTCCATCAAGGATGTACAGTTCCCCCAATGGCTGTCCAATACCGTGTGCACCAAGAAAAAAGAAGGAAAATAGCGAGTTTGCGTGGATTTCACTGACCTAAACAAAACTTGCCCCAAGGACAAGTACCCCTTACCTAAAGTTGATCAGCCCACAGCCGGCTACAAGCGCATCACCTTCATGGATGCTCGGGCTGGATATCACCAGATTCCCCTATATGAATCAGATCAGGAGAAAATGACGTTCATCACGCCCCGGGGAATCTACTGTTACACAGTAATGCCTTTTGGGTTGAAGAATGCTGGGGCGACGACTTACCAACGATTGATGAACAAAATTTCAAAGACCAGCTTGGCAAAACGATGGAGGTGTACATTGATGACATATTGGTCAAAATCAAAGAGGAGGCTGACCATCTCCATCGTCTCGGGATGACGTTTGCCATTCTTCGGGAATATAGCCTAAAACTAAACCCCTCGAAGTGCGCCTTTGGAGTGAGCTCAGGAAATTTTTTGGGATATTTGGGGTATTTGGTTACTCATCAGGGGATTGAGGCGAACCCCGAGCAGATACAAGCAATCCAGAATGTCCGGGCGCCTAAGACCTTTAAGGACGTTCAGAAATTGGTTGGGATGTTGGTAGCCCTTAACAGATTTATTTTCAAGTCATCCGATAAGTACAAATCATTTTTTTCCAAGTTAAGGGGGGTAGCTAAGGGGGTTTGGGACGAGGAATGCGGTCAAGCTCTTGAAGGGATCAAGGAGTACTTGAAACATCCTCTGACTTTATCTGTTCCAGCGGTAGGAAATGTGCTAAGCCTTTACTTGTCCGTATCTCAAGACGCCGTGAATGGAGCATTGGTCAGGGATAGCGAAGGGGCACAAAGACCCATGTATTTCATAAGCAAGACCTTGCTTAACACCGAGACAAGATACTCTCTAATGAAGAAATCAGTCTTAGCATTGGTAGTCTCGGCGAGGAAACTTCGACACTACTTCTAGGCTCACGCCATAGACGTCCTTATAGACCGACCTCTCAAGCCGATTCTTCACAGGGCCAATATGTCCGGGAGGGTTTCCAAATGGGTTGTAGAGCTCGGAGAGTTTGAAATCAGGTACAAGCCTCGAACGTCAATAAAAGGACAAGTCCTGGTGGACTTTGTTGCCGAGTTCTCTGCATCCGAGCCCCCACCAACGTCACAGGATTTAACAGGGGACGTTTGGGATCTTCATGTTGATGGATCCTCGAACACAAGGGGGGCAGGGATAGGTATCGTGCTAGCCAACTTAAAAGGGTTCATCATTGAAAGGGCAATCAGATTAAAATTCAAGGCGTCCAATAACAAAGTCGAGTATGAGGCGTTGCTAGCAGGACTAGATACCGCAAGCTTGATTAAGGTTAGACACCTTCGGATATTTTGTGATTTTTAGCTGGTCGTGAACTAGGTAAATTGGGACTTCGAGGTCTAGGATAGCAGAATGAAGGCATATCATAAGAAGGCAAGATCCAGGATGGAAAAGTTTGAAAAAGTGGAAGTTTCCCAGATTCTTAGAGTTCATAACATTCACGACGACGCCCCTAGCATGCCTGGCTTTGGCTTTGGCCTCGGAGGTAACTCGGCGCATATTTATTGAGACCCAAAAAAGTCCAAGCATAGACGAAGCAAAGGCCGAACAAGTGTTACCAACCGTAATATAAGCACCGTCGAGATGGACGAAGCCTATCATTGCATACTTAACGGACGAAGTGCTTTTGGAGGACGTTAGAGACGCTAGGAAGATTAAGCTCAAAGCCCCCAGATTCTGGATGTCAGATGATCAACAACTATACAAAAAGTCATTCTCGGGACCACTATTGCTCTGTGTCCCTGAAGACAAAGTGGAACCCCTGTTATACGAAATCCATGAAGGGGTGTGTGGAAGCCATATGGGCAGAAGGTCTCTTGCGCACCGAGCAATGACGCAAGGGTATTGGTGGCCATACATGCAGAAGGACGCAAAGAGTTATGTGCAAAAGTGCGACAAATGTCAGAAGTTTGCCCTTATTATCAAGCAACCTGTTGGAGATTTGAACTTGCTAACAAGCCCTTAGTCGTTCTCACAATGGGGAATGGATATTGTCGGACCTCTCCCAAGATCCTCACTAGGTAAGAAATTCTTGTTGATGGCAACTGATTACTTCACTAATTGGATCAAAGCTGAGCCCTTAAGCCGCATTCGGGATGTGGAGGTGAAGAAGTTCGTATGGCAGAACATCATCACCCAATTTGGAATCCCCCGGGCTATCATCTCTGACAATGAGACTCAATTCAACAGTGGCCCATCTAGAGAATTCTGCTCAGGGTACGGAATATGCAATTACTATTCTACGCTAGCCAATCCCCAATGTAATAGACAGGCTGAGGTGTCCAACAAAACTATGCTGGCAGGAATCAAGAAGAGACTCGAGGCAGCAAAAGGAAGGTGGACCGAGGAGTTACTTAACGTATTATGGGCATACAGGACCACGTCAAGGACTTCGACGGGAGAAACCCCATACGCCTTGACATATGGGGTCGAGGCTATCATCCCATTGAAGGTAGGACTCCCAACAATACGGAGCCAAACCTTTGAGTTGGGCAACAATGATCAAACTCTCGCTAGGGATCTCGATCTAGCCAAGGAAATGAGGTCATTGGCATCCATCAAGCTGACAAGGTACCAAGGGGAATTGTCACGGTAGCACTGGAAGAAGGTTCGATCGAGAGATTTTCAAGTCAGAGATTTGATACTACGAAAAGTGGTGGGCAATACGCGCTAGCCTATTGATGGAAAACTGGGTCCCAATTGGGAGGGTCCTTACAAGGTGATCTCTGTGGGGCACAGACGCATATCATTTGCAAAATATAAATGGTGACGATATAATTCGGCTATGAAATGTATCAAATTTAAATAAATACTATTACTAAATCAAGTTTCAGTCTTCATGGTGGCATTAACACGAGCCAAGCGCTTGGTCGTTAGGGGTACGACCCCGAGGGGTGTCAAAATACTAATACGAGTCAAGCGCTCGGTTGTTAGGGGTACGACCCCAAGGGGTGTAAGACTCCACCCTTGGAGCAACGCTCTCAAAATACTAACACGAGCCAAGCGCTCGGTCATTAGCGGTACGACCCTGAGGGGTGTAAGACTCCACCCTTGTAACAATGCTCTCAAAGTACTAATACAAGCCAAGCGCTTGATCGTTAGGGGTACAGCCCGAGGGGTGTAAGACTCTACCCTTGGAGTAACGCTCTCAAAATACTAACACGAGCCAAGAGCTCGGTCGTTAGGGGTACTACCCCGAGTGGTGTAAGACTCCACCCTTGAAGCAACGCTCTCAAAATACTAACACTAGCCAAGCGCTTGGTCATTAGGGGTACTGTCCCGAGGGGTGTAGGACTCCACCCTTGGAGCAACGCTCTCAAAATATCAATGAGTCAAGTGCTCGGTAAGACTCCACCCTTGGAGCAACGCTCTCAAAATATCGAGCCAAGTGCTCGGTCCTCAGGGGTACGGGCCCGAAGGGTCCTGAGACCCGATAGCAAGTTCGATGCGTTTACTTTTATGAATTCGGTGTGAAGCCTTGCTACTTCAAAAGGTCCTTATTGACATAACGTTGAGGCCATTTCTTAGAAATACGATTGACGCAATAAAGAAGACACTTATAGAAAACTAGAGTTCATTATAGAAAAGGGGCTTTGAGTCCCCAGGAATACAAATAGTAGCAAAATTCAGTGCTGGCCTACAAAGAGCTACAAAAATACCGGACATAGAAGTGGGGCCACCAGCTGCTGAGGCCCTCGGCTCATTCTTCCCCGGCTCCTCTCCCGTCGAGGCCTCCATGCCGCCTTTGTACCTCGTCTCCAACCCCCAATATCTCGTTTAGCTCGGTATCATGCATCCCAGTAATGATGGGGGCGGAGAGGACAGATCGTCTATTGGCTCGGTAGGCGACAAAGACGAAAGGGTAGGAGAAGACTGGTCAGATCCGTCGCTGAGTGTGGTGGGTTCATTTCCACCTTCGGCCCCAGCCAACCCTTCTGCCTCCACGTGGTCACCAAGGTCGGATTGGACCTGTTCATCTAAGGCTTCGTTGGCCTCCTTTCGAAAGCTGTGCATGACGAACAAATTTGAGCCTACCTCAACATGGCAAGCGTATAGGGCGGCGTCCCAACCTTCTTTAAAAGCCTTCTTCTTGGCTTTCTCGAAAGCGGGGACCATTTGGTTTTGTGTGGCCACCCACACCCTCTGACACTCCGATTTTAGCCTGTCCTGCTCCTGGGCTTTTTCTACTATCAAGGAGTCCACTTTGACAATAAGGGCGTTGATTACAGACTCGGACTCTTGCAGCTTGGCTTCGGTGGAGGATACTTGTAGCTCGTACTCCTCAGCCTTCTTCATCGTTGCAGCTTCACCTGCCTTGGCCTTTTCCAGCTCGGCATAGATGGCGTCTCGGTGGCAGATGAGCTAGGCGATATGCTTGGTTTTGTTGTCGAGGGTCCTCTCGACCTTAAGGATGTGGTCGTCCTTAGCAGCTGCGGCTCGCTCGGCGTTCTTTGCCTCTTACTTATATCCCCAAAAAATTCAATGACGGCTCCCACCTGCTGGCTGGCCTAAAAAAAAAGGAGTATTAGGGGGCGACCAAAAAGGTACTGGGAATACTCGGTAATGTGTTAAACTTACCACCAGGTTATTTTGGATTGTGCTCATCAGAAGCCGATTATCCGAGTAACCTTTATACACGATCATATCGACATCAAATTGAAACATCCCCACGACGGCGAACGCCACTTCGGGGGACTGAAGGATAGAGTCGGCTTCTAGTACAGGGTGCCCGCTCCTGGTCTTGGCCCAAGCAACCCACTCGCTCGAGACAGAAGAGCCCAGGCTCGAGCCCGGGGCATCATACCGCTGCTTCACATGGCATTCCTCGAATTGATCGACATCCCGGGCACGTCTGTCCCTCGGCCAGTCTCCCAGAGCAGGGACTTGTTGAGATTGGGGCCTTGGCCTGGTTGGCACGGCCGGGTCCCTAGGTGGTTACGTGCGCGGCTGCCTCCTAGGAGAACTGGGTTGGGGGATGATGGGGGCAGTGTTGAAAGGCCCAGTCAACCCGGCGAGCCCAGCTCTCCTTGCCTAGGCAGCGGCCTCCATTGTGGCTGCGGTGACTGGTGGGGGATTAAACATCTCGGACGCAAGTGGCTCGGGAGCGTGATGCTGAGACTCTTCTTCAGAACCTCCCTTGGATTCTTTATCTACCGATAAGGAGTGATCTCCCCAAACGGAAGGGTTGAAAGGAGTTGGGATTTGGGAGAATCGACTGTAGGTCGGCGTGTAACCGAGGAGGGTATGCGCCGCTCGTTCAACCGGGTCCGAGGACTAAACCCTTAACAGGTCAGCAAACCGGACTTGGGACCTTAACGGTTGAGCAGTGTCCCGGCGATATCCTTCTGTAAAAACAAAGCAAAATCAGTACGTCCCTCAGACCTATGAATAGATAAATCAAGAAGTCGAAAAGAAAACACACCTTCATCCCTCAGCGCTTTGGGGTAGTACAATCCGTCATACTTGGGCCCGGTCCCTTTCTCCCAACTGCCGCTGAGCGTGATCAGATCGTCTACGTACCCCTTGTCCGAGTTAGGCATGTGGGTTACCAAATACATTGACGAATCTGGAGCCTGGAGGTAATATTGCCCCCCGGCGACTAGCCTTAGGTCGTAGCAAAATAAAATTTCGTCTACTCCTAAGTTAGTCCCCAGCCGAGCGTTTAAGGCGACTACGCCCATCACAATCCTAAAGAAGTTAACCCCACATTGAAAGGGAAAGAGCTTCAGTTGCATCAATACTCCCAACAACATGGGATGGAGGAGGAAAGTCAACCCTCTTTCCATGATGGCCTTCGTCCAAAAAGGCATTATGTCCACATTTCTCATATCCCTCCTATGGTGAGTGGGGTTAAAGGGGAAAGCAAAGACAGACTCATGGATGTGGTACCTAATCCTAAAGGCTTGGATATTCTCATCAGTCACTTGGGTTCTTCTCATCTTGTGGGTAGTACTAGCCCTAACAGACTTTTCCCCCCTGGTTCTACTAGTTTTAGCCATTGGTGGGTGCTAGGAGGACTAAATATAGAGGAAATGAAGAGAAAAAACTTAGGTGGAAGTACTTACAGGAAAGTGGTCTTCAAAGAGCTTGGAGGACCAAGGAAACTCGGAGAACAGAAGAACACTCGAATTGAGGATGCAAAAATTCTGAGAAGGTATGAAAACCTCCTATTTATACTGCCTCACAGGGAGCGGGAATCGAAAAGTTGGCTCATCATTAGGGCATTTGAAAAGGGCGGCACCAGACGTGCAAGTAACCGTCACTATTAATAAGGCGTGATGATGGAGCCCCAATCTCTTTACGCCACTTGTCTTGCACTGCGAAAAGGATTGTGGCTGGAGGGCAGTTGGCGGGATTCTAGTGTGGCTCTTCAGCCCCCGGGTTGACACATGGAACAATGAAGTCGTTGGGATGTTCAAAGGATGCCGAGGAGATAAGCCGAGGTATGGTGATACGGAGCGACCAAGTATGATAGCTGGCATCATATTTAATGCGATGTGACCCCATATTTATGGCAAAATGAGTGATAGTGACAAGACAAATAAATGCGCGTCTGCCAGCACCTGTCCTCTAGGAGTCTAAGTCTACTGTCATGATGACTAAGCATTAATGGCTAATGTGCCGAGACGACGCGATCGACTCCCCCGAAGAACTGTTCCCGTCGAGTATTCAATGCTCAGTTGGTGTCAGATGCCGATCTGGGGGATTTGGGTACTCGGGGAGTAGCATGAATGCTCGGCGCATGGCCGAGCATTTATCCCATTTTCCTAGCATTCAATAGGAAGAAACGTGAATAAAAAACACTCATTACACGAGGAATGGTGTGTCAGATGTGAAATGTCCAGATAGAACTGAAGATCTTTGACAATCATTGCTAATTCAGGTATAAATATTCCTCAGAAAAATAGACAAAGGTACGCAAACTTGAACCAGAAAAATAGTCCATTAAGTAAAACTCTATGACCTTATACTGACTTAAGCTTCGGATGAGATTAGCTGGGCACACGTCTAATTCTCTTTTTTCTGACTCTGTTATTTCAGGTTCACCAGTTAGGAGATCGCTGTTTCACACAATTGCAGGAATTATGTCGTGCAATTACTTAAGGGTATTGTCTATTGTACTAAATAAAAATGTCGGGTTAACGACTGTGAAATTGTGAGTTCAAATGATTATCGATTCTATTTAAATTAGAAGCTGCTGCTGCAAATGGTCAGACGTGTGCGTGGTTGCAAATTGGAGTGAAATAGGCAATATGAAATTCTTTATTTTAACATACCTACTATAATTTGTGTCTACAGTAAAAATATAAAATTCTTTATTTTATAAGTGTACTGAAAATTGCTTGCTTCTGAAAGAACTGTAACACAACAAAAAAAAATGTCAATTAAAAATAAATTTAATACTTTCAAGATTGGGTTGAATAAATAATCATCACAAAAACCGCAACTAGGTTAACGTCCTCCAGAACCTTCTCCTAAAATTTACCCAAAATTTTAATGGGTTTTAATCCTCACACGCTATCAAAATACCACTCAATATGCATTCAATAGAAAAATAAACAAACTCCATTAAAAGCATCCCAAGTATTCTACAATTTCTAAAATTAAGTTGGACCTTAAGTGTATAGTCACTTTCATAGACTAATTTTAGAAGGAATTTTTGGGATGAGATATTGGGTGGAAAAGTGGCCATCAGAGGAAGTTTGGATTAAACAAAGACATTATTGTGCTTATGAGGATATACATTCGAATAATGCTATGATTTATTATATTGATTATTTGTACAATTAAGGATCACAATTAAATTAAAGGGAGAATTAAATTCAAACCATCTGAAATTTGTCACTTAATCACTCAGATCTCTTGACATTTAAAATATTAAACACAGACCTCTTCAAATTTGTACACTCGTAACACTTAGACCCCTATCATCAATGTCCGTTAGTATATCCGTTAGTAAATTACACCCAGACCCCCTGAAGTTTGTAGGCATATAATACTTAGATCTCTCAAGTTTAAAATATTATATTTAAATCAAAAATACTTCAATTAAAGTTAGAATATTACATATTTTAAATTTTATAACCAAAATTCATATTTTATTTTATCATTTATTGAAATAAAATCAAAAATAAAAATTCAATTTTTTTTCTTAAAAAATCATAATTAGAATATAATTATATTATCTATTGGAATAAAACTAAAAAATAAACAAGGGGTCATTTATAATAGAACACAAATTTTATAGCCAAAATTCAAGTTTTATTATGTCATTTATTGAAATAAAATTAAAAAAAAACTATTTTTAAAAAAAAAATCATAATTAGTATGTAATTATACTATCTATTGAAATAAAACTAAAAAAAATAAAATAAGGGATCAAATTGTAATGGACACAATATCTCCTAACTTTTGGGATAAATTGATAGTTTAATTTAGTCGTTTAAACGACCAAATTAAGTTCTAATAGATAAGATAATTGTATATTAATTATGATTTTTTAAGAAAAAATTAAATTTTTATTTTTAATTTTATATCAATAAATGTCATAATATAACATGAATTTTGGTTATAAAATTTAAAATATTTGATATTCTATATTTGATTGGAATATTTTGGTCTAACTATAACATTTTTTGGGTATAAGTATTATACACTTATAAACTTCGGGAAGTTTGAAATAATTTATTAATGGATATATAATGGACATTAACAACAAGAGTTTAAGTGTTACGCGCATACAAATTATAGAGGGTTTATATGTAATATTTTAAATGTCAAACAGTCTAAACCATTATGCGACAAACCTCATGTATCTCAACATAATTCTCCCTAAATTAAAAGAAGATCAATGACAATTGTTTTTGGGGTAGCAATCAAAAAGTAATTTTGGGTAACAAAGCATTGTCCTAAAGCATTCATCGTTTAGCTTTCTTTTTTGTCTGCTTTTGTCTAGTCGCCTACATTGACTTAATATTGTTTAGTGAGCTTAGAATCTTTTGTTAAAAAATCTTTGTTGTTAGGTTTACACCCACCCTTCTCATTTTCACTGTTTTTTTTTAAACTTTATACCATCATTCTTATTCCAATGATTTTGGCATTCTCGATAAATCTTGGGAATACAGATCATCGAGAAGCAGCCAACAACCCTCTATTGATTTGGCCTTATCAATTGAGCCTTAACTAAGTTCATCGTACCTAAAAAACAGAAGAAGAAGGTTAATTGTCACATCTGATAGACAAAAAATCACTATAGATAGCTCTCTCTGCACTTCAACCTTTGGATGTCCACGGGATAGGCCCAACCAAGCCATGACCCTATCGGTCCACTGCAAACGGGCAGCCTGTGGACTACGGGCCATTTACGGGGGAGGTTTAGAGTGTATAACGCCATCAATATGACCGTGAATATGTTTTTCCTTTTTTTTTGTCCATATTTTTTGTTCTCTTTTTTCATGATCTGTGAAAAGAGAAGAGCCAAGCTGATGTCATGACACCAAAGCCTTGCGTTATAATTTTCTCCAATGGTCAACCATGGCGACTATACACCTACCCTTTTCTTTAAGTAGAAGCAACATAACGCTGTCCCACGACTACTAGCTAGTCTAATAAATTGTACCCAGGTTACCTGAAAATATTGTCACTAGTACCACCCCACCAACTGCTCCTTGGAGTTATGCCCAACTATTATTTAGAATACAACAACATTTGAAAAATTAAAGTTATAGGCAACATCTACATTATTCGTGTCGGCAGTAAGTACGTAATAGAACATGCAGTACCGCATCATCACGATATCATCGCTCCATAATAATAAAATCTAACATAGTTTAAAATTTTAGGATTAATTATAATTAATTCTTTCTAATTATGTCACTTGTTACAATTAGTTTCTTCTGATTTCAAATGCTGCATTATACTTCCTCCAAATTTCAAGTGGACTAAATTGATTGACAAAGTGGCCGAAACATGAAAGTACTATTACACCTTATATTTTGTACATTATTTCTCATAATTTTTTTTCCCCAGATATTATGTCCATAATATATATATATATATTTTGTTTTTTGGGGGCAGCAGAGGGAGGGGGAGAAGGGGGACTTGAACCATTGAAGTGGAAAAGTCAAGACAAAAATACATCTATTTAGCCCAACATCACCACATTACACAACATATTCGCCTCCACCAAGCACTACCATGTGCAGGTGCATGCGTGGACACATCCACACTCACTCTTTCAGGGGTAGTTATGTCTTTTTAATAAAATAGAGATCACATGAATTTTTCTTATCTAACTTCTACCATTTTTTATGAAATTGTTATAGTTAATTACAAAATATTCAAATTTTAAGAAAACTATTTGTTCAAATTAAAATTTGATGGAGTGAATGACAAACTAATCAAAATTAAAGAGTTGAATTAACCCAAAATTTTTATTATTGAATGATAATACTACATGTACATAATACTATGATCACCTTGGCTATGAGTAATTGATCCACTAGTCATCCTTTATGCTCCGTTTGGTAGGGAGGATACATTTTTCTTCCTTTATATTTGGTTGGATGGATAAAAAATAAAAATAAATATTTTTTTGTGTCGGCTAAGATTAGGAGTGACAATCGAATCATATCGTATCAAATTCGTGTTGAGTTATTACGGATTTGTGTCGAATAATAATTAAATCTAATTTAACTAATTGTGTCATGTCGAGTTGCGAGTTGACCTGTTTATTTTCGTATCGAGTTCGAGTCGTGTCATCATGTTGAGTCGAAAATTTTCGGCTTTAGTTAAGATGGAAGAAATATTTTTTTTAATTTTAATTTTTTTAAATTTTTTAATTTATTTTTAAAATTTTTTTTAATACATATATACACACACACACATATTTTACCATTGTATTTTTATATGAAATTAATATATACTAGTTATTCTCTGTGTCTGAAGGCACAGAGTAATAAAAAATAAAAAATAAAAAATATATTTGTATTCATATACAAAATTAAATCACAAACATAGAAAAAAAATAAAGAAATTTAAATATTGATTTTATAGTGGGAGTGAGAAATAGTAGGCAGTAATTGTAATAGTAGGAGACAGTAATAGTTGTGGTGGTGATGGTGGTGGAGGTAGTGGCGACGGTGGCGATAATGGTTGTGGTGGTGACGATAACAGTGGTGGGGGTGGTGGCGGGTGGAGATGGAGGTGGAAGCGGTGGCGATGACAGCGACGGTGGTGGCAGTGGCGGTTGTAGGGGGTGGCGGTGGTGGAGGTGGGGGGTGGTGGTGGCGGCAATGGAGGTGGAGGTGGTGGTGGGGGTGACAGTGGCAGTGGTGGCAGCGAAGGCGAAGGCGAAGGTGGTGGTGGGGGGTGGAGGTGGTGGTAGTGGCGGTGGCGGCGGCAGTGGTGGTAGAGATAGTGGTGGAGTGATTTAAAACAATATTTTTTTTTAAAGTACTTATGAGAAATAATTCCTATAAACACTTTAAAAAAATTATTTCAAACATACTCTTAGGGGTCTATTTTTTCCTATTACATTTGGAGTTTTAATATTAGTCGTTACATTAATTTTAAAGTAAAATTTAAAGCGATATCAGCCGCGAATAACAAAAGTCATTTTATTTATCTTTTGAAATTTGAATTGTAAGTTATTTTATTATATAGATATAAAAAAATATATAGACAAATAAGATACATCTCAACACAAATAATTAATTTTCATCCACTTTCCTTCCGATTTTAGAGATATTGATTTTTGTGTGTTAAAATGAAAGTTAATCTGCCAACTTTTTCATCCTTTCTACTATCATTCCTTACTAAACATGATGTTTTATTTATTCTTCTAATTTTTTATCCTTTTAACTTTTTATCCTCCTACTTTTCCATCGAACCAAACAGACCATTAGTCTTGATGAAGGAAAAAAGATCAAGATTCACTGAAATACTATATTCTCTAAATTTCATCAACATTACGTCGAACATTCATTCAAGGGAATTCCCCTACGGTTCATAGGGAGCAATTTTTCACAGAGTGAATTTAGAAAAACTCACATTGTTTTGGATTTAAATACGAGTAAGAACATTTAAATCCTTGTCGTATGGGATATCTTCTATACTCTGGAAGTTTTTATTTATGATATGTAAAAGTTTCTGAATTTCTTTTCCTGGCCATGCTTTGTTTTGGGATGAGCTCTTGTGGTGGGTCTAGAGGAATATTTGACTTCACACAACCATAGTTAGGTGGTTAACAATAGATCGGTGTCATTTGCCAAACTTTATTCTTAGCCATCAAACAAAATCGTTCACCTAATATATATCATGGATTGTAATGTCAGGGGGTTGATTACGGCATTGAATTTTTTTTTTTCGATATCATACCTTTTATCACTATTATGATACCCCAAAAAATAATAAAAATAATTATTACAATAATAATAAAAATATTTACAAATATAGTAAGAATACTCATAAATAAGATAAAATATCCACAAAAGTGATAATTTTTTTGTATGAAAGAAAAGTGATAAAAATAGATAGCACAAATATGGTAAAACACACACAACAGTAGTAAAAATACATACACAAATTGTAAATCATTCTTAAAAGTGGTAAATTTTTTGGTTATAAACTGACTCACAAAAATTATAAAAACACTTTTTGAGATAGTGAATTTTGTAGGTATGATACCATCTTTTTTTTTTTTTTCGATACCCTAGTCAAATATAAATGTCACCAAGTACTACACATCTTTTGATGCAATAATAGTTTATAGGATTTGACTACGGTATTGAATTTTTTTTTTCAATAGCATATGTCTATTTATCATATTTATAGTTATTTTTATCATATGTAAATTTTTTTACCACTATTGTGGTACACCAAAAAAATAGTAAAAATATTTATCATAACATTGATAAAAACATCAACAAATATGATAAAAATACACATAAATGTAGTAAAAAGTAAAAACACTCACAAATATAGTAATTATTTTTGTCCTAAAGAAAAGTGATAAAAATAATTATCACAAATATGATAAAAATATTAGCAAATATGATAAATCATCCACCAAAAAAATAAATATTTTAATTATAAAATAACTTACAAAAATTATAAAAATACCTATTTAAGTGATAAAGTTGGAGGTACTGTATGGTACTGAAGTCCTAGTTTACATAGACAACTAAGGTTTTTGGTGTGGACATACAAGGAAACTGAGTTTGATGTTGCTGAAAAATATGGACGGGTCTAAGAGTTTAGTTGGGAGGCTGCGACATTTGTCCTTTTACCATATTTTGGGCGGATCTGCAACATCTCAATTTATATATATATATATATATATATATCTGTGTGTGTGTGTGTGTGTGTTGTTTTAAACTCAAAATTTGAAGGTAAAATCACTTATAATTGATGTACAATTAATCTCTATTTTTCTATACCTAATGAATGATTTGTTCCATTGGGGATTAATTTTAATATAACCATTTGTTAAAAAATAGAGTATTAATGACTTTTTTCTTTTTTATTTAAAAAAACTATTTTGATCTTAGGCTTTGATTTTTTTGTACTTAACTTAAATTTTTATTGAATTTAGATTTGTGATCTACATTGCTTTGTCATGTTTTATCAACATATATAAAATATAGGTCGTGTCCACCCTTAAGTCAATTTCTGGCTTCGCCCCTTAACTTTGACCTTTTAAATTTTTTGGGATTTCTTTTATTCTTTTTTTACGGTGAGCTTATATAATTTGAAGAAATTTATAGAAAATACTCATATAAACAAAGGCAAACATTGGCTGAGTTTCCAACAAAATTCAAGAATTTTGCCCTAAGGTCATAGGTAGTAATTATATTATTGACCTCCAGAAAAGGGTAGAGTCTGATGTTTTGATCAAAATCTAGTTTTTTAGTGATAGTGAAATCTGATGTTTGACTTGATGAGCTCAAAACTCAGGTAAAAAAAAAAAACTTGAATCCAACCTACTCCATATGCAGATTTTTCCTCTTATTGTCTAATGGAATACCAACAAATTGGACTGATTTTCGTAGAAGCACCACAAAAAATCAACTTTATTGAACAAAGAAGAACCTAACTAGATTCCCTTCACCATGTACTAGAGAACTTTGACAACAGACTGTATTGAATTTTCTGCATGCAACTTGCAAAGTAAAAACTACAAAGAAAAAAAAAAAACAATTTTTCGCCATTTCAAAATCTGAAAAGAATCAAATATAGGTGTCTTGATTCCCATATGTGGAGTGGTTGNGAAATCTGATGTTTGACTTGATGAGCTCAAAACTCAGGGAAAAAAAAAAAACTTGAATCCAACCTACTCCAGATGCAGATTTTTCCTCTTATTGTCTAATGGAATACCAACAAATTGGACTGATTTTCGTAGAAGCACCACAAAAAATCAACTTTATTGAACAAAGAAGAACCTAACTAGATTCCCTTCACCATGTACTAGAGAACTTTGACAACAGACTGTATTGAATTTTCTGCATGCAACTTGCAAAGTAAAAACTACAAAGAAAAAAAAAAAACAATTTTTCGCCATTTCAAAATCTGAAAAGAATCAAATATAGGTGTCTTGATTCCCATATGTGGAGTGGTTGCTTCAACAAGTAACGAGATTTTTTTATAATTGGGAATTGTCCCACTTGCATGTCTTTTTTAAATTAATGAAGTGATTATAATATAAAATTATAATACACATAATCACTCACAAATCATAGACATTAAGTTCACCAAAGCATTTTTCGATGAGAGGATTAATCGAAATGTGCATAAACTGATTCGAATATTCTTATTCGTTGAACCAAAAAAAAAAAAAAAAAACNAAAAAAAAAACAATTTTTCGCCATTTCAAAATCTGAAAAGAATCAAATATAGGTGTCTTGATTCCCATATGTGGAGTGGTTGCTTCAACAAGTAACGAGATTTTTTTATAATTGGGAATTGTCTCACTTGCATGTCTTTTTTAAATTAATGAAGTGATTATAATATAAAATTATAATACACATAATCACTCACAAATCATAGACATCAAGTTCACCAAAGCATTTTTCGATGAGAAGATTAATCGAAATGTGCATAAACTGATTCGAATATTCCTATTCGTTGAACCAAAAAAAAAAAAAAACCTTAGGACCTAAAGGTAACAACTCTTTAAAATATTTTTATCCGATCTATTAGGGTTAGATTAAATGAGTTTTTACCAACAAACATATAGAAATACTATTTAAATCTAATTTAGTGACTAAATTACTTTATACTATTGGATTGATAATATATTCCATTACTGATTGAAAATCTGTTATTAATTTAATGGGTATCATACCCTAATTCAACAAATTAACAAATTAAACTCAAGTAGCATTTTTATTTTTTATTTTTTGGCCTATTGAAAGGTAACATGGACAGCTTCCAAAATACCAGAACAACAAACCACCAAAACTATTGGTGAGAGAGAGAGAGAGAGAGAGAGAGAACATAACTTGGAAAGCATGCCAGAACAACCAGCTTCCACGGCTGTCAATGGTCTATAATATGCGTGGTTAGGTTGAATTGAATAACCATCCAATCCTGTCCGGCTAAGAACTACTCATAAAGGCATATGTGGAAAACAAGCCACATTATTATACACCATTTCATATGAACCGAGCCAAGAAAATAAATGTACTACAGGATATCCAACGAGATGCTTTATTTCCTTTCTTTCCTGCAATCGTAAACCATAATGACTATCCAAAATATGTCACAATCAATCCTAATTTAACAATACTATTTTGTAATAACTTTACTACATTCAATTGCAACTTTCAAGCTTATTCTATAGTTAAAAATGTCCTTCTTCATTGTGGGTAATTGATTTTAGTCTTTCGCCATCTTTCGCCCAATGCAGTGGAACTGGACAAACTGCTATCCTTTCATTCTCAGCTGTTACATTGAACTTGAATTTCCTAGTATCTTTGCATCGGAAAGCAACATGGGTTGATATATATATTTTAAGGCAGGCTTATTTACACTATGTTTGGTTGGGAGGAAAAATAGAGCCGAAAGAAAATGGAGGGAGAAAAATGGGATAGACACAAAAAGTTTTCATCATTTGGCTTAGAGGGAAAGTAGGGAGGATTTTTTTCAGCTGTGTCCAACAAACTTTTTGGGGTGGAAAATGAGAGGGAAACGATAGGGTTTGGGCAAAACCATGCAATTTTACTTTTTTACCCATTGTTAATTTCACATGTCAGTTGCTATCTTGGAACTTTTAAAAGAAAAAATGTTATACAAACTTAAAAATCTAATTGGGAGATACGGTCATTTTTAAATCAATTTTTTAAACACGTGTAACATTTTTCCTTTCAAAAGGACAGACATTCACTTTCAAGAAGAAGTGTTACTTGTGTGTGGTTCATTATATTACCACGTGGTGATAACTAGTCATGTGCGTTAATATGGGCTAGGAGGAATTTTTGTCCGTTGGATTTGTCTAGTAGAGTTCACATTGGATGGATGAGGTAAATGCATAAGCAAATGAATTTTGAGAGAAATATAGTAAATTAAATTTATATACTTTTCGTTTCTCATCTTTTTTTCTTTCATATCAAACAATTGAAAAACTTGTCTTTTACACTTTCTATCTATCCTACCAAACAAAACAATCCTTCTTCTTTCAATTTTTGGGTGTGTGGGCATGCATGGATGGCTCCATGTGTATCAATAGTTTGAAAACACATATATATCAAATTCTCATTTTGTATAGTTAGTCATATGTAGATTTTATGTAGTGTTACGATAGTTTCGTTCTGACTTAAAAAACTCTTGTCATAAAAATTGTCCCTTGTCACAAGATTAGATTTTATCCATCTATTTGCCTTTTTTAAAATTATATCAATAAGAATTTCGTACACTAAACTTTTTGTTTTAAAAGTGTGACATCTTCTTTGGAAAAATGCCTGCATGTTCTCTTTTTTGAATATTGCAAGTCCTACATCCTAAGGTGCTTCAATTCTATGGATATCCAAGGCATCCACTGTCCTAATGGGCCTCACAATTCCGACCACTTGCCTTTAAAAATTGTCAGATAATTATGACTTTTTGACTTTTGGTGGTTCACCCCTTAGTGGGTTGTTCGTCTTGTTGGCATGAAGAAAAAGACGGTTTGGAGGAAGGAAATGTTATCTCACACCTCCCTTAAGTTTGATGTGAAATGTTGTGTCACACATTTCACCCCTTAGTGGGCAAGTTTGAATGGAGGAATGCAGGGTTGGACGAAGTAAAAAATAAGAGAAATATATTTTTTATTTTTTAAAAAATATATATATATTTTTTTTCTTTATTGTTGGGTATGAAGGATGGAAAACTAGAGAGAATAAATTTTTTTATTATTTTTATTGTGTGAATAAAAAATGAAAGAAAATTATTACACATAAAAATACTATAAACACGGAGAATCACATGCATTAATATATGCCATTATATTATTTTAATATGCAANTACCAAACAAAACAATCCTTCTTCTTTCAATTTTTGGGTGTGTGGGCATGCATGGATGGCTCCATGTGTATCAATAGTTTGAAAACACATATATATCAAATTCTCATTTTGTATAGTTAGTCATATGTAGATTTTATGTAGTGTTACGATAGTTTCGTTCTGACTTAAAAAATTCTTGTCATAAAAATTGTCCCTTGTCACAAGATTAGATTTTATCCATCTATTTGCNATCCTACCAAACAAAACAATCCTTCTTCTTTCAATTTTTGGGTGTGTGGGCATGCATGGATGGCTCCATGTGTGTCAATAGTTTGAAAACACATATATATCAAATTCTCATTTTGTATAGTTAGTCATATGTAGATTTTATGTAGTGTTACGATAGTTTCATTCTGACTTAAAAAACTCTTGTCATAAAAATTGTCCCTTGTCACAAGATTAGATTTTATCCATCTATTTGCCTTTTTTAAAATTATATCAATAAGAATTTCGTACACTAAACTTTTTGTTTTAAAAGTGTGACATCTTCTTTGGAAAAATGCCTGCATGTTCTCTTTTTTGAATATTGCAAGTCCTACATCCTAAGGTGCTTCAATTCTATGGATATCCAAGGCATCCACTGTCCTAATGGGCCTCACAATTCCGACCACTTGCCTTTAAAAATTGTCAGATAATTATGACTTTTTGACTTTTGGTGGTTCACCCCTTAGTGGGTTGTTCGTCTTGTTGGCATGAAGAAAAAGACGGTTTGGAGGAAGGAAATGTTATCTCACACCTCCCTTAAGTTTGATGTGAAATGTTGTGTCACACATCGGCAAGTTTGAATGGAGGAATGAAGGGTTGGACGAAGTAAAAAATAGGAGGAATATATTTTTTATTTTTTAAAAAATATATATTGTTTCTTTATTGTTGGGTATGAAGGATGGAAAACTAGAAAGAATAAATTTTTTTATTATTTTTATTGTGTGAATAAAAAATGAAAGAAAATTATTACACATAAAAATACCATAAACACGGAGAATCACATGCATTAATATATGCCATTATATTATTTTAATATGCAAATGTCATTCAGAAACTAACATGTATGACATGATATATACATATAGACACACACATAAACACGGTTAAAATAAATCAATGGGCGGCAAAAACAACTGCCAAACTAGGTGTTATGCTTGCCGGTGGCCTTTATACCAAATTTCTATGGCGGATGACACGACACAGTTTTTTTATTATTAAATAATTAGGTTTGGTTAATATTCAATGATAAAAATTATGTTACATGATTTTAAATAAAAAATTTGATAAAAAAATTTAATAAGTATAACATTTTCTTGACACTCCCAAATTAGAGTTGTTGAGTTCAAAATCTCGTCAAAACCGATATGTTCTCTCGTATTTTTGTTTGGCCTCGCTCTCTCTCTTCGATTTTTTTAGAGAGGTTCTTTCTTTGTTCTCTTTGGATTATCTGTGTAGATTGATTATTATCAAAATGTTTCTTTGTTCATATTAGTCCACTAACAAAGTATCTTCAATTCAACAAATAATACCAAGTGGCTAAAAGGTGGTGGTGATAATATTCCATTCTAAGGCGGTGTAAGCTTCCACGCAAAACCTTAATCGTAAACAACAGAATTTAAAAAACAAAAAACATTAAAACAAATTTAAAAAAAATATGTCAAACTAATTAAGCCTTGGCCAANCGGCAAGTTTGAATGGAGGAATGAAGGGTTGGACGAAGTAAAAAATAGGAGGAATATATTTTTTATTTTTTAAAAAATATATATTGTTTCTTTATTGTTGGGTATGAAGGATGGAAAACTAGAAAGAATAAATTTTTTTATTATTTTTATTGTGTGAATAAAAAATGAAAGAAAATTATTACACATAAAAATACCATAAACACGGAGAATCACATGCATTAATATATGCCATTATATTATTTTAATATGCAAATGTCATTCAGAAACTAACATGTATGACATGATATATACATATAGACACACACATAAACACGGTTAAAATAAATCAATGGGCGGCAAAAACAACTGCCAAACTAGGTGTTATGCTTGCCGGTGGCCTTTATACCAAATTTCTATGGCGGATGACACGACACAGTTTTTTTATTATTAAATAATTAGGTTTGGTTAATATTCAATGATAAAAATTATGTTACATGATTTTAAATAAAAAATTTGATAAAAAAATTTAATAAGTATAACATTTTCTTGACACTCCCAAATTAGAGTTGTTGAGTTCAAAATCTCGTCAAAACCGATATGTTCTCTCGTATTTTTGTTTGGCCTCGCTCTCTCTCTTCGATTTTTTTAGAGAGGTTCTTTCTTTGTTCTCTTTGGATTATCTGTGTAGATTGATTATTATCTTAATGTTTCTTTGTTCATATTAGTCCACTAACAAAGTATCTTCAATTCAACAAATAATACCAAGTGGCTAAAAGGTGGTGGTGATAATATTCCATTCTAAGGCGGTGTAAGCTTCCACACAAAACCTTAATCGTAAACAACAGAATTTAAAAAACAAAAAACATTAAAACAAATTTAAAAAAAATATGTCAAACTAATTAAGCCTTGGCCAAAAATCAGTGGCACATGAGCTAACCCGATAGTCCGGTATACACCAGACCATGGGACATGTTAACCTTACTATTGAACTTTAAATTCGTGAGTTCGAAAGTCGCCATCTACCTCACTTGCAATAGTGCATCACAAATAAAACCAAAAAAAAGTCGTAATAGCATGGCTTTTAATTATGGCTCACATGATTAATGAAATTATCAGCCAACCAAGTTGGGTCCATGGGGGACCTAGGCTACCAACCCAAACAATTGAAATTACACCCCAACCCCCACATTCATTATGTTTTCCCTATAAAAGCCTCAACTCATACTGTAAGGCCACAGCAAATTCTCTGTAACTCCTAAACACAATCTGATCATTACCATCAAACCAGCAGAGCTAAAGAACATGGCTGNCGACACAGTTTTTTTATTATTAAATAATTAGGTTCGGTTAATATTCAATGATAAAAATTATGTTACATGATTTTAAATAAAAAATTTGATAAAAAAATTTAATAAGTGTAACATTTTCTTGACACTCCCAAATTAGAGTTGTTGAGTTCAAAGTCTCGTCAAAACCGATATGTTCTCTCGTATTTTTGTTTGGCCTCGCTCTCTCCCTTCGATTTTTTTAGAGAGGTTCTTTCTTTGTTCTCTTTGGATTATCTGTGTAGATTGATTATTATCTTAATGTTTCTTTGTTCATATTAGTCCACTAACAAAGTATCTTCAATTCAACAAATAATACCAAGTGGCTAAAAGGTGGTGGTGATAATATTCCATTCTAAGGCGGTGTAAGCTTCCACGCAAAACCTTAATCGTAAACAACAGAATTTAAAAAACAAAAAACATTAAAACAAATTTAAAAAAAATATGTCAAACTAATTAAGCCTTGGCCAAAAATCAGTGGCACATGAGCTAACCCGATAGTCCGGTATACACCAGACCATGGGACATGTTAACCTTACTATTGAACTTTAAATTCGTGAGTTCGAAAGTCGCCATCTACCTCACTTGCAATAGTGCATCACAAATAAAACCAGAAAAAAGTCGTAATAGCATGGCTCTTAATTATGGCTCACATGATTAAAGAAATTATCAGCCAACCAAGTTGGGTCCATGGGGGACCTAGGCTACCAACCCAAACAATTGAAATTACACCCCAACCCCCACATTCATTATGTTTTCCCTATAAAAGCCTCAACTCATACTGTAAGGCCACAGCAAATTCTCTGTAACTCCTAAACACAATCTGATCATTACCATCAAACCAGCAGAGCTAAAGAACATGGCTGCAGAGGTAGAATCACTGGCTAGTTCGGTCCAAGAACTGTCCATGAACCGCAATGGACCTCCATCAAGATACCTCTTGAAGGATGGTATTGGATTGAATGGTGACTCTTCCTTTCCAGTGCTGGATATTCCAGTTATTGATCTTGGTCTGCTTGCTTCGTCTTCACCAGAGAGTGAAGAGCAACTTGACCGGCTCCGGTCTGCTCTCAGCTATTGTGGTTACTTTCAGGTTTGATCTCAAAGCTCTTCTCTGATCTCATCATGTTGCAATGATTCAGTTATGTTCGTAATAGCTTATGCTTGGTCTCCCTGCCTTAGCTCGCAAATAAAGGTCTTACTTTCTAAGTTAAAAAATGAAGGAACAAGTCAATAAAATAAAGAAGTAGAAGAAGAATGAAGAAGAACCCGGAACCTGCACTGGTTGATTTAGTAGTCAAACGGCGAGTTTTAAATCTGTGCGTCATAAGTTTGCGCCTCTCTACTCCAGTTAAACCTGTTTTAGATGCATGCGAACTGCGGGTATCGTGTCGGTTCAAGATTTGTNATCTGATCTCATCATGTTGCAATGATTCAGTTATGTTCGTAATATCTTATGCTTGGTCTCACCGCCTTAGCTCGAAAATAAAGGTCTTACTTTCTAAGTTAAAAAATGAAGGAACAAGTCAATAATATAAAGAAGTAGAAGAAGAATGAAGAAGAACCCGGAACCTGCACTGGTTGATTTAGTAGTCAAATGGCGAGTTTTAAATCTGTGCGTCATAAGTTTGCGCCTCTCTACTCCTGTTAAACCTGTTTTAGATGCATGCGAACTGCGGGTATCGTGTCGGTTCAAGATTTGTGTTGTAATCATAAATCTAAAGGGCAAGTGATTATCCCGAGAAGAAATCTTTGCTAGACAGTTAATTTTTAGTTAGCCTGGATGATAGAGGATGAGCAAAGCACAGTTCTAATGCTAGTTGAATATTATATGTAAATAATGCTAGTTGAATTAACTTAAAGAACTCAGCTCTCAACTTACAGATCATCATATTCTTGGACTTGGAGTATTAACAACTCAACCTTTTGTTTGTGTGTGTGAGAGAGAGAGAGAGAGAGAGATAAATTTTGTTTCTTCTTTCTTGGGANGTCAAGTTCCAATAGAAGTTGATTTCAACCCCAATTGCATAACCAAGTTCAAATGTTCTCTAATATGATAGTAGGATGAAGGGCTCAGGTTCATTTCGTGTTCAGGTTGAACTCGGTTTGAGGGTCTAGATTAATCCCTTAACCCACCAACTCGCTCGAGTTCACCCCTAATCCGACTTCACCTAGAATTATTTTCTTGAAAAATTTTCAGCATGCTCTTTTGACTTGGTTGCTTTTGGAAACGTTTGTGGCTCAAAAAAATAGATTTCTTTTTGGTAGTGCCTNATAATCATGTGTTACAATATGGTTCTAGAATTACTTTTTAATGTTATATCTCCTCTTTTTATCTTTTGATGAGACGTTGGCTCCACAAAAAAAAAAAAAAATCCTTTGATGACTTTATTCAGAAAGTATTGCATAGTTGCATTTGACTTTATTATTTTGCGATCAAGGATTACAAATAGTACCGAAACTGAAAAATCAGTATCTGGGCCATAGCTTTATCCTAATGATATCCACGACTTCTGGACTTCAGGCAATAAATCATGGAGTTGAGAGTTCATTTCTCGACCAAGTGCATGATCTTACCAGAGAATTCTTTCAACTTCCAATGGAAGAGAAGAAGAAATACTCCAGAGATGCAAATGGCATAGATGGATATGGGAATGATGTAGTTTACTCAGAGAAGCAAACTCTTGATTGGAATGACCGTCTGTATCTCAATACTCTCCCCATAGAAATCAGAAAACTCGAAAAGTGGCCCAAAAATCCTGAAAAGTTTAGGTAAATTCATGTTTNAACCAATGGAAGAGAAGAAAAAATACTCCAGAGATGCAAATGGCATAGATGGATATGGGAATGATGTAGTTTACTCAGAGAAGCAAACTCTTGATTGGAATGACCGTCTGTATCTCAATACTCTCCCCATAGAAATCAGAAAACTCGAAAAGTGGCCCAAAAATCCTGAAAAGTTTAGGTAAATTCATGTTTTTTTTTTTTGTTCCAAGTTTCAGAATTTGCAAATTTACAAGATGAGTTAGTAACTTGGGTAATTTTTGTTGTGGGAAATTCTTGTATTTCATTCTGATTTGTACATGCTCTGATATGAAACCCGTTGAATTAATTAAAAATTTTTCATTAGTTTTAGCCCACAGAATGTGACAATTTTCTTTGAATCCATTTCTAGAATTCGAACCGATTTGAAAGGATGATGGTAATTTTGAAATTTGATNGTTCCAAGTTTCAGAATTTGCAAATTTACAAGATGGGTTTAACTTGGGTAATTTTTGTTGTGGGAAATTCTTGTTTTTCATTCTGATTTGTACATGCTCTGATATGAAACCCGTTGAATTAATTAAAATTTTTTCATTAGTTTTAGCCCACAGAATGTGACAATTTTCTTTGGATCCATTTCTAGAATTCGAACCGATTTGAAAGGATGATGGTAATTTTGAAATTTGATCTCTTCTCGATTTAAAATTTTAGTTCTATTAAGAAACAAGACACTCTATAATATTATAAGTCAATTTACTTATCCTCTTTCATTTCAATGAACCCTATGATATTCATTTTGATAATAAAACTTTACCACTTAACTTTAACTGTGAACATAAACTTCCGTATTGAATCACCAAAATTTATATATTCTAAAATTTTTCATTTGTTTGCGTGTCTCGTGCACATTTATTTTAAACTTTTTTCTTCATCTTGCAGTGAAATGCTATGTGAGTATACTACAAAATTACAAGGTATAAATGAGNTGAGATCTATAATATTATAAGTCAATTTACTTATCCTCTTTCATTTCAATGAACCCTATGATATTCATTTTGATAATAAAACTTTACCACTTAACTTTAACTGTGAACATAAACTTCCGTATTGAATCACCAAAATTTATATATTCTAAAATTTTTCATTTGTTTGCGTGTCTCGTGCACATTTATTTTAAACTTTTTTCTTCATCTTGCAGTGAAATGCTATGTGAGTATACTACAAAATTACAAGGTATAAATGAGATCATCCTCAAGGGCATAGCAAAGTCATTGAACTTGGAAGAGAACTGTTTTGTGAAACAGTTTGGGAAAAAGCCAACAACTTTGGCAAGATTTAACTTGTACCCTCCATGCCCAACCCCTCATCTTGTTCTTGCTGCAAAAGCACATGGAGATGCATCAGGAACTACCTTTCTTCTGCAAGATAGAGAAGTGGAAGGCCTTCAATTCCTGAAAGATGATCAATGGTACAGAGCTCCCATAATTCCTGATGCTATTGTCTTCAATGTTGGTGATCAACTTGAGGTAAGAAGATAACTGGTCAAAGATTTTAAATATCTGGGTTGTTCTAGGATACAAGATTTTAAATCGATTTATATTCGAATAATATCTAAGTTATGATCTGGGGATCTCGACACCTAACCAAAACCAATGAATTCAAGTTCAACATGCATTGGATCCATATTCTACCCAAATTGATCCCGAATTCTAGCACGAGTTCAATAGCTCGATATTCTAGCCTGAACTATGTAACCCAACAATCAAGTTCCAATAGAAGTTGATTTCAACCCCAATTGCATAACCAAGTTCAAATGTTCTCTAATATGATAGTAGGCTGAAGGGCTCAGGTTCATTTCGTGTTCAGGTTGAACTCGGTTTGAGGGTCTAGATTAATCCCTTAACCCACCAACTCGCTCGAGTTCACCCCTAATCCGACTTCACCTAGAATTATTTTCTTGAAAAATTTTCAGCATGCTCTTTTGACTTGGTTGCTTTTGGAAACGTTTGTGGCTCAAAAAAATAGATTTCTTTTTGGTAGTGCCTTGTTTAAAGTAAGGTTGCCCTCTTACCTTTTTCCTTCTTTTCTGGTAGCTGTTTGCTTAAAGTTAGCTCAATGAAATCTGCAGATAATGACCAATGGCATATACAAGAGCCCAATCCACAGGGTTGTGACAAACAAAGAGAGAGAAAGGATCACTGCTGCTTTTTTCTTTGCTCCTGATCCAACAAGTGTGGTTGAACCGGCAGAAGGGCTGATTGATGAGAACAGGCCAAGGCGTTACAAGAAAATTGTTGATTACACTGCTAATTATTTTGAGTTCTTCCAGAAGGGCATGAGGCCAATTGATGATTTGAAAATTTGATGTTTTTTTAATGGTTTCATGTCAAGTGGGTATGTGGGAAGGTAATATAAGAGATGTTATGGACCACACCCACTGCCTAGATCTTCTTGCCAATCTCTAGAATAAAAAAACTATTGTGTGGGTGTGGGGGTGGGGGTATTATTGTGTTCTATGATCTCAAAGTTTTCTTTGTTGCGTGTCTGTGTGCGTTTATTATCATAATCATGACAAGATAGGGTTCTTGGGCCCATTGAAATGGCTGAACAGAAATTTGTATCAACTTCATATTTTGATGATTTAATGAAGCTCTGATTTGAATTCCAATAAATTATCGACTTATTTAGTCAATAAGAACTCTGAAACTTTTTTTAAGGTCTGTATAATGTCATCTTATTTTACAATCGGTTTTCAATACCGACTTTGGTAGCTAGTTCAAGGAAGACTAGTATTACGGTTGGTCCAAATCCATGAATTCGGTAGGTGTTCTCCCTTGGACAAGTGATTGTGTGAGTGGAGTTCATTGTCTTGTTTCGATGCTTCATTTTATAAAAACTGATTGACAAATTTAAACAAAAGAGAAAGTAATTGTGAAGATTAACAAAAAGGAAATAACTTTCATTAATCAGTAAAAGCCACATTAATTAGTCTTTTTTTTCATTAATTAGTCATGGTTAATAAAAGAAATTATAAATAAATTTTATGATATGAAAATATAGAATCAATAATGTTGCAATATCTATAAAAATATAATGGCTCATATCATTATGCATAGAAATTGCTGGTTGGGGTATGGAATAACAGTCCCTTTGTAAACACCCAATAAAGTCGACGTAGTACTAAAAAAATTAGCATGATCTTTATAAAAGGCATATATTTAAAATTATCTTTGTCGTTGGATCTTAAAATCATGATTTTTTTTTTCACTGTAATAATGCATGACCAAAAAATTAACACAAATCGAACCAACACGTTGGCCAAGCGACCTGATTCATAGTGGTTAAGTCAAGTTCACCTTATCTGACCCCGACCTGTTACCAGGGTTTCGTAAAATAGCATAAAATTAGGGGTGTCAACCCTGACATGCTGATACAAACCCGACACCAACTTGAAACGAATAATTATAAATTTATCGTAATTTTTAAATACACATAATAAATAATTTAATTTAATATTTAATATTCAAAATACATTAAATTTATTTTTTTTCGTAGGTCTAGACACAAACATGATACGAATAACACCACATACAAATCACACTACACAACACGATTGANCCCCTCATCTTGTTCTTGCTGCAAAAGCACATGGAGATGCATCAGGAACTACCTTTCTTCTGCAAGATAGAGAAGTGGAAGGCCTTCAATTCCTGAAAGATGATCAATGGTACAGAGCTCCCATAATTCCTGATGCTATTGTCTTCAATGTTGGTGATCAACTTGAGGTAAGAAGATAACTGGTCAAAGATTTTAAATATCTGGGTTGTTCTAGGATACAAGATTTTAAATCGATTTATATTCGAATAATATCTAAGTTATGATCTGGGGATCTCGACACCTAACCAAAACCAATGAATTCAAGTTCAACATGCATTGGATCCATATTCTACCCAAATTGATCCCGAATTCTAGCACGAGTTCAATAGCTCGATATTCTAGCCTGAACTATGTAACCCAACAATCAAGTTCCAATAGAAGTTGATTTCAACCCCAATTGCATAACCAAGTTCAAATGTTCTCTAATATGATAGTAGGCTGAAGGGCTCAGGTTCATTTCGTGTTCAGGTTGAACTCGGTTTGAGGGTCTAGATTAATCCCTTAACCCACCAACTCGCTCGAGTTCACCCCTAATCCGACTTCACCTAGAATTATTTTCTTGAAAAATTTTCAGCATGCTCTTTTGACTTGGTTGCTTTTGGAAACGTTTGTGGCTCAAAAAAATAGATTTCTTTTTGGTAGTGCCTTGTTTAAAGTAAGGTTGCCCTCTTACCTTTTTCCTTCTTTTCTGGTAGCTGTTTGCTTAAAGTTAGCTCAATGAAATCTGCAGATAATGACCAATGGCATATACAAGAGCCCAATCCACAGGGTTGTGACAAACAAAGAGAGAGAAAGGATCACTGCTGCTTTTTTCTTTGCTCCTGATCCAACAAGTGTGGTTGAACCGGCAGAAGGGCTGATTGATGAGAACAGGCCAAGGCGTTACAAGAAAATTGTTGATTACACTGCTAATTATTTTGAGTTCTTCCAGAAGGGCATGAGGCCAATTGATGATTTGAAAATTTGATGTTTTTTTAATGGTTTCATGTCAAGTGGGTATGTGGGAAGGTAATATAAGAGATGTTATGGACCACACCCACTGCCTAGATCTTCTTGCCAATCTCTAGAATAAAAAAACTATTGTGTGGGTGTGGGGGTGGGGGTATTATTGTGTTCTATGATCTCAAAGTTTTCTTTGTTGCGTGTCTGTGTGCGTTTATTACCATAATCATGACAAGATAGGGTTCTTGGGCCCATTGAAATGGCTGAACAGAAATTTGTATCAACTTCATATTTTGATGATTTAATGAAGCTCTGATTTGAATTCCAATAAATTATCGACTTATTTAGTCAATAAGAACTCTGAAACTTTTTTTAAGGTCTGTATAATGTCATCTTATTTTACAATCGGTTTTCAATACCGACTTTGGTAGCTAGTTCAAGGAAGACTAGTATTACGGTTGGTCCAAATCCATGAATTCGGTAGGTGTTCTCCCTTGGACAAGTGATTGTGTGAGTGGAGTTCATTGTCTTGTTTCGATGCTTCATTTTATAAAAACTGATTGACAAATTTAAACAAAAGAGAAAGTAATTGTGAAGATTAACAAAAAGGAAATAACTTTCATTAATCAGTAAAAGCCACATTAATTAGTCTTTTTTTTCATTAATTAGTCATGGTTAATAAAAGAAATTATAAATAAATTTTATGATATGAAAATATAGAATCAATAATGTTGCAATATCTATAAAAATATAATGGCTCATATCATTATGCATAGAAATTGCTGGTTGGGGTATGGAATAACAGTCCCTTTGTAAACACCCAATAAAGTCGACGTAGTACTAAAAAAATTAGCATGATCTTTATAAAAGGCATATATTTAAAATTATCTTTGTCGTTGGATCTTAAAATCGTAATTTTTTTTTTCACTATAATAATGCATGACCAAAAAACTAACACAAATCGAACCAACGCGTTGGCCAAGCGACTTGATTCATAGTGGTTAAGTCAAGTTCGCCTTATCTGACCCGACCTGTTACCAAGGTTTCGTAAAATGGCATAAAATTAGGGGTGTCAACCCTGACATGCTGATACAAACCCGACACCAACTTGATACGAATAATTATAAAATTATCGTAATTATTAAATACGCATAATAAATAATTTAATTTAATATTTAATATTCAAAATACATTAAATATATTTTTTTTTCGTAGGTCTGGACACAAACATGATACGAATAACACCACATACAAATCACACTACACAACACGATTGATTCCCTCACATAAAATCATCCTAAAATGAACTCGGACTCAAAACTTGGGAAGTAAGACCTCTAAAAATATGACATAAAACCTATTAGGAGTTGACTAAAGTGCTGAATTTATTTTTTTAGTACCATACTTCAATTTATCACATTTGTTGGTGTATTTATTATTGTTGTGGTACCTAAAAAATGATAAAAATAAGGGAGAATTACACTCGTATCTCTTAAAGTTTGTAACTTAATTATTCAAACCACTGATATTTGAAGTATTACGTTCAGACCCTTAAAATTTGTAACGCACATAACACTTAGACTCCTGCTGTAAATATATCTATTAATAAATTACATTCAGACTTCCTAAAGTTTGTAAACATATATTATTTAGACCCCTTAAGTTTAAAATATTTTATTTAGAAAAAAAAATACTTCAATCAAAGATTGAATATATTATTCAGACTCCCTAAAGTTTGTAAACATATATTATTTAGACCCTTTAAGTTTAAAATATTATATTTAAAAAAAAATACTTCAATCAAAGATTGAATATTAAATATTAAATATTTTAAATTTTACAATTAAAATTCATGTTCTATTGTACCATTTATTGAAATAAAATAAAAAATAAAAATTCAATTTTTTCTTAAAAAATCCTACTTATTGTACAATTATATTGTCTATTAGAATTTAATTTGGTCGTTTAAATGACCAAATTAAAATATCAAACTATCCGAATTGAAGCTAAAAGATATTGTGTTCATTACAATTTGAATCCTTATTTAATTTTTTAATTTTATTATAATAGATATTATAATTGTATATTAACTATTCTTTTTTAAAAAAAAATAGATTTTTGTTTTTGATTTTATTTAAATAAGTGACATAATAAAACATGAATTTTGGTTGTAAAATTCATGTTCTATTAAAAATGACTTAGACCTTTTGTTTAATTTTTTAGTTTTATTCCAATAGATACTATAATTGTATACTAATTACAATTTTTTAAGAAAAAATTAAATTTTTATTTTTAATTTTATCTCAATAAATGATACAATAGAACATGAATTTTGGTTGTAAAATTTAAAATATTTGATATTCTATCGTTGATTGGAGTATTTTTTGTCTAAATATAATATTTTAAATTTAAAAAGTCTAAATATTATACGCGTATAAACTTTAAGGGGTCTAGTATAATTTATTAACGAATATATTTACAGTAGAGGTGCAAGTGTTACGCGGGTACAAACCTTAAGGGGTCTGTGTGGAATATTTCAAATATCAGGAGGTCTGAGTGATTAAGTGACAAATTTAATAAGATATAAGTGTGGTAAAAATATCCATAAATGCGATAAAAATATAATAAATCATCAAGTGATAATTTTTTTTTATTAAAAAAATAATAAAAATACTCATAAATTACCCATAGAAATGATAAATTTTTTATTATAAAATGGCGTACTTGAAAGTATGGTTTGCGGGTCCCATTGATAAAAAAAAGTATGGTCGAACAAGTCCGGCCAAAAAAAAAGAAAAAAAGTCCAACCTGATATTATTAGTCTGATCTTTCATTATGGCCCACATATACTTAATAAAATCTCCGGTCAAGGAAGTTGGGTCTACAGGGGCANCTCTATCGTTGATTGAAGTATTTTTTGTCTAAATATAATATTTTAAATTTAAGAAGTCTAAATATTATACGCGTATAAACTTTAAGGGGTCTAGTATAATTTATTAACGAATATATTTATAGTAGAGGTGTAAGTGTTACGCGGGTATAAACCTTAAGGGGTCTGTGTGTAATATTTCAAATATCAGGAGGTCTGAGTGATTAAGTGACAAATTTAATAAGATATAAGTGTGGTAAAAATATCCANAACTCCCTAAAGTTTGTAAACATATATTATTTAGACCCCTTAAGTTTAAAATATTTTATTTAGAAAAAAAAAATACTTCAATCCAAGATTGAATATATTATTCAGACTCCCTAAAGTTTGTAAACATATATTATTTAGACCCTTTAAGTTTAAAATATTATATTTAGAAAAAAAATACTTTAATCAAAGATTGAATATTAAATATTAAATATTTTAAATTTTACAATTAAAATTCATGTTCTATTGTACCATTTATTGAAATAAAATAAAAAATAAAAATTCAATTTTTTCTTAAAAAATCCTACTTATTGTACAATTATATTGTCTATTAGAATTTAATTTGGTCGTTTAAATGACCAAATTAAAATATCAAACTATCCGAATTGAAGCTAAAAGATATTGTGTTCATTACAATTTGAATCCTTATTTAATTTTTTAATTTTATTATAATAGATATTATAATTGTATATTAACTATTCTTTTTTAAAAAAAAATAGATTTTTGTTTTTGATTTTATTTAAATAAGTGACATAATAAAACATGAATTTTGGTTGTAAAATTCATGTTCTATTAAAAATGACTTAGACCTTTTGTTTAATTTTTTAGTTTTATTCCAATAGATACTATAATTGTATACTAATTACAATTTTTTAAGAAAAAATTAAATTTTTATTTTTAATTTTATCTCAATAAATGATACAATAGAACATGAATTTTGGTTGTAAAATTTAAAATATTTGATACTCTATCGTTGATTGAAGTATTTTTTGTCTAAATATAATATTTTAAATTTAAGAAGTCTAAATATTATACGCGTATAAACTTTAAGGGGTCTAGTATAATTTATTAACGAATATATTTATAGTAGAGGTGTAAGTGTTACGCGGGTATAAACCTTAAGGGGTCTGTGTGTAATATTTCAAATATCAGGAGGTCTGAGTGATTAAGTGACAAATTTAATAAGATATAAGTGTGGTAAAAATATCCATAAATGCGATAAAAATATAATAAATCATCAAGTGATAATTTTTTTTTATTAAAAAAATAATAAAAATACTCATAAAAATAATGAATTACCCATAGAAATGATAAATTTTTTATTATAAAATGGCGTACTTGAAAGTATGGTTTGTGGGTCCCATTGATAAAAAAAAGTATGGTCCAACAAGTCGAGCCAAAAAAAAGAAAAAAAGTCCAACCTGATATTATTAGTCTGATCTTTCATGATGGCCCACATATACTTAATAAAATCTCCGGTCAAGGAAGTTGGGTCTACAGGGGCACCTAGCTACCACCTAAATAATTGAAATTACATCCACCCCCACATTCATTACGTTTTCCCTATAACAGCCTCAATACAAACTATAAGGCCACAGCCACTGCTCTCTCAACTCCCAAACACAATCTGATCATTAGTATCAAACCTGCAGAGCTAAAAAACATGGCTGCAGAGGTAGAATCACTGGCCAGTTCAGTCCAAGAACTGTCTATGAACCGAAGTGGACCTCCATCAAGATACATCTTGAAAGATGGTATTGGATTGAATGTTGCATCTTCCTTTCCAGTGCTGGATATTCCAGTCATTGATCTTGGTCTGCTTGCATCCTCTTCACCAGAGGGTGAAGAACAACTCGATCGGCTCCGGTCTGCTCTCGGCTATTGCGGTTACTTTCAGGTTTGATCTCAAAGCTCTTCTCTGATCTCATTGATCATGTTCTAAAGAGTCAGTTATGTTCTTCATATCTTATCCTTGGTCACTTCCTATGTTGGAAAATGAAGGTCTCACTTCCAAAGTTTCAAAATGAAGGAATAAATCAATGAAATAAAGAATGAAGAGGAATCCGCACAAATGGCGAGTTCTAAATATACACGTCTTAAATTTGAGTATCTCTTATTGCCTTAAACCGGTTTTAGATACATGTGAATTGAAGGTTATCTTGTTATTTCGAAATTTGTGTTGCAATCATAAGTGTAATGCTTATTGAATGTCTAAGGTAAACAATGCTAGTTGCATTAACTTAAAGAACTCACTTCTCAACTTACAGATCATCATATTCTTGGAAACCTTTTGCTTCTTCAAGATTCATAAATGAATGTCAAACTCTAAGGTCAAGTGAGAAAAGTGTGTGTTTGTGTGTGTGAACTTATTTCTTGTTTTTTGGGACCTTATTATTATTGTTGCATTCCAAAGCCATCCTCATGTTGATCATTNGAGGTAGAATCACTGGCCAGTTCAGTCCAAGAACTGTCTATGAACCGAAGTGGACCTCCATCAAGATACATCTTGAAAGATGGTATTGGATTGAATGTTGCATCTTCCTTTCCAGTGCTGGATATTCCAGTCATTGATCTTGGTCTGCTTGCATCCTCTTCACCAGAGGGTGAAGAACAACTCGATCGGCTCCGGTCTGCTCTCGGCTATTGCGGTTACTTTCAGGTTTGATCTCAAAGCTCTTCTCTGATCTCATTGATCATGTTCTAAAGAGTCAGTTATGTTCTTCATATCTTATCCTTGGTCACTTCCTATGTTGGAAAATGAAGGTCTCACTTCCAAAGTTTCAAAATGAAGGAATAAATCAATGAAATAAAGAATGAAGAGGAATCCGCACAAATGGCGAGTTCTAAATATACACGTCTTAAATTTGAGTATCTCTTATTGCCTTAAACCGGTTTTAGATACATGTGAATTGAAGGTTATCTTGTTATTTCGAAATTTGTGTTGCAATCATAAGTGTAATGCTTATTGAATGTCTAAGGTAAACAATGCTAGTTGCATTAACTTAAAGAACTCACTTCTCAACTTACAGATCATCATATTCTTGGAAACCTTTTGCTTCTTCAAGATTCATAAATGAATGTCAAACTCTAAGGTCAAGTGAGAAAAGTGTGTGTTTGTGTGTGTGAACCNCAGCCACTGCTCTCTCAACTCCCAAACACAATCTGATCATTAGTATCAAACCTGCAGAGCTAAAAAACATGGCTGCAAAGGTAGAATCACTGGCCAGTTCAGTCCAAGAACTGTCTATGAACCGCAGTGGACCTCCATCAAGATACATCTTGAAAGATGGTATTGGATTGAATGTTGCATCTTCCTTTCCAGTGCTGGATATTTCAGTCATTGATCTTGGTCTGCTTGCATCCTCTTCACCAGAGGGTGAAGAACAACTCGATCGGCTCCGGTCTGCTCTCGGCTATTGCGGTTACTTTCAGGTTTGATCTCAAAGCTCTTCTCTGATCTCATTGATCATGTTCTAAAGAGTCAGTTATGTTCTTCATATCTTATCCTTGGTCACTTCCTATGTTGGAAAATGAAGGTCTCACTTCCAAAGTTTCAAAATGAAGGAATAAATCAATGAAATAAAGAATGAAGAGGAATCCGCACAAATGGCGAGTTCTAAATATACACGTCTTAAATTTGAGTATCTCTTATTGCCTTAAACCGGTTTTAGATACATGTGAATTGAAGGTTATCTTGTTATTTCGAAATTTGTGTTGCAATCATAAGTGTAATGCTTATTGAATGTCTAAGGTAAACAATGCTAGTTGCATTAACTTAAAGAACTCACTTCTCAACTTACAGATCATCATATTCTTGGAAACCTTTTGCTTCTTCAAGATTCATAAATGAATGTCAAACTCTAAGGTCAAGTGAGAAAAGTGTGTGTTTGTGTGTGTGAACCTATTTCTTTTTTTTTTTGGGACCTTATTATTATTGTTGCATTCCAAAGCCATCCTCATGTTGATCATTATTACATGTTACCAACATGATAGGCTTTTCATTTTAGTCTAGCACCATAATCATATGTGCGGATGGATGGATTTCTAAATCATATTTGCTCTAGTAAATAATTGAAGAAGGCTTTCAGATGAGAGGTAATGGAAGAGAAACATTATAGAAATATTTCTAGGAGGTTCACAAATTATTTGACTGTCGGTGAGTCTATTTGTGTTGTCCGGAAAGAGGAGGACATAATATAGTTCTCATGATTTTTCTTTAACGTTATATCTTCTCTTTTTATCCTTTGATGATAAGGAAAGTATTACATAATTTCATTTTACTTATTATTTTGGGATTGACGATTACAAATAATTCTACCAAAACTGTTTTTTTTTTTTTTGAATTATATAGTACCTGGTTAAAAAAAACTATGTAGTACCGAAACTGAAAAATCAGTTTTTAACCATAATCTTATCCTAATGATATCTATGGTTTCTGGACTTCAGACAATAAATCATGGAATTGAGAGTTCATTTCTAGACCAAGTGCATGATCTTACCAGAGAATTCTTTCATCTTCCAATGGAAGAGAAGAAGAAATACTCCAGAGAAGCAAATGACATAGATGGATATGGAAATGATGTAATATATTCAGAGAAACAGACTCTTGATTGGAATGACCGTTTGTATCTCAATACTCTCCCCGAAAATATCAGAAAACTCAAAAAGTGGCCCAAAAATCCCGAAAAGTTCAGGTAAACTCATCATGTTTTTCCTTGTTCTAAGTTTTAAAATTTAAAAAGTTACAAAATGGGTTGGAATCAGATTGATTAGTAGGTATTTTTTGTGATAAAAAGTCCTACATTTAATTTTCGACTTGTGCCTGCTCTAATATTATACCGGTTTGATTAAATAACATATTACGAGTTTTGGACCATAGAGTGGGGCATATTTTTTCGACCCATTTCTGGGATTCGATCAAAATAAGAGGTTGATAGTGATTTTGAAATCCGATTTCTTCTTGATTTGAAATTATAATTCTACTATGTTCATTTGCTTATTCTCTTTTATTTCAATTATCCCTTTATAATCTTCATTTGAGTAGTGAAACCTTAGTGTTTTTTTGATTTCCAATTTGAACCATGTATATTTATATAATCCATATTTTTCTTTCTTTTTTTGCGGTTCTCTTGCATAAGATCTTTTAAGTTTTTTTTTCTTCATCTCGCAGTGAAATGCTATGTGAGTATACTACAAAATTACAAGGTATAAATGAGATCATCCTCAAGGCCATAGCAAAGTCATTGAACTTGGAAGAGAACTGTTTTGTGAAACAATTTGGGAAAAAGCCAACAGCTTTGGCAAGATTTAACTTGTACCCTCCATGCCCAACCCCTCATCTTGTTCTTGCTGCAAAAGCACATGGAGATGCCTCAGGGACTACTTATCTTCTGCAAGACAGAGAAGTGGAAGGCCTTCAATTCCTGAAAGATGATAAATGGTATAGAGCTCCCATTATTCCTGATGCCATTGTCTTCAATGTTGGTGATCAACTTGAGGTAAGGAGATTGTTGATTATATCACATCCTTGGTCAAATATTAGAGCAATGCTACATGGACTTAAAAAGTAGACTTAAAAATTAGATTTAATAATTACAACCATTGATTTCACTGTGAGTCTCAATAGTTATTAAGATTCACTACCTATTCAATGATTGGAATTATCAAATCTAATTTTTAAATTTAATTTTTAAGTTCATCTAGCTTTAGTCATATTTTTAATATACAGGTTGGATTTGGATACAAGATCTGAACTTTCAAATAATATTCAGGTTGGGGTCCGGGGAACTCGAGACACAACCCAACTAATGAATCCAGATTTGACCCAAGTCAGATCCAAATTCTACCTAAATTGAACCAAATTCTAGCATGTACTTAATAACTCGATGATCATATTTGGGAGTTCAACTGAATTAGATCCATATTTTTAGGCCAAATTATGTAACCCAAGAATTAAGCTTTAGTTGACCCGATCTCAACCCAAATTGTGTAACCCAAGTCCTCAAATCTGAATATAGGTATTATTTAAGTTAAAGTGTATGTGTTCAACTCGATTTGTGGGTTTTAATAACTTGAATTGAGTCGGATTAACCTCTTAACCAACCCCAACTCACCAGAGTTGTACCTATATATGACATTTTCTTTTGACTTAGTTGCTTTTGGGAATATTTATATTTCAAAGAAGATTTCCTTTAACTTGGTAGTGGCTTGTTTAAAGCCCAATTTTAAGGGTCCACTCTTTCCTTTTTCTTCTTTTTTTGGTGTCTGCTTTGCTTAAAATTAGGTCAATAAAATCTGCAGATAATGACCAATGGCATATACAAGAGCCCAATGCACAGGGTTGTGACAAACAAAGAGAGAGAAAGGATCACTGCTGCTTTTTTCTTTGCTCCTGATCCAACAAGTGTGGTTGAACCAGCAGAGGGTTTGATTGATGAGAAAAGGCCAAGGCTCTACAAGAAAGTTGTGGATTACACTGCTAATTGTTTTGAGTTATTCCAGAAGGGGAAGAGGCCAATTGATGCTTTGAGAATTTGATGTTTTTTTCAATGGTTTCACTTTCATATTAAGTGGTTAGTTGGCAAGATAAGGCAGAGATGGTTTGTGGATTACACTGCTAATTGTTTTGAGTTCTTCCAGCAGGGGAAGAGGCCTATTGATGCTTTGAGAATTTAATGTTTTTTTCAATGGTTTCACTTTCATATCAAGTGGTTAGTTGGCAAGATAAGGCAGAGATGTTTGGACCACACCTTTTGTCTAGATATTCTGCCCAATCTATAGAATAAAAAAACTCCTTTGGGGTTGTATTATTGTGTTGTATGATGTCAAAGCAATCTTTGAAATGTGCGTGTGCTTTTGTATTATAATAGTTTTGACAAGATAGGGTTCTTGGACCCACTGAAATGGCTTAAAAGCAATCTGTATTGACTTTACATCTTCTTGATGAATTTAATGAAGTTTTTATTTGTATTTTGAAAAAATAAAGATAGAAAAAAATAATTTTCTTTTGAGGTTAGGACCAGTAAACAGAAAGGCCCAGCTGGGCATGTAATGGTGCAATCCGTATTCATGTCTTGTCGTGCTCTGCGCCTAAGTCATCTCATAACCGTGCCTAAATCGCGTTGTTTGGAATTTAATTTCATGTTATTTTTTTCTTTACTAAAATTTAAAGTAAGTACCATTTCTTACCTTATCCAAGGTGAATATGGTATTTCAATACAAAACCAATTAACTTTGGGTCAATAGCACATATAACAACAGTCTATGATTTATGCATCATTGGCATATTTGTAGAGAATTTATATAAACATTGAACTACAAATTTACCCCTAGGATTAGTCCTTTTATAGCTGCTGGAAGGGGTAAATTTGTCCTTTTGAACCAAATTTTAAAAAAAAAAACAAAACAAAAGGCCCACGCACGGCATGCCTGTGTTCGTGCCTCTACTTCGGCCATGCCGGCACTAATGGGCTCTAATTCAGGTTGAATCCCCATTATAAAGCTATCATCATGAGCTTGAATTCAGGCTTAATTCTCAGATTAAATGAAATTTCACTCAACTGCAGATTGAACCTAATCTCTCTAATTCATGACCAAAAAAACAAAACCTCTCTAATTCTTATTGAATTCACAGTGGGTCCAAAAAAAATCCAAGACTCCATCCCCAAGTTGGGTTTAAATGTAAATATCTTGCATTAAATTCCGATTTGGTCAAGTCAAATAATAAAATATCTCGCATTAAATTAGGATTTACCCTTAAATAGACTGCCAAATGTTATTCAGTTGCTANAAACCTCTCTAATTCTTATTCGATTCACTGTGGGTCCAAAAAAAATCCAAGACTCCATCCCCAAGTTGGGTTTAAATGTAAATATCTTGCATTAAATTCCGATTTGGTCAAGTCAAATAATAAAATATCTCGCATTAAATTAGGATTTACCCTTAAATAGACTGCCAAATGTTATTCAGTTGCTAAGGCTACAACCGCTCTTAAGAAAATGCCTCCACACAAATGCAACTTCGTTCCGGTGGTACCTTATAGGTGAGAAGTTATCAAGAAAACAGGGGTGGCTTCATATGTTTTGAGGCCTAAAATGATAAATTCAATTGAAATTTTTGTTAATAATATTGAAATTTTTGTTAATAATAGTGTAATTTCTTTTAATATTTAATTTTTTTTTTCTGAATGTATATTAATTATTTAGTATTCGTATTGAAGTTTTTCTAACATATCTTTTTTTATTGATAGTATAACTAATTGACTTAATTTTTAAATTAAATAAAAAATTCCAAAAGTTTNTATGTTTTGAGGCCTAAAATGATAAATTCAATTGAAATTTTTGTTAATAATAGTGTAATTTTTTTTAATATTTAATTTTTTTTTCTGAATGTATATTAATTGTTTAGTATTCGTATTGAAGTTTTTCTAACATATCTTTTTTTATTGATAGTATAACTAATTGACTTAATTTTTAAATTAAATAAAAAATTCCAAAAGTTTTAAATTCAAAGATTATTTGACAGGTTATGTCGTCTCGTCATCGACACTCTTATAAAATTATTTTTCTATGAATTAGACATTACTCACGAAATATATGTTTGATTAAGTTTTTTAAGATTATAATGAAAAGGACAATATTACATGAACCTTATTTAGTAATCTTATTTGACGATCTTATCATTTTATGTTATTAGATTGACAGTGGATCTTACTATTAGTTGCGACCCACTATCAATTTCATAGTTATGATCCATCACATCACAAGATAAAATAGCTAAATTAGGTACAAAATATAGTTTCTTTTTTTTTTTTTAAATGTTATTGTGTGAGATTAATGAATTGCAAATTTAGGCCCAAAATCAGTCTTGAATTTTTTTTGTTAATTTGGGCCTTCATATGGGGCTTTCTTATAAGGCTAATTTTAATAGGTTAAAATTGACTTGAACTATATTTATAGTCTTTCAAAATTTTGAGGCTCTCTTTATTGATGGGACTTAAATCCACCGCTTCTTTTTCTCCACTGTGGGGCCGGTCTCGCAGGAAAACTACCGAATAACAGATACAACCGGAGAAACGCTCCTAGTTGTAACATTACTTCAGAATCATGGAGGATTTGGTGGGGTGTTAAATCTCAATTAGAAGTCGAAGTTGGACAATGCAGGGTTGGGCAATGTGTTGGCGNTTTTCTTTTTTTTTTTTAAATATTATTGTGTGAGATTAATGAATTGAAAATTTAGGCCCAAAATGGGTCTTGAATTTCTTTTGTTAATTTGGGCCTTCATATGGGGCTTTCTTATAAGGCTAATTTTAATAGATTAAAATTGACTTGAACTATATTTATAGACTTTTAAAATTTTGAGGCTCTCTTAATTGATGGGACTTAAATCCACCGCTTCTTTTTCTCCACTGTTGGGCCGGTCTCGCAGGAAAAGTACCGAATAACAGATACAACCGGAGAAACGCTCCTAGTTGTAACATTACTTCAGAATCATGGAGGATTTGGTGGGGTTTTAAATCTCAATTAGAAGTCGAAGTTGGACAATGCAGGGTTGGGCAATGTGTTGGCGTGATGCTTGGGTGGAATGCAAGCGTCCCCTTTGGAATGAAATAAGGCAGAAAATTTGAGAATCTTTCAAATTCATATCATGCCTATCATATTATAACTAAGAATAACTTGTATTTGAAGGTACGGTCCAATGTGAATGATTTTGAGAGAGATGTTGGTAGTCTTTGAATAAGTACATTTGAGACCATCGAATAAACTTATTAAAGNGAATAACTTGTATTTGAAGGTACGGTCCAATGTGAATGATTTTGAGAAAGATGTTGGTAGTCTTTGAATAAGTACATTTGAGACCATCGAATAAACTTATTAAAGTCTGTTATGTTTTATTTTATAGATGTGCATTTTGTCTTATACGATGATTGTGGTAAATGAAATGGCTTACTCAAGTGGGGGACAAGCATTTTTGTCCTACAAGTAATGAAGTTTTCGACAGTGTATGATTATTTTGTGTTTTTCTTATACTATGTGCATTGAAGTTTTCAACAATTGTTACGATTACAAATTCCTGCGACTAAAAGCAACTTTATTTTTTTTTTCACTTCCTTTGTTCAACATATGACTTTTTAGAGCTGTCATATGATTGTTTTGTTGTACACATAGGTGAATATTATTCGGGGATCATATTTTCAAATGAAACTTTGTTAAAATGATTGTACATACTCAAGAATATTATCAACACGAAATATCTTAATATGTTTACCAAACTGTACCAAAATTTTATTATAGAATGTAAGAAAAATTTTAGGCAATTCAGATCGATTCTTTATAAGAAAAAATCAAATCATATGAGAATAATTATCAACAAAAATTACAAAATAATGAAATCCAAAAGTACTATTTATTCTTGAAGGATCGCAAATGTCAAAATAAACAATTGCAAAAGGACTATACAGACGACTCTAACTACTAGCAAGAAAGGAAGTACAATTATGCTTGCCTAATTGACAAGCCCTGCACTCTAACATAATAGAAGGACTTAGACTAAAAATGACTTGATAAAACTTTTGCAATAATGGATGATCCAATCGAAAATGCCACTGGAGATAAAAAAAAAAACTATAGCACTCAAGGCCAAAACAGTAACTCTAGAATCCAAGTAGTAAAACCCACTCTGTTCATGCCCTAAACCAATCACCTTCTGTGTCTAGAGGTCCTGAAAAACACAAGAGGATGGAGAAAAAGTCACCAAATACTATAGACTTGGTTAATTGACTCGTAGATAACAGGTTAAATGGAGACTGAGGGACATATAAACTAGATGTTAACGACAAGAATTTAATGGGATGAAGATCACAAGTCCCACGCACTAGCCTAAAAGAATCATCAACTAACTCTATACGGAAGTTAGACAAGTAAAATTTAGAAAACAAGTAAGAAATACCATACATGTGAACACTAACTCTTGAATCAATAATCCAAGATGGTGAAATTGATTGAATTGCCACATGTGCAAAATTACTTGTAGTGATCAAACCAATAGTTGAAGTAGGCATATGTGAAGACAATTGTTGGCTGAGTTGAGAAATAAGTTCATCATGAAAGTTAGATGTAGATGTAGTATGTCCACTGGTCAAGATGGTTGAGATACACGTGGAGTAAGGTCATCAAAAACCTTAATAGCATAGATTGGTCTTCCATATTTATCATGTTAAGAATAGTAGGGTAATATGTGTAAATTGTTAATAGTAAGAGGATGTATATGTAATTCTTATTATTGTATGTTAACTATAAATACAAATGATGTATGAGAGCTAGATTAAGTTTTTAACTTGGTATCAGAGCTTAAACAATTCTAAACACAGTAACACTGTTGTGTGGTTTTTATTCATCCTGTGGTCTCTGTTAGCCCACTTGTGTCGTTCGTGGTGGTGGTGTTGTGGTGTTGTTATGGTGGTCCTTGTTAGTGTGGTGGCGTGATCGGTTGTGGTGGTGGAGTGCCTTCTGTTCACCATCGAGTAGTATTCTCCGTGGTAGTGGTGTGGTTGTGGTGGTCTTGTTGTTGTCGCAGACCAAAGGGTCTTCTTGGAACCCTAGGTAGCGAAGAAGACGAAGAGATCCAACCCGAGGAGTTGGGTCAAGATCAGATTGGGTCCAGCTCACAACTTAAATTGTTTTTAAGTCCAGACCCGGTCCAGCCCACAGTTTAACTTAGACCGGATCACGGTTCAAGAGTCCAGAGAGCCTAGCCGGTCTAGTTCAGAGGTCAAGAGAGCCTTGTTGGTCCGGTTCAGTGGTCCAGTCCACTTTTCCAGCCCGGTTCAGTATTCCAACAGCCTTGTTCAGTCTGGTACATCACTCCAGCAACCTTATTTGGTCCGGTTCAGGCACCTAATCCACTGTTTCGTGCTCCTTGGTGTTCTTCCAGCCTTGGTATCACGGTTTCTCCTTTTCCTTTGCTTCTATTATTGCTATATTATTATGGAACCAAAGAATAAAAATGATGATAGTCAGATTGATCTTGTTTCATCCATCTCACCAAATTTTTCTCCTACGATTCTACTTAATGGTCCCATGACATCTGTTAAACTCAATAGGACCAATTATGTTTTGTGGCTACGATCTGTTCAAGTGTTTCTTAGAGGTAAGGGCTTTAAGAAATATTTAGTAGACACTAAACCCAAGGAAGGTACTCCTGGGTATGATAAGTGGGAACAAGAAGATGCTTAGATTATTTCATTGCTATTAAATAGTATTGAGCCTAATATCAGTTCTACTTTGCTTTATCTTGACACGGCCAAAGGGATTTCACTCATGCATATAAAGTATGCAAACAATATTTTCGTCTGGAGCAGGGTACTCTAAGTCTTGAGAACTATTACTCTCATGTTCGGAGAGTGTGTGAGGAATTGAAGCTCTACCAGCCCTTTACTACTGATGCAGTGGTTTGGCAGAAGCAACATGAGGATTTGAATGTTGTTCGATTTTTAGTTGGTTTGAAACCCGAATACGAGTCTATTTGTTCTCAGATTTTGGGTGGTTTTAGTCTTTCATCTCTACTGGAGGTTTTCTCCCGCCTGCAGCGTGCTTCCTTCTCTACTGGTTCATCTAACACGGAGTCTGGTGTGCTTGCTAATCGTTCAGCTCTTGTTGTCTCGAGTAGTCATGGTGACAGTTCCCGAGATAGTCGTGGTAACTGTGGTGGTCCGGAAGGCCGTACAGGCAGCCGTACTAGAGTTCGTGGAGGGCGTTCAGGCTCTCATTCATGCTTTCACTATGGTCATGGAGGCCACATTGTTGATTACTGCTGGAATTTACATGGCAAGCCTTCGAGTGTTACTAATCAGGTTTCTTATTAGGATGACACCCCAACTCCTACGGATGTACCTCGGCCCATTCCTCCTGATTTCGTATCAGTTACTCTTACCCAGGAGGAGTATGCTCAGTTTCTGTCCTAACAGCAGACTGTTCCACCTCCCTCTACTGTTACTTTTGCCCAATTAAGTACTGCTTCCACTTGTTTATTGTCATCCACTCGCAGTCCTTGGATCATAATCTCTAGCGCCTCTGACCACATGACTGGTGCGTTTGATATTTTTTCTACTTATAAGTATGTTACTTCCATACGTAGTGTTACTCTTGCTAATGATACTTATTCTAAAGTTTCAGGTCTGGGGACTACTCACTTGAGTCCTGATATGTCTCTATCTTCCGTGTTATTTGTTCCTCATTTTTCTTTTAGTTTACTTTTCATTAGCAATATTACTCGTTCTCTCAATTGTTTTGTAACATTTTATCCCTCTTATTGTGTCTTTCAGGATCTCAAGACGAAGNTTTTTCTTTTAGTTTACTTTTCATTAGCAATATTACTTGTTCTCTCAATTGTTCTGTAACATTTTATCCCTCTTATTGTGTCTTTCAGGATCTCAAGACGAAGAGGAAGATTGGTACGGGGCATGAAACTGGTGGCCTATATTACCTAGACTTTGATTCACCTACCCGGGCTCTATAAATCTCGTTGTCTCCTTTTCAATGACACTGTCATCTGGGACATATCTCTCTCCAGAATTTGAAGCGTCAAGTTTCTAGTCTTAGTTATGTGTCGTCTTTGTCTTGTGAAGCTTGTCAACTTAGTAAGCACCACCGTGTGTCATTTCAGTCTAGAGTCAATAATCACGTGTCTAGTTAATTTGAATTAATCCGTTCTATTGTATGGGGTCTTATAAATAATATTTCATCTAATAAATATCCTTATTTTGTGACATTTGTAGATGACTATTCTAGTGTGACATGGTTATTTTTTATGAAAGCTCGATCTGAATTATTCTCTATATTTGAGACTTTTCATAAAAAAATAAAAATTCAATTTGATTATCGTATATGTACTTTACGTTCCGATAATGCTCGGGAATATAAATCTGTTCCTTTTTTAGCTTATCTTAGTAAAACTGACATTATTCATCAAAATTCTTGTGCTTACACCTCTCCACAAAATGGTGTTGCTGAACGAAAAAACCGTTATTTCTTGGAAATCACTCATGCCTTGTTATTCCAGATGAATATTCTCCGATATTTATTGGAGTGATGGTATTCTTACTGCTTATCATCTTATTAATCGTATGTCATCCTCTGTGTTAAATGGGCAAAGTCCATATTTTCAGTCTTTTTTTTCTAGCAAGCCCTTATTTTTCCTGACTCCTAAGATTTTTGGTTGTGTCTGTTATGTTCACAATTTGAGACCTGAGTTTGACAAAGTTGACCCTCTCATGCTACCAAATGTGTATTTCTTGGTTACTCCCACAAGCAGAAAGGGTATCATTGCTACAGTCCTTCTCTGCACCGATACTTTATTAGTTCATACTTTCTAGCACCTTCTCAGCCTTTGGATCTGGACTTTGGGTCATCTTCTGTACCACCATCTCTTTCCTCATCTTCAGATTTTCCGCTGTCCACTGTGTTACCATCTACTTTATCTCTTCGTGTCTACTCTCACCGTCCTCGCCCATCGACTAAGGTGCCTGTACCGTTTTCCTTGTCGCCTTCTAATCCTGGTATATTAGGTAATTTAGACTCTTTACCTATTGCTCTTCGCAAAGGTACTCGTCCATGTGGTACTAATTATCTCATTTCTCATTTTGTTTCATCAATGCCTTGTCTCATGTCTTCTCCTGTTTTACATCTCAATTATCTGTTATATCTATTTCTAAACATTTATAGGATGCATTATCTGATCCAGGTTAGAGCAAAGTTATAGAGGAGGAGATAGATGTTTTACATCATAATGGGACTTGGGATCTCGTTCCTTTATCCCTTGGTCAATGAACTGTTGGCTTTTATTGAGTGTATACTGTTAAATTTCATCTAAATGGTTCTGTGGAGCATCTCAAAGCCCGACTTATTGCAAAGGGGTTTACTTAGACTTATGGTGTTAATTATGAGGAGACTTTTCTCCTGTTGCCAAAATTTTCTCTGTCCGTATCTTGATTTTTTTGGCTGCTAATCTTGATTGGCCATTGTTTTAATTAGAGATCAAGAACGTTTTTCTACATGGTGACTTGGTTGAAGAGGTATACATAAAGTAGCCACTTGAGTTTATTGCTTAGCGGGAGTATGGTAAGAGTGTATGTCGGTTAAAAAAATCTTTATATGGTTTGAAGTAGTCACCAAGGACATGATTTGGTAAGTTTTCAGATATAGTTTTAGAGTTTAGTGTTCTTTGATGTCAGACAAATCATTCTATGTTTCATAGACAGACTGATACTGGATATGTCATATTGGTGGTCTATGTGGATGATATTGTGATTACTAAAAATGATTCTGAAGGGATTGCTAAGTTAAAAATATTCTTACAGGATCGATTTCATACTAAAGATTTGAAAAATCTCAGGTATTTCTTGGGTATTGAGGTGACTCGATCTAAACAGGATATTTGTTTATCCCAGAGGAAATATGTACTTGATATACTTGAGGAAACAAGTTTGCTGGGGGGTACACTGATTGATATTCCTATGGATTCGAATCAAAAATTATTGATGGATGATGGTGCATTGTTTGAGAATCCGGGTTAGTATCGCAGATTGGTTAGGAAGCTTAATTATCTCACTATTATTCGATCGGATATTTCCTATGCAGTTAGTATAATAAGTCAGTTCATAGGATGTTCTAGAGTACCACATTGAGAGGAAGTTACTCGTATTCTACGATATCTCAAACGAGCTCTTAGACTTAGACTGTTATATCAAGCTAATGAACATTTTAGAGTGGAAGGTTTCTCAAATGCTGATTGGGTTGACTTTCCTTCTGATCGGAGATCAACCACTGGTTATTGTACTTTCTTAGAAGATAATGTTGTCTCGTGGGAAAGTAAGAAACAACCCGTGGTAGCAAAATCCAGTGCAAAGGCTGAGTATAGGGCAATGACACATACGACGAATGAGTTGACTTGACTACTACACTTCCTCCAAGAAATTGGGTTTCCAGTTCAACTTCCTTTACAGTTATTCTGTGATAACCAGTCAGCTATCTATATCGCTGTCAATCTTGTGTTTCACGAGATAACCAAACATATTGAGATTGATTGTCACTTTATTCAAGACAAGATAGTAGCTGGGGAGATTACAACTCTATTTGTGAAATATGAAGATCAGCTTGCAAATATATTTTCCAAAATATTAAGTTGTACACGTCTTACAGCTATTTGTTCCAAACTTGAATTATATGATATATATAATCCAACTTGAGGGGAAGTGTTAAGAATAGTAGGGTAGTATGTGTAAATTATTAATAGTAATAGGGTGTATGTGTAATTTTTATTATTGTAAGTTATCTATAAATACAAATGGTGTTTGAGAACTAAGTTAAATTTTTAACCCCTCTCTCTTTATCTTTAATATTATGTTAATCCCTCAAACTTAACATATCTCAATAATAATCTTTAGTATGTTCGATAGCTCCACAATAAAAACATTTTAACTCAGAACGATTACCACTACCACCGTGTCATCCTCTACCAATACCTCTACCTTCATGGCCACCACTACGACCACTTCTACGGTCACCGTCACTAGAGAATAAAACAAAGGAATCAAGTGAGAGTGAAAAAGTCATGATCATCCAAAGAATAAACCTATCTAACTTGATTATCACCAAAAGTATCTTGACATCATCTGAAGTCGCCAAAGTAACAACTCACAAGCTATAGGCAATAATAGAGAAGAAGAGAACCAATAATTCTCAAGCAACAATAATCACACAAAAAATAAACAAAGGAGAAGAATGGGATCGGCACTGTTGTGCTCCAAAAACACCTCCGAAGCAACCCAAACAGGTTGGGCAACTCACAGATTAACCATGCAGTTCTCAAAACATCCCAGAGAGGCCAAAAAGCAACAAAATAACACGAATCAGAAGTAAAAGAACACAGTTCAAGCAAAGATCAATGTTATCAGCTCTGTTTTTGCTTCAAAATACCTCCAAAATCAACTCAAAATAGGTTGGGCAACTTAAGTGACACCCCCCTCAGTCTTGTTCAGCACCCATAAAACCATATCTAGGCGAAAAATTCAGCCAAGCAGGAATGAAATAGCAGATATCTGATATGTTGTGTGTAGGTTATGTTATCGTTCTCCTTATTTAAAAGTGAACAATGTTTAGAGTAATTCCTATACTAATTAACTTATGACTTAATATAAAAAATAAGAATTCTAACTTAATTATTAACGGGAAGCCTCATAATGGTTCAAAAAGCCAACAATTAAGTCCATACCAATGTTATTAGAACCGGATCGGACATCGAACCGGCAGAGGAATTAAATTAATAGTTCACTGGTTTAATCATTGAATTAATTGGTCGTATAATTAAAAAAATATAAAAAATTATAAAATATAAAAATTTACAATCACAATAAAAATCATAGTGTACTGTGTATGTGCTCTTTACTGTTGAATTGAATGTGTGTATTAACTATTTAATTTATATTTAATTTTTCAATAGAAAAATACTATGTAACCCAAATTTATATCTCAAATGAACGGAAACTATTAGATGAGTAGNCCTGTCCGTATCTTGATTTTTTTGGCTGCTAATCTTGATTGGCCCTTGTTTTAATTAGAGATCAAGAACGTCTTTCTACATGGTGACTTGGTTGAAGAGGTATACATAAAGTAGCCACTTGAGTTTATTGCTTAGGGGGAGTATGGTAAGAGTGTATGTCGGTTAAAAAAATCTTTATATGGTTTGAAGTAGTCACCAAGGACATGGTTTGGTAAGTTTTCAGATATAGTTTTAGAGTTTAGTGTTCTTTGATGTCAGACAAATCATTCTATGTTTCATAGACAGACTGATACTGGATATGTCATATTGGTGGTCTATGTGGATGATATTGTGATTACTAAAAATGATTCTGAAGGGATTGCTAAGTTAAAAATATTCTTACAGGATCGATTTCATACTAAAGATTTGAAAAATCTCAGGTATTTCTTGGGTATTGAGGTGACTCGATCTAAACAGGATATTTGTTTATCCCAGAGGAAATATGTACTTGATATACTTGAGGAAACAGGTTTGCTGGGGGGTACACTATTTGATGTTCCTATGGATTCGAATCAAAAATTATTGATGGATGATGGTGCATTGTTTGAGAATCCGGGTTAGTATCGCAGATTGGTTAGGAAGCTTAATTATCTCACTATTATTCGATCGGATATTTCCTATGCAGTTAGTATAATAAGTCAATTCATAGGATGTTCTAGAGTACCACATTGAGAGGAAGTTACTCGTATTCTGCGATATCTCAAACGAGCNTCTAGTTCACGATTCAACCGGTCTTACCGACCGATCCGATTCTAATATCACTAATCCATACAACAATATTCGACTGAGTTGACCTAGAATGCTAATTTAAATCAACAAATATATAATGTACTCAAACATAACAAAATATATGATTAAGGGATTGAATTATTCACGGTTGTCCAGTAAATTGCAAGTTTACAGGCAGCCACTTAACATCCAACACATCAACAAAGGGAACCCCATTTCAGAACTTTTTTCCGGTGTATCTAATTCTTCATCTCTCTTTTTTTTTTTCTTCCTTTTTGGTACTTACATCTCCCTTTTTTCTGTTTCGACCTTTTCTTTCCTTCCTTCTTCTTTCCCTTTTATCTTCTCTCTTTTCTTGCACAAAATCACTTTCTCAACAAAACTCATACACATTTACAGGCCAATTCANCCCCCTGACCAGCCCTTGGCCATTCGCCCAGTGGGAGCTCGATTTGGTTGGACCCTTGCCTAAGGCTCTGGAAAATAGGAAGTTCCTCATTGTGGCCACAGATTACTTCACCAAGTGGGTAGAGGCGGAGCCGTTGACTCATATCTGCGACATAGATGCCAAAAAGTTCGTCTTAGAGAACATAATCATCAGGTTTGGGATTCCCCGAGCACTGGTGTCGGATAACGGGACTCAATTCACCGGCGGACGCTTCAAGTCTTTCTGTGAGTAACTCGGGATCCGTAATTTCTACTCCACTCCTGCCTACCCTCAAGCCAACGGGCAGGCAGAGGCCTCCAACAAGACAATTATCAATGGGATCAAGAAGAAGTTGGAGAAAGCCAACGGAAAATGGGCGGAAGAACTATTAAACATTTTGTGGGTGTACAGGACCACCCCTCGGTCCTCGACAGGGGAAACCCCATAC